>CAJQUW010014188.1:0-12116 GCA_907163375.1 Prostheceraeus crozeri | reverse complement strand
GCTATCTTAAGTCATGCAATTATTGTGTGGAAACAAAACGTGGATAGTTCACTGGTCCATGAAGTCTTGTTAAATTTGATCATCGCAAAGTTCAAAAAATATTCGATTCCGCATCCGCAATAATACCAAATTTTATATATCCGCATCGCGCGGATGCAGATGCAGATTGTCCATCCTTGCATTCAGGCTTTACGGATTCGAAGTATTTGTTCTGATGAAGTTAAAGTGCGATCACAATCTTCAGGAATTATGCAGGTTAGTTAGGCCTACAAGGGTTAATTCCCGTGGGCGAGTTCTACAGCGATCAAGAAGGCCTTGGCCTTGATCGACAGACATTATTTCGAAATAAGCAAAGAGCTGATAGTGTCAAAATTATTCCTTTCATTGTCCCATATAATCCATCAACTAACAGTGAAATGAGATCATTTTTTGACAAACATAAGCAGTTTCTAGATGATAACAACCTTAAGGTAGAACTTTGGTGGAAACCGCCATCTAAGATGAAACAATTTCTAGTTTCTTCAAAATTATTGTGTATCCCACGAAATTTATGCTGCTAGACTGACGGAGAGCGCTACACCTTGTGGCTCAGCGCGTCTGTAAAACATGCAAGATTGCATCTCTTGTGACCAGTATGTCTGCTTAATTGTCTTAAGAATCTACTGCGTTTTTCTATTTTCTTCTGTGATCTATGATTTCTTTTGCATCCAAAGTTTTTTACATGTTGTACCATTTGTATGTTTTTTATCTGGTGAAGGATAAGGGCGGGCTGTTCCACTCCTATCCGAAAACCGGTAGAATAGAATACACATTTTATAATATCATCCTATTTGATTTAATTAAGGACGTTCTCACAATATAATATGCTCGCAGAGAAAGAAGATCAGTTACACTACTTATTTAGAAATAAGTAGGGGAAAAAATTGGTTTGTATCATCTGAGTTATAAAACAATTGAAAATAATTTCAATTCTGTAAATGGTCGTTGCATCGGTTGCGAAAAATCTGGAAAAATGATTGATTCTCGAAAAAAAGTCATTCTTTATTGTGAGTTAGCTCATCGAGAAAGATGACAAACAATGAAATTTCTTGGCAAGAAACTTTCAAGCTTAAAACTTTACAGCTAGTCCGTCCACTAGATCAAGCAAAAGGGCTAATCTAGCTGGCGTCATTATATTATTTCGATATTAAAAAGGAATGATTGGAGTAACTTCCTATCAATATTTGGAATTAACTATCTCAGTGCTTAAACTTAAGCTTCCACACAAGTGTTGCGAGTGGCGAAATTCAATAGCGCTCGTCTTGGACGTGATGGAGAGACCACCTCGGTAAGTTGGTGTTTCCCCTGTGTATTGTGGTAGTCTGAATTTCTCTTGTACTTCGCAGGATACTGAATGAGACTCGGACGTCGACGGGGTTTTGTTCAGTCTTTGTCTC
The DNA here is from genome assembly GCA_907163375.1 of Prostheceraeus crozeri. Lineage (NCBI taxonomy): Eukaryota > Metazoa > Platyhelminthes > Polycladida > Euryleptidae > Prostheceraeus > Prostheceraeus crozeri. The sequence goes on along the minus strand of CAJQUW010014188.1, from coordinate 10,680 downwards.
TCGTCGCTCAGTGGCATGATTGTCAAGAGGCGTGTCGGCGAATGGCGTATTTCGGACATCTTTTGATGCTTGCTGTTTAAATTCTAATTGCTTCATTCATTTGTTCTCTATGTGGTTTACTTTTACCACAGCTTCTTATCTGATTTCAATTCGCTTTATCTAATTGGCGTCATGGCTCACAAAACAAATTATTATTCTGAGGCAATATGAAAATTTATTCAATCTTTTAATACGTCGTTGTAAATCAATTGATCAATATTTAAGATTAACATATGAATCGTGAGTGAAAAGTGGAGCATCATGTGAAATGAAATGGTAAAGAGAAAAAATAATTTCTTCAATATAATTGGAATACGACAGCAAATAGGCATTGTCTTCTGGTGTATTTTTGGATGCTGAACACTTTTACGGTTAAGAAATTGACTTTCAAATTAAAATCGAAGATATTGGAATAGCATTACTTCTCGCAGCGCTGACATTCACAAGGCTCAAAATTTGCAAAAAATTTGCGATTTCAATACGAAATTGGATGAAAATTTTCACCGTAAAGTCATTTGCTGAGGTCTCAGTTGCCTGCTTTGCAACCTTGTTTTCCTCTTTTGTGTAGCTCTTAAAGCACTTTGCTTATCAGACATTTTCGTAATACTTGGACAAATGTTGAATGAGAAGAGGAAGAACATCGCAAACCGAAAATTCTACTGACTGTCACGAAGTGCTCCGCTCTGCATTTCCATTCACCATAGCTGTCACTTCCCAATCAAAAAAGATAGTTTTTTCATGTGATTACGTGACCTTTGGGGCCATGATGTAAGTGTACGCTCTCTATCTTCCCTTGTTGCCTTCAATTCTTATCAGAATTAAAGAGGATGGACTCACAACTTCATTCTGCTAACTGAAACATGTTAATAAATTGTCAAATAAATTAGACCTTTGTCTTGTATTAGATTTACTTATACTTGTCACGACTGAATTGATTTAGGCATTGAATTGACCATCATGGTTTTCCTAGCAAAAAAAAAAAAAAAAAACCCTCTTCTTCACTTTCTATAGTGTGCCAGCATTCATTTTCGTTCCGCAAATGAATGGAACTCCATTTTGAAATCTTATTTCAATAACAATCCAGTAGGTCGTATTCTAATTTTCGTAACTAAAATTGTTGTTGAAATGTGATTAGGGCTAGACTTCCGATGTGGAGTGTAGTTCTTCGTGTCCAATAAAAGGACTGGTGGGGTTTTGATGCATTGAGTGGCGATTAGGGGAGACTTTGTTCTTAGTTTAATTTCATTCTGCATTACGTCGTTGTCATGTAATGGGGGTGGGTAAGCATTAAGTTGGTTTATTGTATTGGTTGTTTTTACTTATTATTTGTAATTTTGTTTTTTTTTGTGGTGTTTATGTCTTTAGTTTTATTTATTTTATGTTTTTTGTTATCTTTTATCTTTTCTTTATTTATATCTAATGTTATTTTTATGTTCTGTATTTTTTTCTAATTATGTATTTATTATGCGTTTCGATCATCACTTTTTCTCGTCACAATTTTCGGATGGCAAGTGATTTATTCCATCTTCAGGGCGAACTTGGAAATCAAGCAAGACCTCATTCTACACTGAGATTGTGGCTTGTGGTCCCTTTGATGACGAGTTCATCAATCAATTCTCTGACGCTGTGAAGATGGTTAGTTTTGGACTCGTTTATTATGTGAATTGGAAAAATGGAAAGAGTGGAAATTAACCAAATTTTTGGAATGTATTGGAATTCAGCAATTATATAGTATAAGCCAATTATTGGAATCCAGCTGTTGATGAAGTGGGTTAGTTGGAAGAGGGTCGACGAACTCATCACACACTTGACCTATTTGACCGACCATCAAGTTCCAACCCTTTTCTTAATAATTATTTTGAAACTGTGTCATCGTCGATAAGTTAGAAAATTTCTCACTGATCTTTTAAAATTTTCTCTATACCCTCTGAACTGCAAGTAAGATCTACAAATTCCGGTGCATTGTGATGACTTTATTCTGGGATAATATTCTACAGACCATTGATATTATTGCTCACACCATCGGAGGTGGATTGTGTCCAATGTCGCATCCTTCAGTGGACCTTTCAAAGAAGGCTGGACAGCCTAGACTTTCAAAGTTTTCCGTTAAGTGCTGAGAGTTTATTCCAGGTGAAAACCACAGCCATTTGTAGAAAGTACTTTCAACAGCTCGAATATTGCTTCGACCATATCTGCTTGAAACTTTTTGTACTTGCTGAATCTTCAAGGCAAGCACTAGGCCTATTTGCAATGACAGACATTCATGCATACACTTCATAAGTGTGCCAATGGTAATACTGACGAATTTGTGTAACAACACATTAACATCTTCCTCATTTTTTGTAAATGTGACTATCCAGTCGGATTTTGTTGTGAACTCGCGATTGGAAATTATAAGACAAAAGACCGAACTACACCACCTTTTCGTTCAATAACTCTAATTTTAATGTCAGTTCAGTCACTGTTTAAGATTCTCTCAGCCTAATATTCATTACTGTTAGCACTGTCAACTTGCGCAAGAATCAATAGGATGCATAAAAAACTTAATTTATTGGATTTCAAGCAATTTCATAGAAAACAATTAATCAGTGGTGGCCAAGCGTGGTTTGGTTGTCACTGCTTCTCAAAAAATTTCAATGAAGTGGTCAGCCTCATTCCTGTTCTCAGTTTTCTCTCAGTTTTTCTCTCTCTCTCGTACTTTTTCTTTTCTCTTTCCCTAGGGGTTTTTTTCCAGCGTGTCTGCCTTCCCATTATCAAGCGAGACATTGTTTTATCGGCGATGCTGAAGTGTCCACTCCTTCTATGGTTGAGGCATCGTTCTTCAGAATTGTAAGATCATTAATTTAAGCGCATTGTGATGGCACAGCAATCAAATTCGAATGCTTCAAAACCATTTCTTTTCTAAGGTAGACATCATATCTACCGCAAGTGCACGGTCACTAACTGCGTGTGTATTAGGGAGGAGCGAAAAAAACTTTTGTCGAATTTGAAGATGCTTGTGTCTAAATCATACGTGAACGGGTAATTTAGGATGCCCACACCAAATTTTTTCGATTTTGGTTGATGTTTAGAGGTCCCACACTGGAGCTTGCTTGGAATTGATTTAGGTAGGCCTAATAACCGATTTTTTGAAATTCAAAATTTCAAGTAGCTTGGGATCTAGAATGATTTGTTGGGTTATATGAACAATATTCAAATTTGAGACGATGTTAATGAAGATTTCAGGTCCACACTGAGGTCAAAAAAGCTGAGTCCCAAAAATGAAAAAAAATCAAAAATTTTGCAGTTTTTTAGATCTAGTGATACATAAGATCTACATGTAATGCGACGTAGCTTGGGATTTGAAAAACACATATTGGGTTCTGAAGCAACCAACATACTAAAAATTGAGACGATTTGAACATGTTCTTCAGGTCCCACATTAAGATTAAAAAGTCCCAAAAATTACAAAAAAACAAAAAATTGCAAATTTTAAAACTGATTTTGCTTAAGGTAAAAATATGATGTAGCCTGGCGTTTGAAAACATACCCAAGGTCTGAAGAAAACCAATATGGTAAAATTTGAGACGATTTGGACATTTTTCTTCCTTCAGGTTCAACAACGATGTCAAAGTTAGACACAAATCGATATTCTAAAAGGAATAAATTAATTATATTATTGATTAATTGAGCTTGTCTTGTGTAAAGATAGATAATTGCATGTTGGAATCTATCTATCTTGTCTTGGAAGATTACCCATGATGCATGCACAAGGTCTAGACTATTACCCATTTTCTAACATACAAGTACCTGTATACTCATCTTTGCATTTTTTCAGTATTCATAAAATATCAGTTTTCCCATAGCCCATTGTGAAAAAAAACATAGTATCATTCTGTTTTGCAATAGTACAACCAATATATCAAAAATCTTTTGAATACATGTACAATTTCTCTCGTAACAATGCATAATCTGACAATGCTCGTGAAATCAGATAGGCCTGACTTCACGTAGACAAGAGGACAATTTTATCTTACTATGTACAGTTCAGAAAAATTCAAAACACTAGCCTCACAATTGGCTACTGTCTAAACTCTTTCTTCGTATTGAACCTGTCACTCTATCCTTTCGAGACAAAATCTTTGTTTGTATCACCGCATTTCGACGAAGCACCTCCACATACCGAAGCAGCCGCCTTCTGTCGTCATTTTGACTCCCCCCCCACGCTCAACAGACTGGTGAGTGGCAAGGGTACTGCATGTGTTCTCCGAGATCCTCTTGGAGAGCTTCTCCTTCGCGAGTTCACTGATCGTGAACGTTCAGGCACCATGGATAACATGGGAGGAGAGTATCTCTGTGACTCGGCAGAGTCCAGTCGATCAACTCATGAAAACTATTTGCTGCGAGATTTATGTTCTTTCTGGTAAACTTTGAAAGTGCGCACAGCTCTCGATAGGAGTTAATGGGAACGCAAACACGGAGTCTTCTCTGAACTTTTTTCAATTCTGCGATATTCCCCAAGGGTTCTGATGCTGTCATCAACATCCACAAACTCATAGAGATGAGGAATGTCTTTCCTGTGTGGGCGATAAGTAATCCGTTTTCGCTTCTAGAACCGGATCAATGGATATTCACGTAACTCAATGCGGCAAATACCTTAGATTTCTCAACAAGTGAGAAAAAATGGTCTCGCGCCGTCAGTGCAAGACGGCATGCACTTTGTCTCAAAAAACCAGACTGGAGCGTTACACTGTCATGATGAATTTTGCCTGAGGATGAACAAAAGTTTGTGGATGGTCATTTCTGTCGCGACGTATAGAGACCGCAGGATGCGGTTTGCCATTGTCCAACCATCGAGACAGAGCTACAAGTTTCGCTGGATCACGATGGGGCTGAATTTGTGTGAAACAGACACCGTCCGCTATGCCAGCGGCCATAGATCCCACAAAAACGTTTTGATCACTGAACCTGCTCAATCGATCTCTGACATGGGACAAATCAAGACTGAAGTTGAATGGAATCGGCTTCGAATAGAACAATGGGCTTCCTTCCCACAGTCTCCTTTGACGGATTTGCCGAGAGGACCGCTTGAAAGAGCCTGGACCAGTGCTGGCTCCATCGAGATGTAGAAATCAAATGTTGGAGAGGAAGCTCGTTAATATGAAGCATACACATCAACCACTTAAACGGGATGTGTTAGTAGCTCACGCTCAATCATTCGAATTACACCACCATTCTGTCACGGTATTGACAATTGTAGAATCAACAATCTACAGCAACCACATCTTCCAGAGAAATATCATTTTCCGTCAGTCAAAAATTCGAAATTCCTGAACTTGATTGGAGATCGCGCTTCCGCTTTCTTCTCCCTCAGCCCGTAAAGTGGCCGAGATATGAGATCCTGGTTCTTCAAGGTAGTGTGATGAGGGGGGGGTGCTCATCGGACTGACAAAACGACCTTCTTTGAAATGACCTCATGCTTCTACCACAGGATAAAGTTTTATCCTTCCTTTCCATCAAAGAAGGGACCTCTTAACACTTCTCCTGGTCGCAGCTGTCTGAAAGAGCATTGGGAAATCACGATTGGTGGTTTCTCAGCATACTCTTTTCTATTCTTATCTTTGATCTGTCAATAACAGAGGAAGTATCTGAATCGCCTTGGCTCACATCTTGCTGAGCGTAGCACTAACAAGAGCAGCTGTCTGGGCGATCCGGTTACGCTATAGCGAATCAGCAACAAATAAAGCCACTGTTGTGAAGATGCAATCGGAATTGTTCAGAAATTCGAACCATAAGGCTCGATGCGTAACGTGGAGGGCTGCCACAAGATGTCAGAGCTTCATTCCTCATCAGCAGAATTATCAGCCTATGGTGACATATCAATGTCCAAGTCCATATCTAGATCTATGAATAGAATCCATTTGGAAGGGAGAAAGAGACTGTGGCTGTGACCTTAGACTTTTCTCATACTCGTTTTCCTTTTAGATCGTAGGTTCCCCCCTTTCCTTCGTATCTCGTTGTCGATCGGTCCAGTGCGCCAATCAACCATCTGCCCGGGTTTTCCACTGATCATGTAAAAAGGCCGTTTCTTCTAGTTGGTAACTTGCAAGGAATAAAATAAAACGCTAGAGGAGAGATGTTTCGTATTTAGCACAAGCTTTTCATCAGCTTACCTTTCGAGATAGATCACAATGACATTTATTGTTTAGAATCTTTGAAATGTGACACAGTTTTGCATTAGCTAGCATCTGTCAAACAAGTTTGAACAGAGTCATTTTTGAATAGTGTCAACCTCTTCAAGTTACAGCCATGGAGGATTCCTTTCGTCCTGTTGGCTGTGCTTTATGAATAGTATTGTATTCCTTTGAAGCTCTCGCAACTATGAACATGCATCCTTTCGTCTGTAATAAACTGGAATGGTAGCAATTTCGCATATCTTCCTTGATATCCAAGCAACAAATTGGTCAGAAATATCCTGGACCTGCGGTTCCTTTTTCGAGCCAATCATCTTTTTATCTGAGGTCAAAGCGAAACGCATTGATAATGTAAGAGAGAACATCACCCTTTGTCGGTAGCTGGGGTGTGCGGAGATCAACTCAAGCGTGTTGATTCGCGACGCTACGTTATAGGACAAACAATGAGCGTTGCACTTGGCGAGTACTGAGCAGGGTTCCTCCCCGACGTGACCGAAAGACAGTTTGTCTATTACGCCCGTGCGCGCAACGGTGAAAGGCACATGTGCACAGACAATTTTGAGTGATAGATAGGCGATCAGTCAATCATCTGCAGCATGATGACATTAAAATTTCCATTCTGATGTGAAAGTTTTTTTAGAATGAAGATAAGACATACTAACTAGGATATTGTGATGAAGTAGAAAGCCAAAAGTAAAAGATCCACAATAAACTACATCAACCTTAACAGGATGAGTGGGTAGCCGAGTGCACTAAGGTTCACTGAGCAGCGAGCGCCACTGGACTTATGGTCGATTCCCACCCGCTGCTTTTTTTGCTGAATCATTCATGACAGCAGAGTTGTAGCGCCTAATCTACTGTTTTGATCACTCATTTAAACTAAGCCATTCCAGTTTTTAGCCAGAACTAGCAGTGAGTGACAAGTTCACGAAAATTTTGAACGGGCGTTTCAGTTCACGTTCATTTTTAATATGTGAAACTCGTTCAGTTCAAGTTCCCAGTTTCAAAAAAATTGAACGCCGTTCAGTTCAAGTACAGCAACATGTCCAATCCGTTCACTTCATGTTCACCGATTTCCCTTTTTCGTTTCATTTCCCCGTTCATTCAAAAAGAAATTTTGAACCTTTACTTCCAATGCGCTTATCAAATAATTGAGATCAACGCTTTCCTTCACTAAAAGCATTAGAGTAAGATGCCAAATTTAGAGAACATCGGGTTGATATGAATACATGGGCTTAGCAGCCTTTTTTCCTCTGTGACATAATACAATTTGTATGAAGCATATGCTTTGTGTAAATTTAACGTTTAATAGATGGAGAAGAAGCAACGATCAGTACTAGAGCGGGTCTACAATTCTTGGTCACTAAATTTGGTTAAATTGTCGCTGCTGTGGTCAAGCCATTAATGGCCTATGCAGGTGAAATCACATGCATGCACAGAAAAGGTGACATACATGTCATCAATGCATATGTATATATCTTGCGCTTTGCGCATAACTAAATGCAAAATTCTGTTTGAGAAAGCCCATATCTCACACCACAAATGTAGTCATCTATGAGCACTAGACAACTTTTCATGAACTATAGCAATTTCCTAAGAAATAGTTTTTCATAATGGACGAGTGATGATGTGACGATGCGATACTATTGTAGGCCTAGCATTGTGCTTTGATGCGAATGTAGACAGTATTGGCAAATTCTGTATCTGATATCATTGCCACGTAACTTCCGACGTTCACGGTAACTGTCCGGATAGACTGACAAGTCCTGTTTATAGTTGCATGTGACCGCAGATGTAATTGCTTACATAGAATGCAAATTGACAAACAACAAAAGATTCAATTAAGTATTATTGAAAAAGCTCAATTTGCTCTTCAAAAAATCACATCGATTCTATGATTTCTTAATTCTTTCACACTACACTAGTTGGAAAATGGTGAGAATGATGTCTACATGTACATAGCTAAATGAAACACTTGTTCAGTTGCAATAGTAATTGCTGTTCAAAGTTTCTTGTCAGATAGACGACATCGCTTCCTGCTGAAGAGTTCTCCAGCATGGGAAAAAAGCCTTTCAACGGGGGCGCTAGATGGCAATGTAGTGTTTGATTGCACAAAAGCTCTTTTGATGGCTGGAAACACGTTCAACAAAGCCAGCTCTTCAGTGTCTGAGTGGAGAAACCTCTCAATTAGTTCTTTCGAAGAAGAGCGCACTTTTTTGGATGAAAAAAAGGATGCAATCTTGTCCTTTGATTTCTCTTCGATGTCGACTCGCTTTTCATCAGGGGGCATTTCTTTCTCCACGGCATGTTGCAGTAGCTTATAGGCCGCAGCTCTTCGATTTTCCTCATGGATGAAGTCCAGGCGCTTGAACTTGGGGTGGCACACTGAGGCGAAGAGGTATTTTTCATCACTCAGAAGGTGTCCGAATCGTTTGTCCAGTCCAGCCACAAGGCCATCCACAAGGGGCTTGCACACTGTCAAAGTATTTTTCACTTCCAGCAGCTTTTCCTTCAGTACGTGGATGGTTGGCAACAAATAACCCAAGAACATATGCTTGTCTCCTTGAAGAATATCGAGTGCACAGGCGAAGTACTGCATTGTGGTTACGTACTCCTGGATAAATATCTTCTCGTCATTCTGAAGGTGACGATGTCCTAAGTGATCAAATAGTGACTGCATCTTATCATCTTTCTCGTTCAAGATTTCCTGCACCCGCTCCATAGCGTGAAAGGTGCTGTTCCAACGAGTACAGATAGGCACAACAAGCTTCTTACCGCACGTGTCTTCAATCCTCTGAGCAATGATGGTGCTCTTTGACTGTTTATTCCACAAGTCGTGTAGTTTCAGCATTGTCTTTCGTGATACTCTTTTGAACTGTTCGGCGGTCGTCAAGTATTTTTCAACGTCCTTTGTTGCGATTAAGTTCATTGTGTGAGCAGAACACCGAAAATGTGCAGGAAGAGAAAAGCGTAGAGTGTCAGACGAAGAGAGAATGTCAGTAAGTTCTTGATAAATTACACCATCCTCGTCATTGTCATTTTCATCAGCGTCATCGTCTTCCTCACCTTTGTTTGATGCTTCCTTTAATAATTCAGCTAGAGCGGCATGAGCCTCTTCTCCAAAGTGTTTGAAGCTCTTCACAAAATTCGACGCATTGTCAGTCACAACTCCTCCTTCCATCTTATTCTGGATGCCAAAATCGCGCATTATGGCCTCGAGCTCCTCGGCAATGCGGTCATAAGTGTGATTGCCTTTCATTCGCCTGCATGCTAACACAGCAGACTTCCTCTCAAGGTTTGATGTGAGCCAATGAATAGTCACACCTAAGTATCCGCGGCGGAATGTAGTCCAGCAGTCAGCAGTAAGACAGAAGACTGAGATGTTTGAGAATTCCTTCTTCATGTTCGTCTTCATGGTGTTGAAGTCTGCATTCAACTTGGACATCAAAGTGGCGTAAGATAGAACAGTTCGACGCCAATCCCATGACAAACTTGCGGAAGCCCTGTCTGCGGACAATTGTGAATGGCATGCCACAAGAAGGAATGAACTCCGCAATGAGCTGATCAACTTTCTCCTGGCTGGGCACAGATTGCTTTGACTTCCCGAGGAATGCATCTAGGGTGCTTTGGTCTTGGCCTTTCTTTTTCTTTGCTGTACAACCTGAGACGATCGCTTCGAATTCCTTGACATGAGTGGAATCGTGTTGATTAGAGAGATGACGCTTGAGGTTCGAGCGTGAAGTAGTAGCTGCAGAACACACACTTTGGCAAAGATTGCATTTGTAGTAAAGTTTATCATCGGTCTGCTTATTGAAAGTAAAAATGGGTTCATACATGTCCCACTTCTCACTGTCATTCTTCCGCTTTGCCATCGAGCCACTTGGAGATAAAACTTCACCACTTAACAGAAGGCATAAGGACACTGTGACTGCATTTTCATAATGAATTATTCGCAGAGACATCTAATCCCCATATCACACGTCACAGCGTGCGCTTTTTTATCATTCGATGTAATATTAACATCACTTCATAAAGGACTTCTGAATATAGAGCTGACGTGGCAGTTTTCATGCTGCACTCGGTTGGGTTCCAACAATGGAGGACGGTTCTATCTTACTTACTTTATCGGAAATGCCAACATCTAAGATTTCCAAGAAATAAATATTATGCCTGCGTGGCATCATGAGCGTCAAGCTTCCAACAGCATGGACAAAAATAGTACAGGGTGCAGCCATGGGAGAAGCAACCGTAGAGTACATTCTAGCTTGAAGCAATTCCGGACAATCATGTGTGAAGGTTCAAAGGTAGAAATGAACGGGAGCAGTTAACTGCCGTTCATCTCCGAAATATTCGAACGCCGTTCAGTTCAAGTTCAATTTTGAAAAAAAGAACGCCGTTCAGTTAAAGTTCACGAAAATCGTGAACTAGTTCATGAACTAGTTCAATTGAACGGCGTTCAGTCACACTG
>CAJQUW010014187.1:0-157031 GCA_907163375.1 Prostheceraeus crozeri | reverse complement strand
AAAAATTTTACCAATCTCTAGAAATTTGCCATCTGTTCTATTCTTTACTCAACTTTTCTGACTGTAATTGAAATGATATTGGATTTACTTCATTAGCTACTTGATCAAAATTTTTCAATTCTCATCTAGCGTAATTAACCATGATTCATCACATACTACTCTGGAAAAAAAGTCGTAATGCACTTTTGTCCTAGACTTCGTTCAATATGTAAATGCTCTATGTTTTTAATGATTTTTCGTCTCATTTAGTTTATAAAAGATTTTTATCTAACATTTGTAACAAGTGAAGTTGCAAAAACACCCGTTTACCTGTTAAAGCTGTAGCACACTACTGGAATTACTAAAACCACCTACTGAAGAATATAACAATTGCTTAAAGGACCTAAACGTCTTGTTAAGAATCATGCCAATTCCCGTGTGTTACAGTCGTAACTTACTCCATCCACTCTCTTTCTTCATCTTTTATAATGCTGCTCTAGATCTTTAATAATAATTGAGATTCCTTATCTTCTATATAACGTAGCCCTACTCTTTATGTTTTTTTTATTCAATTTTTTCAATTGTCCCATTGAAAGTAGAAACTACCTTCATATGATGAAAAATGAAAGGATATATTCTTCGGTTTCTTCCACTTTTGTATTCTCTCCATTTTTAAAGGAAATTATTTGTAGACACGTAATTTTTAGTTAACTCATATTTTAAAAACCTTGAAAAATGGATAAAATTCATGAATTTTGACGTGCGTTTTTTAAAAATACCAATTTTTTTTGATGTTGGTCCTGGTACGGTCATGATTTTAAATAGTAAAATTGTCATAATCTCAAATATGAGATTTTTGACTTTTCCTGAGTTTACAGTGTCCTGGAACGTGTCATGATTTTAAGGGAGTTGTAAAATGTTCATAAATCACAAATTTGAGATTCTTAACTTTTCAGATTATTACACGTGTCCTGGAAACGCTCATGATTTTGAGCAAGAGAAAAAAATAATCATAATGACAAATTTGAGATTTTGAAAAATTTGAAAAATTGGGTATTTTTAAAACAGCCTAAATTTATGAATTTAGGGCTTCAATAACCTGATAAAATGACCAAAAATTCTTAAATTTAGTCGTTTTTATAAAAAATACCCAATTTTCAGAAAATGGTACTTTTTAAATGGGCTAAATTTATGAATTCAGGTCTTAAAAACCTGAAGAAAGTGTTTCAAATTCATGGAATTTATGTCGTTTTTAAAAATACCACATTTTCTGGAATTTGTCTTGTCCTGGAACGGTCTTCTTCCCATTACTATCCTATGAAACATGGGAGATTAATATAATGAAATTAATTATACTATCTAATAAGTAAGTAAGTAAGTAAGTAAGATATTTATTGAAGTAATGAAAATCATCAATTTCAGCAGTGGAAGTACAAATCAATTGAGTGCGAATTAAGTATTGAACAAATCAGTCACGTTTCAGTGAGCTCTAGGTGTAAGTGATGAACTAGTGTCTGATCAGTCAACGTGACAATTATTGATTCTTGATGTGATGAAAGGGATGAAGGATGAGAAATGTCGATTTGAAGTGGTAGGTGGTTGGATGAAGCGGCCAGATCGAGAGGACTTTGGTGGAATGAGGGAATGTAATACATGATCTTCACGACTTGCAGCTTTCAAAAACAGACGGGTTCCAGAAGTTAAGCGTCGAGTGCTGAGACTTTCAAATGAGTTGCAGTTGCACATATGGGAAGACGGAACTCTACAGATGAGTCGATGCGCACGGTTTTGAATTCGCGAGAGTTTTTCGCTCAGATAGGCAGGGAGATTTGGGTAGACAGCAGATGCATATTCGAGAACAGATCTCATTAAGCAGTTGTACACATTTAATAAATCTTTCTTTGATAGAAGAGGACGTAGAACTCGCAAGGCATACATTTTTCGTGATGCAGACTTGACTACTGCATTGATATGAGAAGACCATTCAAGTCGCTCATTTAAGATGACACCAAGGAGGCTGGTTTCCCTGACACTATCGATATTATTCAGTTCCACCGGAAGGGCAATGGAGGATTTTGGAACAAAAAGCGTCTTGCATTTTGACGGGTTTAGCTTTAGGTCTCTCCTTTCAAACCATGAGATGATGTTCGTATGTTCAGCCAGAACATTTGAGAACCCGATCGTCCAAGAGGGACTGCGATAGTATTATCATCAATGTACTTCATTACAAATGAGGACCTATCAATGCACTGTAGACTCCCTGCTACTAAGCAGTAAAATGCCGGCCCGAGCACAGATCCCTGAGGTACACCCGATGTCGAGGGGATGGCCCTACTCACGACATTTCCAATTCGGACTGATTGCCTTCTTCCTTTTAAGTAGTCTATTGTCCAGTCAATAAAACCATGTGGAAACTGCAGCTCCTCAAGTCGTTGAATGATGGAGTGATGACTTAAAGTGTCAAATGCTCTCGAACAATCATACGTGACTATCTGAACCCCAGCAACACTCGAATCTGATAGCATATCCAGAATGCTGTGAATAAATGCTATCAGTGCGCACGAAGTCGAAGAATTCGGTCTGGCCCCAAATTGTTCTGAGCCAAATCCATCGAGAAGTCGCTTATGCAGAGATGATCGCAAAATCATGCGCTCAAGTATCTTTGATGGCACAGGTAGGAGAGAGATTGGACGGAGAGATCTTAAGTTCGGAGGACATGTCTTTGGCACTGGCGTTACATGGCTGTATTTCCAGATGTTAGGAAATCGACGTTCAGTGATGGACAGGTTGAATATGTGTGACAAAGGACCTGCAATTATTGGAGCAATGACTTTATAAATGCGAGGGGATATTTGATCGCTTCCAGAGGCTTTGTGGCAATTCAATCGTGAAAGTTCTTTTTCAACCTCATCTGTGATGAGTAGAAGAATATCTATGATAGCTTCTAACTTCTGGCGTATTGTCCGATATCTTCGTGGAGGACAAACTACACATTCCATTTCCAGCTGGTTCAGATGGTTCCGATAGTTCCCAATCGATTTCAGATCTACTTAAATGAATTTTAGACTTTTCCAGATGAATTGGAGATTCTCCAGTTGAATCTAAGATCCTTTCAAAGTTGAGTTTCTGACAGATATCTGAAATTCAATTAGAGAAATCTGAAATCCATCTAATATCTGAAATTCATTTGGGATGATCTGAAGTAGACATGGAAAGGGTGCAGTTGGTTCCAAAAGGTAACATACAGGAATGATAGAGAAGTTTTCGGTCTTTGCATATTGCATAGTCTGGAAAATTTTCCATTTGCATCACTAGTGTGTAGTCACTCAACAGTTCGCAACATTTCTTACATCAATTGCATAATACAAACTGGTAGGCCTACATGTGCTATAAGTATTGTATGCCAGTGAAATTATAATATATACATGCTGAGTTTAATGCTATTTATAGTATTGTGAGACTACACGTGCCTACATATTGTATTTTGCATTGCATGCCTACTCTGAATAAGCCTATATGTAGTAGTAGTGCACATGTTATATTATTGTAGGCCTACATGGTCTACATGTGTCTTATGCAAGTAAAACTATTTTATATGTTTAAAGCTTACACGAACATAGGCATTGTGAGTCACAAAATGCGATGAGAATTGCGAAAGCATGAAAAAGTTAACAGGAATACCACAATCATTGCTGATTAAATGAACATCCTAATTTCACTACACAATGTGCTTTAGTGACAAACTTTGTGTTGCACCAAAATTACGTGTGTACGAGTTTTGTCCGTAAATTCAATTGAAACACCTCAAAAATGCAGATAAAGATTAATGTATTCATTAGAAGAACTGAAATATTTGTATGAGGGTGTCAGCCTCCGATAATATTTTTCTACTGAATTCTTGTTACATAACCGATGGCGTCGGTCATGTGACAGTTTGTGCTGTTATCAAACAATTTAGTACGAAAAGAAAATGGCGAGAGTGAAAGTTTTGCTTTCATTAGTTATGCATAAAGTAGAGACACCAGCACGCATGATTTCAAAGTGGTCAATCCTGTTCAATATTCCAGAACCTCTACAACATTGGCCTCGGTTATGTGACATTTTGTGCTCAGCAAGATTGGACTTTTCATATAAGAATTTATTTTTTCAGCAAATCATTGATTAACGACAATGATGTGAGAATATATTTTTCTGTGGATGCATCCACGCATCTGAGAAGCTTTCTAGCTATTGATATCATTGATATGTAGACGTCGTCAATGACATTTGAAACTTTGGACAGGCACGTGTTATCAATTTTCGTGAAAAATAGATATCTATGCTCCGAATGAAAAGCGTTTCGAAAAACTGCGTGTCTTTAACAACATTTTAGCGCATTTTGGTAATCTCTAACTTGATTGTATCAATGACTATATACACACCGAAAATTAGCACTCGAAGCTGTGGGCATACGAATTTGCACCATTTTCGAAATTTGAACACATCGATATCAGAAGTTAATGACAACTGCAGCTAAAATACGGATGCATCAGGTAGAACTAACATCAACTTAAAGGTCAATGTATTGCTCTAAAGAAATTGGATCATTGCATGTCTCTGATTGACCAAAGACAATGAATTAGGAGGTTTTTTTTGGATTTGCCCAATCATCAAGATGTCGTAATAATGTCATCATCAGGATGTTATACACATACGCGAATGATACTTGGATAGTCTTCCGTGATTTATGTGTACATGAATCTATTGTCAAAGCATCTTCACCACTATGTTTCTATGTCCAAGCACAATCCCACTGGAAGTTTCAGAATTAAGATGAATCTTTCGTACATATAGTCAATGAACACTCGAAGTTAGTCGGCAAAACTTTTCTTTTACATGTATTTAAATTAGAATGTACTTTGGTCAATTGAAGGAGGCGCTAAAATCAACTTTATACTGTTTACAACTTCACTTATCTCGCTATTTCTCAACATTAAGTAAAGAAGCATCTCTCACATGTGAATATAAGTGGCACGTCACCCAATTATCTTGAAATTTCAACCGTTGAGCATAATCACCCCTCACATATCATTATCTCTCACGTTATCATTCCATTACAAACCTGCTGATTTAGCATCGAGAGGTATTCTTCCCGACTAAAGTTACCATGAATCAATGAAAGAGATCTTCATTTATAAGTAAGAATACATCATATATGTTGCATCGCTGAATTGCCATGAAAGCATGGAATTTCGTAAATATGCGAGTAATCCCCGCCTACACCTCCTTCATGCGTTTGGTGAGCCATATTCACTTGTCACACCTTACACTGACATTTACTAACACTACACCTGAAAGATTATTCATTTTTAGTCCATGTAGGCTATATGCGTTAGAGAGAGATTATCCAAATGACTGCCAAAATGATTGATTGCGGGAAGAAAGAGAATAACTAATGAATTATTCTCTCATTTTCAATGATAATCGATTCAGATTTAGTAATTACTGATATTTTTCAGATTCAACATCACTGTCAATCGATTTTGAGCACACTCGGTTCAACTAGAAATTAATGATTCTTGAATATCGTACTTTCCATGATAACGAAAGTCTGCGTGCGAATTTCGAGCCTTTTATGCGGTTTTAAGATATATTTCTCAAATTTGACCATTTTAAATATTGTACTGACCACATTAATTGAATTTCATTGTAAAAGTCATAATCCATTTGAAATGATCTTTAATTTCATCTTTATTATAGATACAAATCAATATGCAGATTTATAAAACACACACTAAGATACAATGCAATGAGACAGATTGCAAAATGTGATAAATGTTCTGTTTTGTCCATTCGTCAATGCATCTGATCAATACAACATTTATTTTTCCATTAGAATAAATGAAGGGCTCAGGCGCAAAAACCGATATATCCATTTTTCTCAAATTGAGTAAAATGAAGATTTCACCTGTGCATTTATTAATGATTATTACAAATCAAAATCAGTTTCTAGTAAATTGTAATGGCTATTCAATATGATTCTCAAAAATTGGCAAATCATGGTTTCATATTTTTGGCCCTAGAGACTATTTTGTCAAAAATATTTTGCAAAAACCGATATATCCATGAAACCTTTTTTTAGCAAAAACCGATAAATCCGAAAGGTTTTCTAAAATCAATGAAAACGTTGATATAATGTATCTAGGGCATGAAAGTTTTGATTCTGACATCAGTTTTCGAAATTTCAATTCCCACTTGCTATAAATAGCATTTCAAAATTTGAAAGTGTGTAGGCTTACCTAAACTGGCAGGGTTCTATGAATTCGAGGAAAAATTTGATATCTGCTTTTGCAAAAGCATCGAGGAAATGAAAATATCAAAATGTCACACAAACATAATCTCTATTATTCATAATCACTCTTTCATATAAAAAAATGCTTAGTTTTACTTATTATTAGAAATGCAAATCTTGCAAATGGAACGAAGAATGAATCGATCAAGTCAAATCAACTTTCATCACTACTTTCTTCCAAGTCCTGAGCACCAATTTCTGCAGACTGCTCAATTGCCAAAGCGTCCTGATAAAACTGTGTGACTGTCCTATCTGCCCCTATTTTACTGAGCAGTTTTAGCACATCGCTTCGTTTTGCATCATTAACACAGTTTATCATAGGCATCAAATGAGGGTCGAACGTATCCCAACTTTTTCCTCTTTTTAGGATGTTATGATGCGTGAATTCTTGACTGAAGAACCTTTTATGTCCTAGAGTTTTGCCGTCAATTTTGAGGACTCTGGCATCACTGATCTTAAAAGACCAGGTGAATTTACAATGTAAACGTGCAGCGGCCTTGTAATCACGACATTGCCAATTTGTTCCGTACACGTGGACATTGCCATGATTTCTCAGGATGTTTATGTATTCCTGAGGGAGCAATATGGTGTCTCTCCTACGGATCTCCTGCTCAATTCTCCCAAAGACGCGATCAGCTGGTAAGAAGCTGTGTCCACGAATCGGAAAGGTGTACTCAATGGTCAAGTCACGGAACACTTTGTTTCGAACGGCAAATAGCATAGATAAAACGTTTAGGTTCTTGCTTTATCATTGAGGCTAAATGATGAAGGGATGAAATGGGAGGTCACTCTTACGCCACACGTATACAAAATCACTTTCTACTTTCTATAATGGTGCGATCTCTTTTGATAGAAAAGTAGACCGATAATAAATGTGATAACTAACCCTATATCTAAATTCCTCCATTTATTTCCATTTCTAGATAAAAACATTGCAAAACAAAGACATGTAGTATGCAGGTTTATTTACAATTGAAGCACATATACTTTATAGCGAGGAAAAGTCAAGTGGAAGAACCTTTAAGTCATTGTAGACTTTGTAGCACCTTGGTCGTTTTGGGGCATCGGGCTCTCTTCTCAAGCGCGTTGTTTTTGGTGTAAAATCACCATTACTCCACACAACTTGCACAATCTTGCCTTCATCACAAGTCTCCTTCTGATCACAGTCTTCATCCCACTCGTCGACCACTTCAAAGATTTTGTTGAAGATCTCTAAGGCCGGAGATGTACCTTCCATCATGAAATAGATAAGAATGAGAAGTGTTTCAATTTTCTGACTTTTATATGTTTTTCAACAATGAATTCCTCAACAACCAATCAGAATGATTCTAATTTAGATGAAGACTACATAAGTCGGAGGATTGTAGTACTCTTATTTAGATTATACGAACTAGCACGCCAAGATGACAAACTCAGAGACACCATGTAATTTTGTGATCGTCAATGAGTGGTGTGATGAAGACTGTGATCAGAAGGAGACTTGTGATTAAGGCAAGATTGTGCAATTTGCGTGGAGTGATGATGATTTTACACCAAAAACAACGCGCTTGAGAAGAGAGCCCGATGCCCCAAAACGACCAAGGTGCTACAAAGTCTACAAAGACTTAAAGGTTCTTCGACTTGACTTTTCCTCGCTATAAAGTACATGTGCTTCAATTGTAAATAAATCTAAAGAACTACATGTCTCTGTTTTTGATATTCAATCCCTTTATCATTTATCCTAAGTGAGCTGTCAAATGATCAGTTCTTCACTATGATGTTAATGATTATGTATGCTACATTACCAAGAAATAAGTGAAACAGACAGATGAAGCAAATAAACACTTATTAAGAAATTTACAAATAATTCAAACGTTCCTCGGAAGTCACATTGTCCCATAAATTCTCACAACCACTGCAGTTGCACTTCAACTGCCTTAATCGTTCCTCTGCCGAGACCAACAAACCACAAACGCCATGACGGATTTCAATTCATGAAAAAAAAACGAAATTCATACATGAACACGAAGTTAGGAGGATTAGTAGGCTGAAGACGAAAATGTCAAATGGTGAAGTCAGCGCGAAGTATTCGGTTGAAAAGGTTCCTTCCGATGTTGCTGTTGTTCACTATTCTTTGTAATAAATTCCCTCTTCTTCACAGATTCCGGTCGTGGCTTATCGTCGGGGGAAGGAACTTGTATAGTGCATGAGTTGCGTTGGTAGTGACCGTCTTGAAAAAGCGGTTGTCAATTTTTGCAATAGTGTCTTGAGTGTTGATAGCCTTGCAGTACTTTAATTTGATGCTTCTATTTAGGTAACTTCTAAATACGCACCAAAACAGTTTGTCTCTCCTGCTTAAATCTAAAGTCTATCGAAAAGTAACAAAAAATGATGATCACATGCGTATAACAGATATAGTAGCAAACTGCAGCAAAGGTTCATATCCGCGTCTTCAAAGAGACTTCATACAAATAGACAGAGTAGATGTGAAACAGCAACTACATGTATATAAAAGGCCATCAAATGAGAACCCATACGCCATGACATAGAAAGACGAATGGGTAAGAAATCTCAAAAAATGTCCAAAATAAATCCAAAATTTGCATTAGAGCAAACTTACACTGATCTTCGGCGGACGGACTTCTGTATCTTTAAATTCAAAACATAGAGCAAATACTAGTAACTCTTTCCATTTCATGAAAGAAGTTTGACCCCTTGCATAATTAGAAAATAAGAAAACGACACAAATCGCATCCGAGACCTTTCGACCGATTCTCTTTTAGGCATAACACCAGTGTGAAACAGATGCACAAGCATTTGAATTGTTGTACACTATAGAAATGATGAATCACTGATATGTTTAAACAAAGATAAGAAATCATTAAAAACAAATTTTATGAAAGTTAATTACCAAGGACTAAAAAGTTTTCTTTTTGAACGCACAAATTTGGCAGGAGTGCCTTGGCAATGCGCAGACGCAGCAGATAGCTACGTGATTGCTACTCAGTGGCGTGCGGTCAATGGAAGCGATGGATGTGGTGAATGTCTTGCACAAAATCTGTAAATTAACTATTTCCATCTTTCCCAATCCTGATGATAATTTGTGCTCTGAATCTTATACTATTCTCTTATTTTTCTCTTTTTCTATTACTTCTCAAACATTTTTGCAAGCAGAAATGCTACCCCATTTTGCACATATTTTCCTAATTCTACACAAATTCTGTCCTGTTTTGCACTGAAGTGTTCCGATTTTGCAGAAATAGTGTTCATATTTTGCACGACTGCTAACAAGTAGAAATGACGGTTTGCTGTATTCCAGTATATTGAAGTGGAAGCAGTGAAACAATATAGCAAACCAGCCTGCGACATTTCGTCGATGCGGTGTTAATGAACCTCAGACATCAATTTGGATCAGAAGCTTTCTCACCGACAGTGCTGTGAGCCCTGTCAAAGTCCATCATTTTCTCCGACAGTGCTTTGAGTCCCGCCAACGTTTTCCATCCTCACCGACAGTGCTTTGCAATTTGCCAATGTTTGCCCACTTCACCGACTGCGCTTTGATTCTTGTGCACATTTTGTTGATCCAAATGCATTTGTGTTTAATTGCCAAAGCAGTTCTTCGATGGATGTGCATATGTGAGATAGCGGGCTAGATATGCCGTGTGGCATTTATCGACAGGTGGAGGCGCTAGTCCTAAACAACTCATTAACCCGTTAGTGTTAACACTCACCCGTTAGTTATCAGTGTTAACACTCATTAGACTTTTTAAATTCAATTGGAAAATAGTAATCATTCCATCATGTAAACACTTTGATTATAACAATCTTAAGTTATGATGAATATTTTTTCTACCAAGGTTCTATGTCATTGGGTTTAATGTGCAACATTGATAACATATACGAATATTTCGTAAGTTTACAAAATTATCCCACAGGCAACCTAGGCAAAGTCAAAATTTTCTATCATGATACAGATTGCAAGAAAGCTATCTCAACACAATAGGTGAGCTCACAATTGTCATAAACAAATCTCGACACTGGTGGTTATAGGCGTTTTAGCTTCGTCAGCAGGAAAACCACCCAGCTTTGCATTTTGGGTCCTTCAATCCCCTGTATGCCTAGGTGAGGCTATCTAGAAAAGTTAATAACACCACAGGAAAAGGAGAATAGTCCATTTTGTGATTCGTGGTATACTAACGTGTGTACACAATCTAAAACATATTGATCTTAACTTCTAAATATTCAGTGGACTTATCATTATCATCACTTCTTTCGGTTTTGAGGTCATTAAGATATATTTAAAGTAAGGTTTCATAACGATAATTGACAGCACAAATGTTATCTATATAGCGAGATGTACTTGATAACAATCTTACAAGCCCAAATTTCTTTTCTGCTGACAAAGACTTCACAAAAACAAATTCACAATGTAGATACATATCAATAAATTCAATGTACAATGGACTGAACATGAATGGAACAATACAGCTAGTGAAACTATAACTACTAGTAGCAGCCTAAAAATGCAGAAATACCACCAGGAAGAGAGTTTAGACACAGTAACTTGTTAATGGCCTAGCGCTAATCAAATTAGCACCCTTACACAACTGAACTTCCATTTTAAAAAAGACGACATCTATAGAAGGACCATTTGTTAGAGAAAACCTCAAAAACTCTAAGCGGATCAATGAGATTCACAAAATTGAGTTCCAGAAATTATGGTTGCAAAGTAAGTTAGCCACTCCTGTAGACACGGTCAAGAACTTAAGTGACTTGCAGTTGTCTGATGATCAGCTTGAGTTACTTGGTACAGGTCTGAAGCATCCCACAGTGCCGGGACGGAATGAGTCACTTAACCTACAATGCCAACTCGAGAAACTGGTCTATTTCCGTAGAAATAGCATAAATGTCAATCAGGTGAACGACATCAAAACCGCTTTACACACCTACCAAAAAAGGTTGGTGAATTTTACTAAGGCCCCTGATGCGAAACACAAGTTGGATCTGATAAACTTACGTAACAATGACGGCATAAAACTCGTGCCGCTTGACAAAGGTAATGGTATCGCAGTGTTAAATACCGATGACAATTACATCAAGCTCAATGCTATCATTGACTCGGACAAATTTGCCAAAGTGACATTTCTTGATGATGAGATGTTGCTACATCATCCCATTGTTAAGCAGCAGAATAAGTTGAAGTGTTACTTGAACAAACATGTCAAACCGCATGTGGACTGTAAAACGTTCGATTTTATCAATCCAATAGCCTCCAATTGTGGCAAACTTTACGGCACTGCTAAAGTACATAAACAGGGTACTCCTCTGCGACCTATTGTCGCCAGTCACGATACCTCTGAGTACAACTTAGCGAAATATCTTAATCAGTTCATCACACCTATTATTGATACTGAGTTTTCAGTCCAAAGTAATAGTCAGTTGATTGATGCTTTCTCGAAATATCAATTCTCGCCTGACTCCAAGTTAATTAGCTTTGATATTGAAAGCTTGTTCACGAATGTCCCTCTGGATGAAACGATCAACATCGCTTGTGAGAAGGTCTACAATGGTGATGGTCTTAAACCGCCGTTTAGTCAAGATGTGTTTAGGAATCTTCTCAAATTCGCTACTGGTGGCATTTTCAGATTCAATGATACTTTATATGTTCAGCGTAATGGTCTGGCGATGGGCAGTCCGTTAGCTCCAACCTTAAGTAACCTCTTCGTGGGTTCCCTTGAGATGAAATACTTGAAGCAGAGTTGTCGGAACGTAAAGTTTTATGCTAGGTACGTGGACGAAATTCTTGTGATGTTTGAGGATGATGATCATTCGACTTTCTTGGATTATATCAACTTGTGGCATGATAATCTCAAATTCACTGTAGAAATAGGTATGAAGTCCATTCCATTTTTGGATATAAACTTAGACATCGAAAGCAATGTTGTGAACACCACTGCACTGTCTATCGTAAACCCACGTACACGAATCTGGTGTTGAATTACGCTGCCTGTTGCCCCTTACAATGGAAACGAGGCCTGTAACTAACCTTGATCAACCGAGCTTATGTAGTTTGTAATTCCTGGCTGAATTTCCACAATGAAATTGATAAACTGAGTCACATATTCAAAGCCAATGGCTACCCGTCCTCATTTATCTTATATACCACCAAAAAATTCCTAGATAAAAAATTTTCTAACCCTTCTGTCAAGTCTGATCAATCATACTGCCATGTTGTTAAAATTCCTTTTCTTGGACAGCAGTCTCTGTTCTTTAAGAAGAGACTTCAGAGCATTTTTAATCGGATTGATCCTGACAGCAAAGTTAGGTGGGTGTTCACTTGCACAAAGTTGAAAAGCTACTTTTCGAACAAGGACAGAACTCCTTTAATGTTGAAATCAGGTGTTGTATATTGTTTCACATGTGATGTTGATCCTCGCTTTCAGACACCTAAAAACTCTCAGACACCTAAACATTAGAGTTAAGGAGCATAAGTCCAAAATATCGGCGATCTTTGATCACCGACTGAATTGTAGTTGCAGATGCAACCCTGAAAATTTCAAAATCCTGGCATCAGATAGTGATGCATTTGCCCTAAATATCAAAGAAGCTTTCTACATTAAAAAATTGAGTCCTAAACTCAACAAACAAGTGAAATTCGATGGGTCCTTCTATAATTGTCGTCTTTTTTAAAATGGAAGTTCAGTTGTGTAAGGGTGCTAATGTGTTTAGCGCTAGGCCATTAACACGTTACTGTGTCTAAACTCTCTTCCTGGTGGTATTTCTGCACTTTTAGGCTGCTACTAGTAGTTATAGTTTCACTAGCTGTATTGTTCAATTCATGTTCAGTCCATTGTACATTGAATTTATTGATTTGTATCTATATTACGTAAGACATTCACCTTTTAACCTAATAAATTCACAATGTGCTAAAAACGAATCTGCTAGTAAAGGGCAACAGTTACCTCCCATTGGGAGGCCTCGAACTTGTTTGAAAACTTTACCCTTAAAAGTGACGTATGCTTCTGACACAATGTATTGAATAGCTTCTTTTCACATAACAATGGCAAAGCAAGTGTAACCATTATAAACTTTAAAATCTTTTCGGGACAAAAATGACTGTGGTTCGTATATGGATTGTTAACATATTCTTAACGAAGTAGGCCTTTTGCTCACCCTGTGGCTTGCATCATCGGCTTTAATTAAAAGACAGGTCAGATACCACGCAGAAAGCAATTGTCGACGAACATGCTGATATAGCAGTGGAATAGTATTTAATATTTCAATCCACTTCCGAACGTCAAAATACACCCGAAAATTCCTACATATGACATTTCTTTCTGATCCCATGCAATCAAGTGGCAATACAGCGTCGCAACAGAGCCCTCTTTTTCTGATGAAATATGTTCGTTGCCTGTTAGGTACTGAAGTTATCAAACGATACATTGAAAATAGAGGAATAACATTACTTCGGCTATATAACTAGAAAAGCAAAATTGGTCGATATTTAAAAAGAGACAGGGAATTTGACGAAATTGCCCACGAGAACCCGAAATTTGAGGATCGGATACTGGCCATTTCCCTGTCAATCACCATGCATAAATTAATAAGTGACGAAAGATAAATTTGACTTTTTAAAATACTTTTAAAATTCATACATAACTTGCAAACTCAAAGGTTTTTCAAAACTCAAAAAAAGGGTGGAGAGATCATTCCTACCCGTGAATCATTTATTATACAGTACTTCTAGTTCTTCTATAGTATCTACAGTACAAACAGTTTACACGGGTACATACGGTGAACCTACAAATTGTTCGCATAAATATGCATGCTGTGTCCATACACACATTTATTTATTTATTGGAATAAACTCCGAGCGGAGCCAGATATACAAGGATTCAAAGTCAAAATCATAATCAAAATCAAAATGTCTCTTTCATAAAAAAGTCAATTTTTCGTTTGAATCAGTTAACAGTACGAGCATCTACACAGAAACCTGGTAAGGCATTCCATCCTGGTAAGGCATGTGGGTACAACACGAAAGGTTACGCCAGTTAAGTAAACGACGTTGCAGACGAAAAGAATGACCACGAGTTCGAAAATTAATGGAACGGTCGAAGAAGTTTGACACGTTCAAGTCCACAAAGCCTTTAATAATTTTGAACACGAATGTCATGTCCACACGTTGCCTTCTCTTTCGGAGAGACGGAACATTTAAAGTTCTCAAACGGTTTTGATAAGGTAAATCTTTCATACCATGTAAAGTCTTTGTGAACCTTCTTTGGACTTTCTCAATTACATCGGAATCTTTGAGGAAGTAAGGTGACCATACACTTGTTGCATACTCTTCAATTGGCCGTAGATAGGATTTGTACAAAGTTAGCATGGAATGATTGTTAAGGTATTTGAAAGCCATTTTGATAGTACCAACCATTTTATTGGTTTTGTTAGCGGTACGGAAACACTCTTTAGTCGGGCTTAAATCGTCTGAAATGAGAATACCGAGGTCCAAAACTTCATTTACATTCAAAATAGAAGTGCCGTTCAGAAAATATGATTGTCGAGGGTTATTGTCGCCAAAATGCATACACTTGCTCTTGTCTGGATTGATGGGCAATAGCCATTTCTTACCCCAACTTGATATACCATCTAAGTCATCTTGCAGATGAAATGCAGAAATACCTGAGGTCACCGGTAAGTAAACTCGAACATCATCAGCAAATTTCAAAATAAACGAGAACCCGTTACATGACTGGTCGATGTCGTTTACATATAGAAGAAAAAGCAAAAGACCCAGTACACTAACTTGGGGTGCACCACTGGTTACATTTACTAAATCTGAGGGTGAGCCATTGATTCGAAGATATTGTTTTGTATAACACAAAAAGGATGTAATCCATTTCAGTAAATTACCAGAAATTCCAAATGATCTTAATCATTTATGATTTATGATTTTTAATCACACAAGCAGGTGTTTATGTGGAATCTTATCAAAAGCTTCACAAAAATCAATGTAAATTACGTCACAACAGGTCCCATTATCAACAGATGATGAAGTGAACTCAAGAAAAGTCAAAAGAGCGGTAGTACTTGAGCGACCAGGGAGAAAACCATGTTGCGAGTTGTTCAATAAGGAATGTGAGTTAACATGATCAAGAATAATAGACTTAACAACTTTCTCTAATAACTTACAAACAGATGAGGTCAGACTAATGGGACGATGATTAGAACAGTCTGATTTGCAACCTTTCTTAAAAATAGGGATTACACATGCAACTTTCCAATCGGAAGGAACAAACCCGTGTTGTATGGACAGTGTAAACAAGCGGCTGAGGGCATTTATGAGACAAGGACCTCCTTCAATTAACATTTTATTTGAAATGCCGTCGGGACCAGATGTTGAAAACGGATTCAAACTCTTTAAATGAAAATTAACAATATCTTCAGTGACAATTACATCTACGATTTGATGCAAACATTGGTAGTCACAAGGCGGAGGAGTAGAATCGTCATTACAAAACACTGAAGTAAAATATTTACTAAAACACGTTTGCAATTTCGGCAACACATACTGCACACTGACCATCAGGTTCCAAAACAGGAACTATTGAAGGTTTACACGAAAGCGAATAGTTGATGTGCCTCCAAAAGGTTTTAGGATGTCGCTTGCAATTACTTGCGATTGTTTGTTCATATGTTCTTGTGTAATTCAGTATTGCTTCGTTGAGTTTCTCATCCGCTTCTTTTCGTAATAGCGCACGAATTGAAGATGTAGATGAACCACAAACACGATAAACACGCTTCCTAGCTCGGAAGGCACGCAGAACTTCGCCTTTCAAGGGAATACCACGAAGTGATTTTTGCCGTTGAATTAATGGAACTGCATACGTAGCTGCTTGGATAACATGGTTATCATACGCATGATCTGCATGATGCATTTTCATGATTGTGTCAGTGATCTTGGTGTGCACTGATTATATAGTTGATTAGGAATTCCGCGGGGCGCCAATACGTCTGCGTGATGTATACTTCTCTCCATTCGGAGACCCTTGAAATATGAGTTTCTGCCCACGTTGTCTCATCCCTGCGGTAACTGTTAGATGCATGAAAACGGTGGTGTTATTGCATGATTTCACGTTAACTTCCTATTATTTTTCTCGTGTGTATTTGCTTGTGATCTCAAATCTAACTTGTGATATGTTGAAAATATAAAGTGAGGCGTCTGTAAAATTTAATGAGATGGCTAGTCTGAAACTGTTTGAAATGTTGACAGAAATTCAATGCAACTACATGTTCCAACTTCAATTTCTATTCCCATCTTTGACAGAATTGAAACAGGCATGTTGAATTTTCAGGTGAAGTGCATCTTACATTGAAACCCACTGTCCCCGAAAAGATGTCATCCAAAGAAGTCACAGAAGTTCCAGGACGGCAGGAGATAAGCGATACCACCTCCAATATCAGTTTTGATGCCTCACGGTATCTTTCTTGTGCTTTCGCGCACATTTATGGCATTTTCTGCTTGTCTGAGCATAATTTATTAAATGCGTCAAGAAATGGCTAGTTATTGTGACAATTCTGCAGTGTTTGTGATGTCTTCAGAATCATACACCAGGTGTTAGAAAATAACGGTTTCATTATTATGTAGATTATTTCATACATAACTGATGATTCAATTACTTGAGATCTGTCAAATTTTCCCTCATCAAGGCATTTATTATTGGCTCTCTAACTTTGATGTAATGTGGCAAAAAAGCAGCAGTAATGCATCCCGTAATAATGATATTTGGAAAAATTCAATTTAAATGGGAAGGCGACTTTTTAGCTCGTCTGCTAGACTTTTTCATTTGCATCATGAAATTTCTGCCTGCCATTTCCATACATTAATTCATACATCATTTTCCTTAATTGTGGATACAATTTCTGAGTAATTTATTGATCATTTCAGTGTGCAACGGAAATGGCAAGTTCTTAAGATTTGTATTTCTTAACATTTGAATTTCGAGATTATCTAATGTTTCACTGAATTCAAGCTTGACATGCATGCAGCTCAGTGAGATAATTTTTTATATTGAATTATTCTAAATACTCAATTATCATTTAAGTATCGTTTTGTTTTGCTGGAGTTTGTTCATGACATGTGAGAAGACCAAATATTTCATTTCAATTAATTGACAATGATAGAAAGTATTTTTTCTGCAACCACATCTTCAGAAATAATGATAATGTCATTAACTCCCATGACATTCTGAAGCCAAAATATCATGGGAGTTCATGGCTACATCATAATGATATTTTTGATGACATTTCCGTGAGGGAATGATTCGGAAGATATTTTTAAGAGTACAGGGGAAGGATGCCATCACTGACAGGCGATTTGTTGGTTTTTAAGCATTTTAGTAGTTTGAGGACTTGAGGCTTGGTGCAAATGGGAAGAGTAGTTGGAGAATGAAAAGTGATGACTTGCTTCAAAGCAACCAGCGAAATTTCGGTTGATGCAATCCATCGCTTCGTAAACATCAGAATATAAGGAGATTATTTTGTTGATTGAATTGTTTTCTTTTCCCACAAATGTCTCTTACCATTGAGCACACGCCTGTGGAGGATCTCCTCATATTGACGCTTCATATTTTCTTAGATTTACGTACATTTTTCGATCTGTATTTTCGCTTTGTGATCATCATAATGATTATCATTTGTGCCATCTATGATAGTCCTAGTAACCATGAACTGGGATCATGTTCATCCCTACAAAAGAGTACAATTCCCATTCTGCTGCTCTGTGATGCTCATTGCATTGAAAAGTTTATTAGCAAACTGAAAGAAGCTTTCTGGTGGCTCCGAAAATGATGCTTATCGTCACAGAATATTTCTGACATAATAGTGAAAACATGTTTCAGGGGTGTTGGAGAATTGGAGGCATAGAACAAAACTCATGTACATGAACAGATGAATGTGGTCCGATCAATTGCGCAATCACAATGCAGCGCATTCTAGAAAACTCATCACCGGTGAAAATATGGAAGTATGCAATAATGTACAGAGAGAAAGCATTTACAAATCTAGCAATATTCTTTAACCGGCATGACGGGACTGGGCCACTACCGGTCACTCAGTTCGACCAGCACGGACCCGGCCCGGTATGCAACTTCTCATACCGGTTCCACCTCTCGTCTCAGCCGCTCCGAATGACACTTATTGAGAGACAGCTATCAAACATTATCGCAATTTAAAGACTGAAGCCATCCCACGAACAAAACTATCTGAGAATTCTTTTATCGAATTTTGTCGATAAGTATTTTTTTCATTTTTACTCCATGCCTTTCAATGCGATTTTTCCTGAAAAGTAATCGTTCAATGATTCTTGAGATGTGAGTCAATGAAGGATATTATTCTCATATTTCTATTATCATAAATGATTCACCTCATACGGTTTACTGCAACTACATTGCTTTACTCGCTGCACGGGTTTTCATGAAACTCACTTTCATTATTTCTTGAACGAGTCATTTCTACATATTGACATGGAAGAATCAATACTTGCCCTAAATCTTCGAAGTTGAAGACATTACTCAAACAATAGCAACTTTAACATTAGTAAGAAAGTTACATCTGCATTTCACTCTCTCTCTCTCTCACTTAAGAATCATTTGCTTTCTCCAAGCATGTTGTATTTGCACAACAAGCTCATAAATCATGGTTTCACTGATTTCCAGGATATTTCAAGCATTTACCTTGCAATAGCTTGTAAGGAACCATTGAAGTGGAAAAAGACAGCTGGCACTCGGTTGAGAGCAATGATTCTTTTCACTTTCTTTCAGGAACTAGTGAAAGAATGACTCACGCGTATGTCAGTATGGCCATTATAATGCAGGAAAGGGAAGACACAGAAGCGGTATTGAGTTCGAGAGCTGCTGAAGTTTTGTTTCTAAATTCGTGCACGATCTTCTCATTATTATTTTTAATTTGTAGATTGTCACCCAACATCAGTAAAACGACAATTAATAACTCTTTTTCTACTGATGTCCAATATATTACACAATCTTCAAACATTTTTTTAAAAACACTGACATGATGATTGACGATTTAATTTTGCATGATATGTATTATTATATATCTAATCTTCTGTTCAAATTTATCTCAACCCAACAATTGAAGCGATATGCTTATCATCATAAAATATGAGATAACCAAAAGTTATGAATTTATTCGTAATTTTTTGATTTGCCACTAGAATTCACCATTTTTTACATCGATATGTTGTATGTACAATCATTTAAGTAGAATGTTATTAATCAATCATTAAGATTCATGATAAATTAATAATATTCATGATGGCCATTGACAAGTCACCGTAATAGCCGTGTCCAATATGTTGGATATCAGAAGTCAACTAAAACTTGATGTCCATGATATTGAACATTAGAAGCCAACTTAAATCTCACAGCAGATAAGTGAATTTGTACTGTCATGATTAAATCTAGATATCTCATCAGATACATGGATGAAGTAAGTTACTCTCATGCGGGTCTCTTTAGATGATCTTCCGATGCTAATATGATTCATCTGCTTTATTTTCTCAGCTTAGAAAGCGAGTTCTTATAAGGTAAAGATGAGGTCCATCATTTTCCCACCATGTCATATGATGACTAAGAATTCATTTATTGAACGACAAATAAGCTAAACGAATTCACTCGAGTCATTTCATCGTTTTACTGTGCCGTTGACGTATCTCATCAGATCTAGCAATCGAATGATGTTTGATATTTGGACTCATGCTTAAGATATTACCACCACTTAAGATATACCTACCACTTCCACGTGATGAGGAGGCAATGATTTCCGGGTACTTCTACTCTCCAGCCCTCCACATTTTCCAATGTTTCCAAATTCATCGAATTTCGTCAAACATAGACTTGATCTGTCACTGAGTGATATCACAACAACACTGAGAAATCTTACTTGACCCCTGGGATGAGAGATTGGTCCCTTGGATGCTCTGTTAGAATACAAGATTACAGCTGTAATGATCATAAACTTCATGGGATTGTTGTCACACTGCAGCTACAGTGAATGACAAACCAAGTGCTGTAAATTTCCTACAAACCACAGGAATTTTACACAGTCAAGGCTTTTGCGACGGTAGTGAGACTGCACTTAGGAGCAAGAGAAGATCGCTAACGATGCAACACTCGAGGCTGTCAACAGCAAAAATGTGGTGGGGGGAAGAATAGAAGTACCGGTCCCCGACAACGGTAGAGAGAGAATCTGTGGAAATGCAAGAAACGGGTTATACAGAATTTGAACCTACCGACTAAGGCTTTCAATCCCGGGATCCCGTGATTATCTCATTTTTACTGCATACTCTAAACCAGCACCTCCTAAATCACACACTAAAGCAAGATACTATTCGCAACTAATAAAAAATCCTAAAGCAAAGCGTTTTGGTTGACTTCATAGTTGACTTGCCTTCTCTCTAGTCAATCAATTTTTTCATCTTATTGAACATTCCGTGATAATCTGTCTAGCATGGCATCTAAGGTGGAGAAAGCTCAATACGTTCTATGGTTTCATGAAACTAAGTCTCCGATGACTAACTATACAAAGGAATTTCACCGATCAAGGACTATACACCGATCTCCGTCGGATGTGAAAAGCATTAAAGAACTGGTACGAAAAGCTCAAAGAGACAGGTAGCGTTGGCGATCTCAATAGAAGAGGGAGAACACCAGCAAGTGGAGAAGTGGTTGAGTCAGTGCGCAGTTCTTTTGAGAGGAGTCCAACGAAATCAACTCGAAGAGCTTCACGAGAATTTGGTATTATAGAAGAGCACCAATGTCCAGTAGTATATAGTGTGACGTCCGGCGCAACGCTTTGCTTCGCTTCGCTTTGCTTCGCTTTGCTTCGCTTATCTTGCGCCGGATGTCACACTTTTGCGGGTTTTTTCAAAATTTTCAAAAAATCAAAATTTCAAAAATTTAGGTAGACTTCAAATTTCACGTGGGCGAAGGCCGAAGGGCGAAAATTTAGGTAGTGACAAATTTTCAAAAAAATCAAAATTTCAAAAATTTAGGCGGTCTCAAAATATTACGTAATCGAAAATTTAGGCGGTCTCAAAATATCACGTAATCTAAAATTTAGGCGGTCTCAAAATATCACTTCATCTAAAAAATATCACGTGGTCGAAAAATATCACGTAGCCGAAGGTCGAAAATGTAGGCAGATGAAAATTTAGGTAGCCCAAAAAATATCACGTAGTCTTAATATACCAGAAGATTGTATTCAAAATATTTCTTTAAAAATGGAAACCACAATGGGGACGGCGACGGCAATGGCGACGACGAAAATTGAAGAAGCCTCAGAAATGGAAGGAATAAAAGTGGAAGAAACGGCAAGAATATATCCTTCGTTATCACAATTAAAAACAAGTGAAATGAACAAAGAAAAACACAAAGATAGAGTTAGGTATATGAAAAATAAAGAATCTCAATTATTATTAAGATTAGAGCATTATAAAAAATTAAGAAAGAGATGGACTAATGTTAAGAATGTAACACAAGGAATTGGAATTGTTCGTGATGAGATCTCTTTTTCCTCTTACTCATCAACATAACTGACAATCGCACTTGACAATTGTTCTCGTGATGTGGCTAATTGACTGAGTGATCTGATGTCTATTCATTGTCTTTGTTGATCCGTGAAAAATTTATTTTTTATTTTCATGAGAAAACAATTTTTATTTTCATAACATATATATCTTTTATTGTTAAAAAATGATGTTACCAAATGTTGGTGGAGGTGCATATATCCCGAATAATCGTGAATCAGAAATACAGTCGCGGCAAATGAAATAAGACCACTGTGGAAATTATATATTTCTATAATAAATTTGACATATTTTGTTTTTTATTGCATATTTATTGTACAGTTCATCAATATTCTATCCATAGGACTAATTTATACTAGAATAGGCAAAATTAAAGGAATATCAATTCAATATTTCCTAGTACCCCCACGATTAGCGATGACAGAAGATAACCTGGAAGGCATCGAAGACACAAGTTTTAAGCACAGTTTAGGAGTAATTTCATGGGTTCAAACAAATAAAATCGCCTCCTTCAACTCACTAAGTGAACGTGGGGATTTCTCAGAAACTTTTTTCTTCATTACGGTCCATAAATTTTCTATTGGATTTAAATCGGCAGAATTTCCCGGCCAGGGAAGAACCGAAATTTGTTGATCACGAAACCACTGCTGACACTTTTTAGCCACGTGGCACGGTGCCGAGTCTTGTTGGAAAATATTAGTTTGATGAATCGTCATAAAGCAATGTAATTTTTCATTCAATATCTTTAAATACTTCTCTGCGTTTAATCGTTCGTTTGGTTCCAAAAAGAAAAGAGGTCCACGGCCATAGGCTGAAAAAGAAGCCCAGACCATGATAGATGGAGAATGTTTTACTGTTGGAATCACGAATTTCTCTTTGTAGCGTGCACCAGAAGGCCGACGAACTCGAGTTGCTTTTATACCAAATTGTTCAAAATTACTCTCGTCCAACCACATGACCTTCTTCCAATCTTCTATGGTCCACGGAACATGATCTCGTGCGAAATCTAGGCGACGTTTCTTCATCAACGATGTTAAACGAGGTTTACGAGCGACTCTGTACGATTTCAAGTCAAATGATTTTAGACGATTTCGAACGGTCCTGATTGACACAGAAACACCATGAAGTTTCACCTGACGTTGAATTTCTGTCGCAGGCAATAAAGGATCAGATAAACACAATTTTCGAATCAATCGATCGTCACGGGGTTGAGTAATGCGCTGTCGTCCAGGATGAGAAGATTGGAAATGACCTTTCGTGAGAAAGGCTTGGACGGCTTGATGAACTGCGGTCTTTGAACGTTTCACTTTCCTTGCAATTACTCTTTCACTAAATCCACATTTATGATAAGTCACAATCTGTGCACGTTCCACTGGTGTCAGCTCTTTTCGACGTCCCATCATGAAAAATGATAGTGAAATGAATTTGTTGTCACTCTTTCTTCCAATATGATACAATTGTTATAATTTTAGACGCATGGGATTCCCAGGTCTATTTTTAGATTTGACTTAATAGGAAGGTAGACGAATGAATAATCCACTTGCATTTGTGTTGTTTTTGACGCGACAAACAAGTTTACACTATAGATTCTCAGTCTTAATGTCAAACAATCAAAATATTCAAAAATATTCGTAAACTTCATGGTGGTCTTATTTCATTTGCCGCGACTGTAGAAATAGAAAATTATATCATGAAAACTGGAGACGTTTCTTCTGGTCCATTGCATCTTCCTATTCTTCCGCAACAAAATAGAGAGTTAACAAATAAACAATATGTAATACAAATATACAAATCAATGACTTAAAAGAAAAATATATAAACGATGTTTTGGTTCCACTGATGAATGAATTAAAGTTGCTTAAACTTAATGACAAATCATTAAACGAAAAATTATTAAAACTTGATAAAAAGGATAGAGAGCTAGAAGCAGATATAGCAAAACTTTTAAAGAAGATTTCAGAACAATCAAAAATTTTAATATTACTTTCTATAAATTTAAAATCTGCAGTCATTAAAAATAAACATCAGATAAAATTATTGACAGAACAATTAGAAGATGAAATAGAAAAACATCCTAAAAAAATGTTTAAGAATTTAAATAAGTTACAAACTACATTCCAAAAAAGTGTTGATGAATTAAGTTCTAAAATTACTCAACAAATGAAAAAGATGAATAGAATAATAAATGAAGTAAACTCACAGTCTTTCAACATCACTTGGCGGCTCAGCGGACGGACGCATCATCTGCGCTCCTCGTTAGCCAACCCGCAAATCCAACTTTTCATCGATTTTTGTTACTTTCTCGCAACTGTCTGTCTGCCAACTTGGTTTCATCGATTGGTATTTACATTGAGATCAACACTTGCTATTTAGTTTTTTGGAACTACGTAGTGCATCGACGATATACTCAAAATTTGTATTTTTTTTCGCTGACTCATCGTGTCTCATGTTGAAGGCAATCTCTCTGATTCTCCTGGTCTCATTCCTGTGTGTGATTATGTCATCACAGTTTCACTACAGCTCCTCCAAACTTCTTCGTCTCCGACGAGATTTCCCCATAGGCAGAAAGTTACGCCGATCGCTTTGGTATCACAAGCTCCTACGTCACAGCACCTCTCATCTTTCCCAAACAACGTCTACATCACGTGACTCTATCTCTACCTCCACTGACCGCCGTTCTGTTGCTCCATGTGTTCCTGTCCCACTTTATCCGAGCAAGTCAATCTACAACTTACGTAAGCCGAAGAAAAGTGCTATCACTGTTCCATCCATTCTCATGTTCAACGCGCGGTCTCTATTCCGCAAAGTCGATGAACTGAGATTACGATCTGCTTCATTCAATAGTGACTTGATCTGTGTCACGGAAACGTGGCTAAACGACTCAGTTCGCGACGAGTCTGTATCAATTCCCCAATTATCAAGTTTTGAGACTTGATCGTGATTGTAATGGAGGTGGTGTGGCCCTGTACTTCAAAGCCCACCTAAACGTTTCTCAAATTAATCAATCTTTTCCGACCAATATCAAATCAAATGTACTATGTTGCCAAATTGGTGATTTCGATACTCTTCTAGTTTTAGTTTATCACCCATACTGGGGATCGGTCCCCTCGCACGATATTCTCCTTGACTTTTTTCAGGATTTGATTGATAACACAACATGTAGGCATGTTTTGATTTTGGGGATGTTAATGATCTCCGTTTGAGTATAAATGATTTTTCTGAGTATAATGGTCTGAAACAAATTGTACAACATGCTACGAGAAGCCGTAACATTTTAGACATTGTTCTCACTAATCATGCTTTGAAGTTTGAAACTCCGACTTGTATAGCTCCTCTCGGTCGTTCTGACCACAAAGGGATTTATATTAAAAGCTCTGTTCCATCCCCCAATGTTTCCTTTATTAAGAAAGTCCGCGCCTTCACAGCTTCCTCCTTTGCCTCGTGTTATTCCTTCCTTGGTTCTGTGAACTGGGATGACTTTCTGAGTGTCAGTGATGTAGACTTGATGGTCTACCTTTTTCAAGATATTTTGTTATTCTGCTATGAACTTTACTTTCCGGAAAAACATGTTCGGATGCGCTCCTCTGAGCCACCTTGGATAAAACCCTCTCTGAAAGTTCTGTCGGACGCCAGGGATAAGGCTCTTTCCCGCGGTAACTTTTGCAAATATCTTGCTTTGCGAGAGAAGTTCAACTCCCAAATCCTCAAAGCTAAGTCTCGGCATTTTTCTCGGTTGCACTCAAGCTCTCCCTCAGAAGTCTGGAAAACAATTAACAGCCAACTAAAATGTACTTTTGACTCTCGTCTTGATCCCTCATTAGCTTCTGAGCTTAATGACAAATTTATTGAGCACTTTGCACCTCCTGATATCCATTTATTCAACAGCTCTTCTGTTCATAGCACCCATTCTTTGTCTGTTCCTCATGTTTCTGAATTTACTGTTTATAACATGATTAGAAGATGTAAGTCGAATTCCACAGGACCTGATGGCATCCCACCACACTTTTTCCGTCTGTTTGCCGAGGTCTTAGCCAAGCCCCTTGCTATAATCTATAATCGTTCGCTCGAGACTGCTATCTTCCCTCAGCAATGGAAACTTGCTAACATCACGCCATTACCCAAAGTTGACGGCACTTTCCGCCCAATCTCCATACTTCCATTCGCCAGCAAGGTTCTCGAAAGGCTGATACGGGACAAGGTTGTTCTACCGTCCATTTCTGTGCCTCTTAATCGTAGTCAATTCGGTTTCATTCCGAACTCCTTTGGCGGCTGTACCAATGCAGCACTTTCTATTCGGCTCCACTTACTTCAACATCTTTCCAAAAATCCCGGAAATTCAGCGAAACTACTTGCTGTGGATTTCGAAAAAGCTTTCGATTCCATAAGTCACCATATTCTCTTAAACACCTTGAAAGAACAACTTCACTGTAATTCCCACTCTGTTAGGCTTGTCCAAAGCTTCCTGTCTGATCGCTTTCAGAGAGTAACGTGTGAAAATTCCACTACGGACTGGAAGTGTATCACCAGTGGTGTCCCTCAGGGCTCTGTACTGGGCCCCCTTTTATTTGTCCTCCTGATTAATGATTTGCCCTCCTTTTCCGACACCGCCGTGGTAGCCTACGCTGACGACATTACCCTTATCCATTTTGTTGAAAGAGACTCAACTTCTGATTTCCAAGCTATCGTAGACTCTTTTCATGACTGGTCTTTGAGTAAGAAACTGAACATCAATATTGATAAGACCAAGCTTCTATCAGTTCGACGGTCTATGACTCCATCTGTTGCTCCTGTTACAATCGATGGGTTTGTTATTGATGAAGTTCGTTCTGTTAAGATCCTGGGGGTTTACTTCACGGATGATTTGAAATGGGATGTTCAATTCAACTTCTTATACAAAAAAATGTGTAGGAGTCTTTCCTGTGTAAAAAGGTTGAAAGTGAATTGTAATACCTGTAATGTTATCTGGCGAGCCTACAACGGCCTCGTAATGTGTCATTTGAATTTTTGCTGGCCAGTGATATGTGATTTGCCTATGAAATACTTCGCTAAGATCGAACGAATTGATCGCCTTGCCGCCAGATGGGCCAATATCAAAAATGTTCTTCCTCTGAGGAATAGACTGGACGAATCGTGCATCAAACTGATAACGAAAGTTTCCAAGAATATTGAAGTACACCCTCTCAGCGAATTCTTTGAAATTCGCTCTGAAACCTGTAACACCAGACATTCTAGAGCTTTACTTCCTTTACGTCGTAAATCAAGATTGTACAGTCAGTCATTTGTAAGATTTTCACCATTTTCTTGAATTGTTGCGAGTTTGTTTTTTGTCAAATACCGCTATGTAGTATTTGAAATATAGCATTATTATTATTATTATTATTATTATTATTAATCAAAAAGTTGATAAAATGAAAACTCTTAAAATCAATTTAGAAAATGAAGTAAAGAAAAATTTGCAAGAAAACTATAAAGAAAATAAAGAACAGGTAGATTCTGTTAAAAGACAATTAGATGTTCTTAAAATTAAGTTAAATGCTCTTAAAACGGCATTGAAGATTAATCAGCAGAAAATGCAAGTTAATAGAAAAGAAATTAAAGTACATCACACGCAAATACTTACCAAGTACTTGGCATAAAAGTCCTAAACATTTAAGAAATCTTTAAGAAATATTTATCAAACCTAGTACATTTCCTAAACTTTTACTAAATATTTAGCAAACTTTTCAAACTTCCACAAAATATTTGGCAAATTTTCTGAACTTTTACGAAATGTTTAGGAAATATTTTGTAAATTTTCTAAACTTTTACAAAGCATTAGCAAACTATTTCTAACTTTTATAATATGTTTAGTAAACAATAAGCAAATTTTATCCTACTTCATAGGCGATTACGAAACATTTGCAAATATCATAATATTCATAATATTCATAATTCATAATATTCATGAAAAATATCTTCTTGTATGAAATGTTTTATATTTATCAAACAGAAAACCAAAACAATCATAATTCGGCAAAAGGATAGCTAGTAAAACGCTCTGCTCGAATTGTTCATGCTCAAAATGGTTCAAAATCCGTACGGCATATGAAACTGCATGACTGGAATAAAATGACTGATCTTGCTAAAATTATACTTTGTACGATAACATTCATAGAGATTACAAAAACTGAGCCCTGCTCCCCAAAGTAAACAGCAAAATGAATGGATATCCTTCGAAAATACAATTTTTCATACGTATTTGCAAATGAACAAAGTTTTGCCACCATGTAGGATAACGTTTATATAGTAGCACACATCGAACGATCTGATACAAATAATTTTTATGAATATCACTTTTATCAACATAAAGGAAATTTCTCTATCCGGATTTGATCATTCTTCATTTGAAAATCCTTCCAACCAGAAAGCATGCCCACAGCCCGAATACGTATTTCACTTCATCTGAAACACTGTCATTTCGAGTCAAACACCGTCGCGCCGCTATCAGTTACATTTTTAAGAATAGAGGTGACATCACGAAAAATTTACAGTTCAACGGAGAAACAGTCACTATATGAAGTTTGAAGCGATGATACGAGGTCACTGAAAAAAACATCTTCGCGGTTGGACCACAACACGGTTGTCCGAATCTGATGATCGCCGGGACGCTGCGAGTATGAGAGATTTATGGATAAAGAATAATTCCAGTAGTTTTCGGGGTAATTTAGCTCACAAGACAAGACGGAAAAGCAGCCCAATGTAGGTCAGGTATTGAGCCATCGATGCACGGATAAGACGAGTCTGCACAGCCTCAGCAATCAACACCTGTAAAAAAGAAGACAAATATTGTGCTGATGTGCAGAGCAGAATTATCATACTTAACGTATCTTAATTGACATTCTATGGGTAGGCCTACTCAAAGTTTAGAAGAGAAATCATTTATAGCAATTTTAGGTGTTACTACAGTAAAGACAATTAAGAAAACTGCTTGTGGATCATTTCATCTCTGACAATGTGGGAAGCGATATTCTTATGAATTTTGATAGCAAATGAAGACATTCAAGAGTGGTTGAATTGTGATCATTAACAATTTATCAATTATTTTTTTTAATCAATACCTTTAGTATTTATCAATAATTATATTTTGATATTCAAGTACCGGTAACTGTTTTTACAAAAAATGCAATCTGCAAATTGAAACAGACCCTTACCGAGATGTAGCCTTGTCAACCGTTCATGCGATGAAGATATTCAGGAATGCTTGTTTTTTTATTATAGTATTTAATACCGCACATGTAATTTGATTTTGATGTTGTATTTTATTTTAAACAATTTGTTTGAAATCACAATCTGCAAACACATACACACGTAATGTCAT
The DNA here is from genome assembly GCA_907163375.1 of Prostheceraeus crozeri. NCBI lineage: Eukaryota > Metazoa > Platyhelminthes > Polycladida > Euryleptidae > Prostheceraeus > Prostheceraeus crozeri. Next base: position 127,781 of record CAJQUW010014187.1, on the reverse strand, counting down.
CTTGTCTACCACTTACATCTGACAGCATCTCTGCAGATAATTCATGGTGGGCCTACAACTAACATGTGACCATAATAGCTAGGCCTACGATGATACTGAAAAGTGCGAAGTATCTGAAAGAAAACACACAGGTAGGGCAACTCTGCAGACCAGATAGGATATCAACATGGTACACTGGCAATCAGTGATATCAACATCATCATCTCATCTTCAAATATATTTCGGTAAATATTAGGCACATACTTGTCATATCACATGCAAAAAGACAAAACTGTAAAACAATTATTTCGGTTATTACAGGTGAGCGTGACTCGCCAAAACTTAGAATTTCACAACTTAAAGCCATTTCGCTGCTCCTCAACTTATTCTTTTGCTAACCTAAATTCCGATCGATTGGATGGATTTTCTTGATATTTCATATCCTAACTAGGCAGGCACATACTTGTCATATCACATGCAAAAAGACAAAACTCTAAAACAATTATTTCAGTTATTACAGGTGAGCGTGAATCGCCAAAACTTAGAATTTCACAACTTAAAGCCATTTCGCTGCTCCTCAACTTATTCTTTTGCTAACCTAAATTCCGATCGATTGGATGGATTTTCTTGATATTTTATATCCTAACTAGGCAGGCACATACTTGTCATATCACATGCAAAAAGACAAAACTGTAAAACAATTATTTCGGTTATTACAGGTGAGCGTGACTCGCCAAAACTTAGAATTTCACAACTTAAAGCCATTTCGCTGCTCCTCAACTTATTCTTTTGCTAACCTAACTTCCGATCTATTGGATGGATTTTCTTGATATTTTATATCCTAACTAGGCAGGCACATACTTGTCATATCACATGCAAAAAGACAAAACTGTAAAACAATTATTTCGGTTATTACAGGTGAGCGTGACTCGCCAAAACGTAGAATTTCACAACTTAAAGCCATTTCGCTGCTCCTCAACTCATTCTTTTGCTAACCTAAATTCCGATCGATTGGATGGATTTTCTTGATATTTCATATCCTAACTAGGCAGGCACATACTTGTCATATCACATGCAAAAAGACAAAACTGTAAAACAATTATTTCGGTTATTACAGGTGAGCGTGACTCGCCAAAACTTAGAATTTCACAACTTAAAGCCATTTCGCTGCTCCTCAACTCATTCTTTTGCTAACCTAACTTCCGATCGATTGGATGGATTTTCTTGATATTTTATATCCTAACTAGGCAGGCACATACTTGTCATATCACATGCAAAAAGACAAAACTGTAAAACAATTATTTCGGTTATTACAGGTGAGCGTGACTCGCCAAAACTTAGAATTTCACAACTTAAAGCCATTTCGCTGCTCCTCAACTTATACTTTTTTGCTAACCTAACTTCCGATCGATTGGATGGATTTTCTTGATATTTCATATCCAAACTAAGCACATACTTGTCATATCACATGCAAAAAGACAAAACTCTAAAACAATTATTTCAGTTATTACAGGTGAGCGTGAATCGCCAAAACTTAGAATTTCACAACTTAAAGCCATTTCGCTGCTCCTCAACTTATTCTTTTGCTAACCTAAATTCCGATCGATTGGATGGATTTTCTTGATATTTTATATCCTAACTAGGCAGGCACATACTTGTCATATCACATGCAAAAAGACAAAACTGTAAAACAATTATTTCGGTTATTACAGGTGAGCGTGAATCGCCAAAACTTAGAATTTCACAACTTAAAGCCATTTCGCTGCTCCTCAACTCATTCTTTTGCTAACCTAACTTCCGATCGATTGGATGGATTTTCTTGATATTTTATATCCTAACTAGGCAGGCACATACTTGTCATATCACATGCAAAAAGACAAAACTGTAAAACAATTATTTCGGTTATTACAGGTGAGCGTGACTCGCCAAAACTTAGAATTTCACAACTTAAAGCCATTTCGCTGCTCCTCAACTTATTCTTTTGCTAACCTAACTTCCGATCTATTGGATGGATTTTCTTGATATTTTATATCCTAACTAGGCAGGCACATACTTGTCATATCACATGCAAAAAGACAAAACTGTAAAACAATTATTTCGGTTATTACAGGTGAGCGTGACTCGCCAAAACGTAGAATTTCACAACTTAAAGCCATTTCGCTGCTCCTCAACTCATTCTTTTGCTAACCTAAATTCCGATCGATTGGATGGATTTTCTTGATATTTCATATCCTAACTAGACACATACTTGTCATATCACATGCAAAAAGACAAAACTGTAAAACAATTATTTCGGTTATTACAGGTGAGCGTGACTCGCCAAAACTTAGAATTTCACAACTTAAAGCCATTTCGCTGCTCCTCAACTCATTCTTTTGCTAACCTAACTTCCGATCGATTGGATGGATTTTCTTGATATTTTATATCCTAACTAGGCAGGCACATACTTGTCATATCACATGCAAAAAGACAAAACTGTAAAACAATTATTTCGGTTATTACAGGTGAGCGTGACTCGCCAAAACTTAGAATTTCACAACTTAAAGCCATTTCGCTGCTCCTCAACTTATTCTTTTGCTAACCTAACTTCCGATCGATTGGATGGATTTTCTTGATATTTCATATCCAAACTAAGCACATACTTGTCATATCACATGCAAAAAGACAAAACTGTAAAACAATTATTTCGGTTATTACAGGTGAGCGTGACTCGCCAAAACTTAGAATTTCACAATTTAAAGCCATTTCGCTGCTCCTCAACTCATTCTTTTGCTAACCTAACTTCCGATCGATTGGATGGATTTTCTTGATATTTTATATCCTAACTAGGCAGGCACATACTTGTCATATCACATGCAAAAAGACAAAACTCTAAAACAATTATTTTGGTTATTACAGGTGAGCGTGACTCGCCAAAACTTAGAATTTCACAACTTAAAGCCATTTCCCTGCTCCTCAACTCATTCTTTTGCTAACCTAAATTCCGATCTATTGGATGGATTTTCTTGATATTTCATATCCTAACTAGGCAGGCACATACTTGTCATATCACATGCAAAAAGACAAAACTGTAAAACAATTATTTCGGTTATTACAGGTGAGCGTGAATCGCCAAAACTTAGAATTTCACAACTTAAAGCCATTTCGCTGCTCCTCAACTCATTCTTTTGCTAACCTAACTTCCGATCGATTGGATGGATTTTCTTGATATTTCATATCCTAACTAGGCAGGCACATAATTGTCATATCACATGCAAAAAGACAAAACTGTAAAACAATTATTTCGGTTATTTACAGTGAGCGTGACTCGCCAAAACTTAGAATTTCACAACTTAAAGCCATTTCGCTGCTCCTCAACTCATTCTTTTGCTAACCTAACTTCCGATCTATTGGATGGATTTTCTTGATATTTTATATCCTAACTAGGCAGGCACATACTTGTCATATCACATGCAAAAAGACAAAACTGTAAAACAATTATTTCGGTTATTACAGGTGAGCGTGACTCGCCAAAACGTAGAATTTCACAACTTAAAGCCATTTCGCTGCTCCTCAACTCATTCTTTTGCTAACTAAATTCCGATCGATTGGATGGATTTTCTTGATATTTCATATCCTAACTAGACACATACTTGTCATATCACATGCAAAAAGACAAAACTGTAAAACAATTATTTCGGTTATTACAGGTGAGCGTGACTCGCCAAAACTTAGAATTTCACAACTTAAAGCCATTTCGCTGCTCCTCAACTCATTCTTTTGCTAACCTAACTTCCGATCGATTGGATGGATTTTCTTGATATTTTATATCCTAACTAGGCAGGCACATACTTGTCATATCACATGCAAAAAGACAAAACTGTAAAACAATTATTTCGGTTATTACAGGTGAGCGTGACTCGCCAAAACTTAGAATTTCACAACTTAAAGCCATTTCGCTGCTCCTCAACTTATTCTTTTGCTAACCTAAATTCCGATCTATTGGATGGATTTTCTTGATATTTCATATCCTAACTAGGCAGGCACATACTTGTCATATCACATGCAAAAAGACAAAACTGTAAAACAATTATTTCGGTTATTACAGGTGAGCGTGACTCGCCAAAACTTAGAATTTCACAACTTAAAGCCATTTCGCTGCTCCTCAACTCATTCTTTTGCTAACCTAACTTCCGATCGATTGGATGGATTTTCTTGATATTTTATATCCTAACAAGGAAGGCACATACTTGTCATATCACATGCAAAAAGACAAAACTGTAAAACAATTATTTCGGTTATTACAGGTGAGCGTGACTCGCCAAAACTTAGAATTTCACAAATTAAAGCCATTTCCCTGCTCCTCAACTCATTCTTTTGCTAACCTAAATTCCGATCGATTGGATGGATTTTCTTGATATTTAATATCCTAACTAGGAAGGCACATACTTGTCATATCACATGCAAAAAGACAAATCTGTAAAACAATTATTTCGGTTATTACAGGTGAGCGTGACTCGCCAAAACTTAGAATTTCACAACTTAAAGCCATTTCGCTGCTCCTCAACTCATTCTTTTGCTAACCTAACTTCCGATCGATTGGATGGATTTTCTTGATATTTCATATCCTAACTAGGCAGGCACATACTTGTCATATCACATGCAAAAAGACAAAACTGTAAAACAATTATTTCGGTTATTACAGGTGAGCGTGACTCGCCAAAACTTAGAATTTCACAACTTAAAGCCATTTCGCTGCTCCTCAACTCATTCTTTTGCTAACCTAACTTCCGATCGATTGGATGGATTTTCTTGATATTTTATATCCTAACTAGACACATACTTGTCATATCACATGCAAAAAGACAAAACTGTAAAACAATTATTTCGGTTATTACAGGTGAGCGTGACTCGCCAAAACTTAGAATTTCACAACTTAAAGCCATTTCGCTGCTCCTCAACTTATTCTTTTGCTAACCTAACTTCCGATCTATTGGATGGATTTTCTTGATATTTTATTTCCTGACTAGACACATACTTGTCATATCACATGCAAAAAGACAAAACTGTAAAACAATTATTTCGGTTATTACAGGTGAGCGTGAATCGCCAAAACTTAGAATTTCACAACTTAAGGCCATTTCGCTGCTCCTCAACTTATTCTTTTGCTAACCTAACTTCCGATCTATTGGATGGATTTTCTTGATATTTCATATCCTAACTAGGCAGGCACATACTTGTCATATCACATGCAAAAAGACAAAACTGTAAAACAATTATTTCGGTTATTACAGGTGAGCGTGACTCGCCAAAACTTAGAATTTCACAATTTAAAGCCATTTCCCTGCTCCTCAACTCATTCTTTTGCTAACCTAAATTCCGATCGATTGGATGGATTTTCTTGATATTTCATATCCTAACTAGGCAGGCACATACTTGTCATATCACATGCAAAAAGACAAAACTGTAAAACAATTATTTCGGTTATTACAGGTGAGCGTGAATCGCCAAAACTTAGAATTTCACAACTTAAAGCCATTTCGCTGCTCCTCAACTCATTCTTTTGCTAACCTAACTTCCGATCGATTGGATGGATTTTCTTGATATTTTATATCCTAACTAGGCAGGCACATACTTGTCATATCACATGCAAAAAGACAAAACTGTAAAACAATTATTTCGGTTATTACAGGTGAGCGTGAATCGCCAAAACTTAGAATTTCACAACTTAAAGCCATTTCGCTGCCCTCAACTCATTCTTTTGCTAACCTAACTTCCGATCGATTGGATGGATTTTCTTGATATTTTATATCCTAACTAGGCAGGCACATACTTGTCATATCACATGCAAAAAGACAAAAACTGTAAAACAATTATTTTGGTTATTACAGGTGAGCGTGACTCGCCAAAACTTAGAATTTCACAATTTAAAGCCATTTCCCTGCTCCTCAACTCATTCTTTTGCTAACCTAAATTCCGATCGATTGGATGGATTTTCTTGATATTTCATATCCTAACTAGGCAGGCACATACTTGTCATATCACATGCAAAAAGACAAAACTGTAAAACAATTATTTCGGTTATTACAGTGAGCGTGACTCGCCAAAACTTAGAATTTCACAACTTTAAGCCATTTCGCTGCTCCTCAACTTATTCTTTTGCTAACCTAAATTCCGATCGATTGGATGGATTTTCTTGATATTTCATATCCTAACTAGGCAGGCACATACTTGTCATATCACATGCAAAAAGACAAAACTGTAAAACAATTATTTCGGTTATTACAGGTGAGCGTGACTCGCCAAAACTTAGAATTTCACAACTTAAAGCCATTTCGCTGCTCCTCAACTCATTCTTTTGCTAACCTAACTTCCGATCGATTGGATAGATTTTCTTGATATTTTATATCCTAACTAGACACATACTTGTCATATCACATGCAAAAAGACAAAACTGTAAAACAATTATTTCGGTTATTACAGGTGAGCGTGACTCGCCAAAACTTAGAATTTCACAACTTAAAGCCATTTCGCTGCTCCTCAACTTATTCTTTTGCTAACCTAACTTCCGATCTATTGGATGGATTTTCTTGATATTTTATATCCTAACTAGGCAGGCACATACTTGTCATATCACATGCAAAAAGACAAAACTGTAAAACAATTATTTCGGTTATTACAGGTGAGCGTGACTCGCCAAAACTTAGAATTTCACAATTTAAAGCCATTTCGCTGCTCCTCAACTCATTCTTTTGCTAACCTAACTTCCGATCGATTGGATGGATTTTCTTGATATTTCATATCCTAACTAGGCAGGCACATACTTGTCATATCACATGCAAAAAGACAAAACTGTAAAACAATTATTTCGGTTATTACAGGTGAGCGTGAATCGCCAAAACTTAGAATTTCACAACTTAAAGCCATTTCCCTGCTCCTCAACTCATTCTTTTGCTAACCTAACTTCCGATCGATTGGATGGATTTTCTTGATATTTTATATCCTAACTAGGCAGGCACATACTTGTCATGTCACATGCAAAAAGACAAAACTGTAAAACAATTATTTCGGTTATTACAGGTGAGCGTGACTCGCCAAAACTTAGAATTTCACAACTTAAAGCCATTTCGCTGCTCCTCAACTCATTCTTTTGCTAACCTAACTTCCGATCGATTGGATGGATTTTCTTGATATTTTATATCCTAACTAGGCAGGCACATACTTGTCATATCACATGCAAAAAGACAAAACTGTAAAACAATTATTTCGGTTATTACAGGTGAGCGTGACTCGCCAAAACTTAGAATTTCACAACTTAAAGCCATTTCGCTGCTCCTCAACTTATTCTTTTGCTAACCTAACTTCCGATCTATTGGATGGATTTTCTTGATATTTTATATCCTAACTAGGCAGGCACATACTTGTCATATCACATGCAAAAAGACAAAACTGTAAAACAATTATTTCGGTTATTACAGGTGAGCGTGACTCGCCAAAACTTAGAATTTCACAATTTAAAGCCATTTCGCTGCTCCTCAACTCATTCTTTTGCTAACCTAACTTCCGATCGATTGGATGGATTTTCTTGATATTTCATATCCTAACTAGGCAGGCACATACTTGTCATATCACATGCAAAAAGACAAAACTGTAAAACAATTATTTCGGTTATTACAGGTGAGCGTGAATCGCCAAAACTTAGAATTTCACAACTTAAAGCCATTTCGCTGCTCCTCAACTCATTCTTTTGCTAACCTAACTTCCGATCGATTGGATGGATTTTCTTGATATTTTATATCCTAACTAGGCAGGCACATACTTGTCATATCACATGCAAAAAGACAAAACTGTAAAACAATTATTTCGGTTATTACAGGTGAGCGTGAATCGCCAAAACTTAGAATTTCACAACTTAAAGCCATTTCGCTGCTCCTCAACTCATTCTTTTGCTAACCTAACTTCCGATCGATTGGATGGATTTTCTTGATATTTTATATCCTAACTAGGCAGGCACATACTTGTCATATCACATGCAAAAAGACAAAAACTGTAAAACAATTATTTCGGTTATTACAGGTGAGCGTGACTCGCCAAAACTTAGAATTTCACAACTTAAAGCCATTTCCCTGCTCCTCAACTCATTCTTTTGCTAACCTAAATTCCGATCGATTGGATGGATTTTCTTGATATTTCATATCCTAACTAGGCAGGCACATACTTGTCATATCACATGCAAAAAGACAAAACTGTAAAACAATTATTTCGGTTATTACAGGTGAGCGTGACTCGCCAAAACTTAGAATTTCACAACTTAAAGCCATTTCGCTGCTCCTCAACTTATTCTTTTGCTAACCTAAATTCCGATCTATTGGATGGATTTTCTTGATATTTCATATCCTAACTAGGCAGGCACATACTTGTCATATCACATGCAAAAAGACAAAACTGTAAAACAATTATTTCGGTTATTACAGGTGAGCGTGAATCGCCAAAACTTAGAATTTCACAATTTAAAGCCATTTCGCTGCTCCTCAACTCATTCTTTTGCTAACCTAACTTCCGATCGATTGGATGGATTTTCTTGATATTTCATATCCTAACTAGGCAGGCACATACTTGTCATATCACATGCAAAAAGACAAAACTGTAAAACAATTATTTCGGTTATTACAGGTGAGCGTGAATCGCCAAAACTTAGAATTTCACAACTTAAAGCCATTTCCCTGCTCCTCAACTCATTCTTTTGCTAACCTAACTTCCGATCGATTGGATGGATTTTCTTGATATTTTATATCCTAACTAGGCAGGCACATACTTGTCATGTCACATGCAAAAAGACAAAACTGTAAAACAATTATTTCGGTTATTACAGGTGAGCGTGACTCGCCAAAACTTAGAATTTCACAACTTAAAGCCATTTCGCTGCTCCTCAACTCATTCTTTTGCTAACCTAACTTCCGATCGATTGGATGGATTTTCTTGATATTTTATATCCTAACTAGGCAGGCACATACTTGTCATGTCACATGCAAAAAGACAAAACTGTAAAACAATTATTTCGGTTATTACAGGTGAGCGTGACTCGCCAAAACTTAGAATTTCACAACTTAAAGCCATTTCGCTGCTCCTCAACTCATTCTTTTGCTAACCTAACTTCCGATCGATTGGATGGATTTTCTTGATATTTTATATCCTAACTAGGCAGGCACATACTTGTCATATCACATGCAAAAAGACAAAACTGTAAAACAATTATTTCGGTTATTACAGGTGAGCGTGACTCGCCAAAACTTAGAATTTCACAACTTAAAGCCATTTCGCTGCTCCTCAACTTATTCTTTTGCTAACCTAACTTCCGATCTATTGGATGGATTTTCTTGATATTTTATATCCTAACTAGGCAGGCACATACTTGTCATATCACATGCAAAAAGACAAAACTGTAAAACAATTATTTCGGTTATTACAGGTGAGCGTGACTCGCCAAAACTTAGAATTTCACAATTTAAAGCCATTTCGCTGCTCCTCAACTCATTCTTTTGCTAACCTAAATTCCGATCGATTGGATGGATTTTCTTGATATTTCATATCCTAACTAGGCAGGCACATACTTGTCATATCACATGCAAAAAGACAAAACTGTAAAACAATTATTTCGGTTATTACAGGTGAGCGTGAATCGCCAAAACTTAGAATTTCACAACTTAAAGCCATTTCGCTGCTCCTCAACTCATTCTTTTGCTAACCTAACTTCCGATCGATTGGATGGATTTTCTTGATATTTTATATCCTAACTAGGCAGGCACATACTTGTCATATCACATGCAAAAAGACAAAACTGTAAAACAATTATTTCGGTTATTACAGGTGAGCGTGAATCGCCAAAACTTAGAATTTCACAACTTAAAGCCATTTCGCTGCTCCTCAACTCATTCTTTTGCTAACCTAACTTCCGATCGATTGGATGGATTTTCTTGATATTTTATATCCTAACTAGGCAGGCACATACTTGTCATATCACATGCAAAAAGACAAAAACTGTAAAACAATTATTTCGGTTATTACAGGTGAGCGTGACTCGCCAAAACTTAGAATTTCACAACTTAAAGCCATTTCCCTGCTCCTCAACTCATTCTTTTGCTAACCTAAATTCCGATCGATTGGATGGATTTTCTTGATATTTCATATCCTAACTAGGCAGGCACATACTTGTCATATCACATGCAAAAAGACAAAACTGTAAAACAATTATTTCGGTTATTACAGGTGAGCGTGACTCGCCAAAACTTAGAATTTCACAACTTTAAGCCATTTCGCTGCTCCTCAACTTATTCTTTTGCTAACCTAAATTCCGATCTATTGGATGGATTTTCTTGATATTTCATATCCTAACTAGGCAGGCACATACTTGTCATATCACATGCAAAAAGACAAAACTGTAAAACAATTATTTCGGTTATTACAGGTGAGCGTGAATCGCCAAAACTTAGAATTTCACAACTTAAAGCCATTTCCCTGCTCCTCAACTCATTCTTTTGCTAACCTAACTTCCGATCGATTGGATGGATTTTCTTGATATTTTATATCCTAACTAGGCAGGCACATACTTGTCATGTCACATGCAAAAAGACAAAACTGTAAAACAATTATTTCGGTTATTACAGGTGAGCGTGACTCGCCAAAACTTAGAATTTCACAACTTAAAGCCATTTCGCTGCTCCTCAACTCATTCTTTTGCTAACCTAACTTCCGATCGATTGGATGGATTTTCTTGATATTTTATATCCTAACTAGGCAGGCACATACTTGTCATATCACATGCAAAAAGACAAAACTGTAAAACAATTATTTCGGTTATTACAGGTGAGCGTGACTCGCCAAAACTTAGAATTTCACAACTTTAAGCCATTTCGCTGCTCCTCAACTTATTCTTTTGCTAACCTAAATTCCGATCTATTGGATGGATTTTCTTGATATTTCATATCCTAACTAGGCAGGCACATACTTGTCATATCACATGCAAAAAGACAAAACTGTAAAACAATTATTTCGGTTATTACAGGTGAGCGTGAATCGCCAAAACTTAGAATTTCACAACTTAAAGCCATTTCCCTGCTCCTCAACTCATTCTTTTGCTAACCTAACTTCCGATCGATTGGATGGATTTTCTTGATATTTTATATCCTAACTAGGCAGGCACATACTTGTCATGTCACATGCAAAAAGACAAAACTGTAAAACAATTAATTCGGTTATTACAGGTGCGCGTGACTCGCCAAAACTTAGAATTTCACAACTTAAAGCCATTTCGCTGCTCCTCAACTCATTCTTTTGCTAACCTAACTTCCGATCGATTGGATGGATTTTCTTGATATTTTATATCCTAACTAGGCAGGCACATACTTGTCATATCACATGCAAAAAGACAAAACTGTAAAACAATTATTTCGGTTATTACAGGTGAGCGTGACTCGCCAAAACTTAGAATTTCACAACTTAAAGCCATTTCGCTGCTCCTCAACTTATTCTTTTGCTAACCTAACTTCCGATCTATTGGATGGATTTTCTTGATATTTTATATCCTAACTAGGCAGGCACATACTTGTCATATCACATGCAAAAAGACAAAACTGTAAAACAATTATTTCGGTTATTACAGGTGAGCGTGACTCGCCAAAACTTAGAATTTCACAATTTAAAGCCATTTCCCTGCTCCTCAACTCATTCTTTTGCTAACCTAACTTCCGATCGATTGGATGGATTTTCTTGATATTTCATATCCTAACTAGGCAGGCACATACTTGTCATATCACATGCAAAAAGACAAAACTGTAAAACAATTATTTCGGTTATTACAGGTGAGCGTGAATCGCCAAAACTTAGAATTTCACAACTTAAAGCCATTTCGCTGCTCCTCAACTCATTCTTTTGCTAACCTAACTTCCGATCGATTGGATGGATTTTCTTGATATTTTATATCCTAACTAGGCAGGCACATACTTGTCATATCACATGCAAAAAGACAAAACTGTAAAACAATTATTTCGGTTATTACAGGTGAGCGTGAATCGCCAAAACTTAGAATTTCACAACTTAAAGCCATTTCGCTGCTCCTCAACTCATTCTTTTGCTAACCTAACTTCCGATCGATTGGATGGATTTTCTTGATATTTTATATCCTAACTAGGCAGGCACATACTTGTCATATCACATGCAAAAAGACAAAAACTGTAAAACAATTATTTCGGTTATTACAGGTGAGCGTGACTCGCCAAAACTTAGAATTTCACAACTTAAAGCCATTTCCCTGCTCCTCAACTCATTCTTTTGCTAACCTAAATTCCGATCGATTGGATGGATTTTCTTGATATTTCATATCCTAACTAGGCAGGCACATACTTGTCATATCACATGCAAAAAGACAAAACTGTAAAACAATTATTTCGGTTATTACAGGTGAGCGTGACTCGCCAAAACTTAGAATTTCACAACTTTAAGCCATTTCGCTGCTCCTCAACTTATTCTTTTGCTAACCTAACTTCCGATCTATTGGATGGATTTTCTTGATATTTCATATCCTAACTAGACACATACTTGTCATATCACATGCAAAAAGACAAAACTCTAAAACAATTATTTCGGTTATTACAGGTGAGCGTGACTCGCCAAAACTTAGAATTTCACAACTTAAAGCCATTTCCCTGCTCCTCAACTTATTCTTTTGCTAACCTAAATTCCGATCGATTGGATGGATTTTCTTGATATTTCATATCCTAACTAGACACATACTTGTCATATCACATGCAAAAAGACAAAACTGTAAAACAATTATTTCGGTTATTACAGGTGAGCGTGAATCGCCAAAACTTAGAATTTCACAACTTAAAGCCATTTCGCTGCTCCTCAACTTATTCTTTTGCTAACCTAAATTCCGATCTATTGGATGGATTTTCTTGATATTTCATATCCTAACTAGACACATACTTGTCATATCACATGCAAAAAGACAAAACTGTAAAACAATTATTTCGGTTATTACAGGTGAGCGTGACTCGCCAAAACTTAGAATTTCACAACTTAAAGCCATTTCGCTGCTCCTCAACTCATTCTTTTGCTAACCTAACTTCCGATCGATTGGATGGATTTTCTTGATATTTTATATCCTAACTGGACACATACTTGTCATATCACATGCAAAAAGACAAAACTGTAAAACAATTATTTCGGTTATTACAGGTGAGCGTGACTCGCCAAAACTTAGAATTTCACAACTTAAAGCCATTTCGCTGCTCCTCAACTCATTCTTTTGCTAACCTAACTTCCGATCGATTGGATGGATTTTCTTGATATTTCATATCCTAACTAGGCAGGCACATACTTGTCATGTCACATGCAAAAAGACAAAACTCTAAAACAATTATTTCGGTTATTACAGGTGAGCGTGACTCGCCAAAACTTAGAATTTCACAACTTAAAGCCATTTCGCTGCTCCTCAACTCATTCTTTTGCTAACCTAACTTCCGATCGATTGGATGGATTTTCTTGATATTTCATATCCTAACTAGGCAGGCACATACTTGTCATATCACATGCAAAAAGACAAAACTGTAAAACAATTATTTCGGTTATTACAGGTGAGCGTGAATCGCCAAAACTTAGAATTTCACAACTTAAAGCCATTTCGCTGCTCCTCAACTTATTCTTTTGCTAACCTAAATTCCGATCTATTGGATGGATTTTCTTGATATTTCATATCCTAACTAGGCAGGCACATACTTGTCATATCACATGCAAAAAGACAAAACTGTAAAACAATTATTTCGGTTATTACAGGTGAGCGTGACTCGCCAAAACTTAGAATTTCACAACTTAAAGCCATTTCGCTGCTCCTCAACTCATTCTTTTGCTAACCTAACTTCCGATCGATTGGATGGATTTTCTTGATATTTCATATCCTAACTAGGCAGGCACATACTTGTCATATCACATGCAAAAAGACAAAACTGTAAAACAATTATTTCGGTTATTACAGGTGAGCGTGAATCGCCAAAACTTAGAATTTCACAACTTAAAGCCATTTCGCTGCTCCTCAACTTATTCTTTTGCTAACCTAACTTCCGATCGATTGGATGGATTTTCTTGATATTTCATATCCTAACTAGGCAGGCACATACTTGTCATATCACATGCAAAAAGACAAAACTCTAAAACAATTATTTCGGTTATTACAGGTGAGCGTGACTCGCCAAAACTTAGAATTTCACAACTTAAAGCCATTTCCCTGCTCCTCAACTTATTCTTTTGCTAACCTAAATTCCGATCGATTGGATGGATTTTCTTGATATTTCATATCCTAACTAGACACATACTTGTCATATCACATGCAAAAAGACAAAACTGTAAAACAATTATTTCGGTTATTACAGGTGAGCGTGAATCGCCAAAACTTAGAATTTCACAACTTAAAGCCATTTCGCTGCTCCTCAACTTATTCTTTTGCTAACCTAACTTCCGATCGATTGGATGGATTTTCTTGATATTTCATATCCTAACTAGGCAGGCACATACTTGTCATATCACATGCAAAAAGACAAAACTCTAAAACAATTATTTCGGTTATTACAGGTGAGCGTGACTCGCCAAAACTTAGAATTTCACAACTTAAAGCCATTTCGCTGCTCCTCAACTTATTCTTTTGCTAACCTAAATTCCGATCTATTGGATGGATTTTCTTGATATTTCATATCCTAACTAGGCAGGCACATACTTGTCATATCACATGCAAAAAGACAAAACTGTAAAACAATTATTTCGGTTATTACAGGTGAGCGTGACTCGCCAAAACGTAGAATTTCACAACTTAAAGCCATTTCGCTGCTCCTCAACTTATTCTTTTGCTAACCTAAATTCCGATCTATTGGATGGATTCTCTTGATATTTCATATCCTAACTAGGCAGGCACATACTTGTCATATCACATGCAAAAAGACAAAACTGTAAAACAATTATTTCGGTTATTACAGGTGAGCGTGAATCGCCAAAACTTAGAATTTCACAACTTAAAGCCATTTCGCTGCTCCTCAACTTATTCTTTTGCTAACCTAAATTCCGATCTATTGGATGGATTTTCTTGATATTTCATATCCTAACTAGGCAGGCACATACTTGTCATGTCACATGCAAAAAGACAAAACTGTAAAACAATTATTTCGGTTATTACAGGTGAGCGTGACTCGCCAAAACTTAGAATTTCACAACTTAAAGCCATTTCGCTGCTCCTCAACTCATTCTTTTGCTAACCTAACTTCCGATCGATTGGATGGATTTTCTTGATATTTCATATCCTAACTAGGCAGGCACATACTTGTCATATCACATGCAAAAAGACAAAACTGTAAAACAATTATTTCGGTTATTACAGGTGAGCGTGACTCGCCAAAACTTAGAATTTCACAACTTAAAGCCATTTCGCTGCTCCTCAACTTATTCTTTTGCTAACCTAACTTCCGATCTATTGGATGGATTTTCTTGATATTTCATATCCTAACTAGGCAGGCACATACTTGTCATATCACATGCAAAAAGACAAAACTGTAAAACAATTATTTCGGTTATTACAGGTGAGCGTGACTCGCCAAAACGTAGAATTTCACAACTTAAAGCCATTTCGCTGCTCCTCAACTCATTCTTTTGCTAACCTAACTTCCGATCGATTGGATGGATTTTCTTGATATTTTATATCCTAACTAGGCAGGCACATACTTGTCATATCACATGCAAAAAGACAAAACTGTAAAACAATTATTTCGGTTATTACAGGTGAGCGTGAATCGCCAAAACTTAGAATTTCACAACTTAAGGCCATTTCGCTGCTCCTCAACTTATTCTTTTGCTAACCTAACTTCCGATCTATTGGATGGATTTTCTTGATATTTTATATCCTAACTAGGCAGGCACATACTTGTCATATCACATGCAAAAAGACAAAACTCTAAAACAATTATTTCGGTTATTAC
This sequence comes from Prostheceraeus crozeri, assembly GCA_907163375.1. Taxonomy (NCBI): domain Eukaryota; kingdom Metazoa; phylum Platyhelminthes; order Polycladida; family Euryleptidae; genus Prostheceraeus; species Prostheceraeus crozeri. The sequence goes on along the minus strand of CAJQUW010014187.1, from coordinate 111,807 downwards.
AGGTGAGCGTGACTCGCCAAAACTTAGAATTTCACAACTTAAAGCCATTTCCCTGCTCCTCAACTCATTCTTTTGCTAACCTAACTTCCGATCGATTGGATGGATTTTCTTGATATTTCATATCCTAACTAGGCAGGCACATACTTGTCATATCACATGCAAAAAGACAAAACTGTAAAACAATTATTTCGGTTATTACAGGTGAGCGTGAATCGCCAAAACTTAGAATTTCACAACTTAAAGCCATTTCGCTGCTCCTCAACTTATTCTTTTGCTAACCTAAATTCCGATCTATTGGATGGATTTTCTTGATATTTCATATCCTAACTAGGCAGGCACATACTTGTCATGTCACATGCAAAAAGACAAAACTGTAAAACAATTATTTCGGTTATTACAGGTGAGCGTGAATCGCCAAAACTTAGAATTTCACAACTTAAAGCCATTTCCCTGCTCCTCAACTTATTCTTTTGCTAACCTAAATTCCGATCGATTGGATGGATTTTCTTGATATTTCATATCCTAACTAGACACATACTTGTCATATCACATGCAAAAAGACAAAACTGTAAAACAATTATTTCGGTTATTACAGGTGAGCGTGACTCGCCAAAACTTAGAATTTCACAACTTAAGGCCATTTCGCTGCTCCTCAACTCATTCTTTTGCTAACCTAAATTCCGATCGATTGGATGGAGTTTCTTGATATTTTATATCATAACTAGGCAGGCACATACTTGTCATATCACATGAAAAAAGACGAAATCACATGCGTAAGGCGAAATATTGGCAATTTATCTAATAAATATTTGGTATCCGCTGAATATCTTGCTTTTTTAAATTATAATGGTTTTAATGCGCCAATTAAGTTCTTTCGTGCTCATAGTTTCTAAGGTTTTTAGCATGCAACTATTTTGTCTCAACATAACCAGATGTTTGTGCTATTTTCAATGTAAGCAGACAGAAATTACGAATTTAAAAACAATGTATTACCATTTCAACATATTCCAATTTGATTATGATTCTTTTGACGACACAATCAACTTTTGATCGATTTTTCAACGAGAAACGTCGTCGTGAAAACTGATATACATGCACATTCTCATATTAAATTCAAAGTGAATAAGCCTTGGGCATGTGACATCATTTGTGTGATGGAAAACCCAAGTAAAATGATGTGTTTCTTGATAGCTATAACATTTATATATAAATAAATAATATAGCTATCAAGAAACACATTGCTTTACTTGGGTATTCGATTACACAAATGAATTCAAAGTATTGGTAGGACTCCTAAAATGTGATAAGTATGCTAAGAGGAACTAAGAGGAATTGAGATATTTTGCTGTCAGTAAATTAACTTAAGTATGACGCTAGTAGCTCTTAAGTATTTCTAAAATTAAGAGCAGATACAGCAGTAGTCAATAATAGAAATGTCTCTACGTGTTCATGGTCAATAAACCCAAATCCATGACCAAATCTCTCCTTTGATTTTGTTTTCGGGATTTCCGAATACATGTACCTAGACTTGCAGTTAAATGCTGAAACTAAGTTGACAAAATAAATTTAGAAACATTTAGAAGCTTACCCTTTTTCTGTAGTTTGATCCAAGAGGTGCATTTTTAATTCTGATGCAAAAATCAAAGGAACTTGATGGCTTCATTGAGTGGAAGAACTCACTGACTACATGCAAGTGTTCATTTTCGAGTTGTGCTCCATGTTGTGCATGATAGCTAAGCAAGATGATGAAAAAACGTAGACGATCAGAAAACCGACGATGAATAAATAAAGGTGTGTAAGTAGAAATATCCTCTTGATGCGCTGACTTTTGTAGTATTAAGCAGCAAACGTAAACACGAGTTCGATAGACCACGAGAACGAAGAGTGCACAAGCTACTGCGCCTTGCGCAGCTTTCTGTCCCACGTGATGGGCGGATAATAATTATTAAGCAGGGACGCTGAGTCACAGGTATCAAGAGTTCGCAGCGAGATAATATCATCGACCGTTGATCTTCAGTCATGGCTCGCGAATGCGGCCACGACCAGGCTGCCAACAATGTGACCGAACTTCCTCAGCTGCGTGCGCGTGGCGAATTTCCTTAATATAGTGACGGAAAGTCATAGAAGCGAGATATGATTACGCAGACTGAGCGAGATGCTCATGCAATTGCTTGGTTCAGTTGCATGCTGATTTAACATCATAAGTTTTGCAGATTACTAGCCAAGTAATTTAGCGAACACACGAGCAAACTGATCAAAGTCGACTTGCTGATGGGCACGGTGTGGAACTAAGAAACTTCAACAAATGTTTCAATTTGAGAAGCAAAATGTGTGCCGATAGAATTGCTTAGGCTCCCTTAATATTGAAAATATATGTCACGTGTAGGCCTAATATTGTTGACCTGTTCGTCAGCATTGAATGATGTTGTTGCTATTGTAGCTACAGTGCACATGTAGTGAATGTGAAAGATGATGAAAAATGAGTAGAAGAAGAAGAAGAAGAAAAGGGGAACGAGTGAGTGAGAAAGAGAGAGAGAGAGTAGTGATGCAGTCAACTGAATATTTATTTTATACACACCACTTCATCAAATATAAATAGGCATATATAAAATACTCGAAATAATAGTAGACATGCACATTTCAGGCCCTACATGTTTCACATGTCGATATCCATGGAAATGACATTAGGCACTCTCTTCAAGATTTGAAAGAAATTGGTGGTGCCATCATAGAAAAATGTCAACAGTTTCCTGACAATTATTCCATTTTTCAATCATTTAATTAAATTTGATGGCAAAGAAATCAGCCAGTTATCAACGACGCAAAACTGTGATATGCAGACTTTATTATTGGGTATTTCCTGTGACGCTGCATTTCTATTTTATTGAGAGCTGATGATCATCCTTGTGATATGCATGAGTTCAAAAAATTGTGCGGGTGAAGTTACCGCACATTGAAATCACCATGCAACTAAAACCGGCTTTTACGACAATTACTCATAAGCCGATCCTGCCTATTGCATGATGTTTCTTTCATTCAACTTAGCAAATGCAAAAAAATCGTTTGTTTGGAAAACCAAACAAATATTACCCAGGCATTTGATAAACCTTTTCTAAATTTCGAACAATTCGTTTAAGTCGACTTAAATACAAAATGTAACAAATATTTGTTAGGCATTTGTTACACATTTCTTAAATTTTGTTAAATATTTGGTAAAGTCGACAAGTATTTTTTCTCGGGATATCACCTCGTGTGCCAAATCACCCCACTCTCCCCTACCTACATGAAGACCATTTTCTCACACCGTTGTTTTTCAATCAATAAAGAAGTATGTGTATAGCGCTCCATGTGTTGTTTCATTAATGTCCTAGCTTAAAAACTGGTGAAAGATTTGCGTTCATCTCAGAGCTGTGTACATGGGTTACTATGATTTGCGTCGCTAATATCATTACTATATGCTTTATCTTAAGATTGTTTTGTCTTTAAAAATACTAGTTAATGCTGATTGAGAAGAAGTTAAGATACTGATTTTTACATCCGTCCCATCCATCACCAATGGTATACCTTGAAGATCAGTGTATCATCCATACCCCGTTAAAGGGTATCAGAGGTCCATGCCTTTTTTCTTGCATTAATCATAAAAAGTATTCTGTTTGCGGCCATCATCTTCTTTGTGGAATAATACAACCGGTTTCATGAATCAAGCCAATATGCTCAATCACCGTCGAATGCACAATCAAGATCTCTTTATGCTCAATCAACACCGTCGAATGCTCCGTCTACAACACTGAATGCGCCATCAAGATCTCTGTGTGCTCAGTCAACACCGCCGCGCGCTCCGTCAAAAACACTATATGTGCCGTCAACACCGCTAAAAGCGCCATCAACACCATCAACTACTCAGTCGATACTGAGGAAACAGGTGATACTCTATAATTGCTCATGTTGAAACGAGGGACAGAGCGAGTGGTTCTGGTGGTGGCATTTTGTGTTATGTGAGGAACTCTTTAACCACATCTGTGGTTAATCATGATTCCATTATTTCGCAGGATGAGTTTGCCACTGAATTTCTTGTATTATTCATTAAGGAATCGTACCTGTCACTTATAATGGTTTATCACCCTTATTGGAACAATCGCCCGGCTCATGAGAATGCTTTGACTTGTTTGACTGATATATTGGATTATATGTTTGTCAAGTATGGATCAAAATTACGCGTCTGTCTGTTGGGAGATTTCAACGACTTACGTGAATACTATGGCACTATCAGTGATGTGACTACGCTGAAATCATTGGTTACATTTCCGACTAGAGGAGAAAATATCCTTGACCAGATGTTTGTTAATTTCTCCATCGATATCAAACCTGCATGTCTTCCACCCATTGATAAATCTGACCATTATACATTGGAAACCTGATGATGTCGTGGCGGCTACAGTTATGAAGAAAAAGGTTAGAAAATTCTCTAAGTGTAATTTTGCACGATTTGCTGACTTTATTACATGCATTGACTGGATGTCTGTTATTAAAGCATGCAATAACTTAGAGGATGCGATGTACAATCTCTTAAAGTATCTTTACTCATTATATGATGATTGCTTTCCCATGAGAACTATTCGGGTTCGATCTGGAGACCCGGAATGGTTGAAGGATTCGCTACGAATTCTGATTAATGAAAGAGATCATGCGTATTCTACTGGACAATGGTCAAAATACAATCGCTTGAAATTTGAAGTAAGCAAGCACATTAAAGAACTTAAGAGTTCTTTTATTTCAAATGCTGTGTCTTCCAATAACATAAAGAAAGTGTGGAGCTCTTTGCGTCAAGCTGCGAGATGTACTCGCCCATCTGCTTCCACAAAGTTCTCTGCAGACGAATTTTGTGACTTTTTCTCGTCGAATTTTCAAATTGTTGATCAAGATAGTGCTTCTTCAGATCAAGATAATCTCTTGTGTAATCAGTCTATCTCTATGGTAGACTGTGATGATGTGTGCCGGGTTCTTCTCAATTTGAAGAATACTGGATGTGGTCCGGACAACTTACAAGCATGGATTTTTAGACGTTTCGCAGATTTTTTGTCTCCTGTCATCACTTACCTGGTGAATTGGAGTTTGCAAATTGGAATTATGCCTGAAAGTCTTAAGCTGGCAAATGTTATTCCTATACCGAAATGTGATAGGCCTAAAATTATTTCTGAATTTAGGCCAATTTCTCTTTTGCCTATTCTTTCTAAGGTTTTGGAGCGCGTTGTATGTAAACACCTTATACTTCCCTATGTGGCAAATAAACTCCATAAATCTCAGTTTGCTTTCATTCCACGTAGTGGATCAGGTACAACTTCCGCTCTTGTGTTGACCCAACACCATATTCTGAAATTTTTAGATTTGAGTTCTGGTTGTGTTAGATTGCTTTCGGTGGATTTATGTAAAGCTTTTGAGAAATTACCTCATAATGTCATAATTGAAAATTGTCGTAAATTCGATATTCCAATTCCAGTGATAAAGTGGATTTCGAACTTTTTGTCAGACAGAGGTCAACGTGTTCATTTAAATGGATGTTTTTCTAAGTGGTCAAATGTCCCAAGTGGCATTCCACAGGGTAGCATAGTTGGGCCTTTGTTGTTTGCCTTAGCTACAGACAGTATTTCTCCTGTATGTGTGAATACAAAAATTATGAAGTATGCCGATGATATACTTTTTATCCATTGTATACGTGACTCAGACGAAGACAATTTGCAGAAAGAATGGGACAACCATAGAAATCAGATACTATACTATATAAAGGCTAGAAGGGTCATCGTGTTGAAACCGCCTATCCCGACGTGGGCACGAATTGTTCGGGACTCCGAGCAGCTTTAATTCATTTTTAAAATGATAACCCACGTGTTTTACAGCTGTTCGCAGATGGTTGCGCCCGTTAAAATTACAGCGGTAAATTGGTTAGCGACCGTAAATTCCATGAGTTAGCGTTCTATTTTGTCATTGAACCGTAGAAGTGAAAACATAATTAATTTTTATAAGCAACTAGACTTGTTTTATGCTGAAATAGACACACACCGGTTTGTATTTCGCCGCATCTGAGTACTACATGAATGAGTGCTACAATGACTACTAACTCAAGCCGCCTAGAAGAAAGTATGTGATGTGACATTTACAATGATCACTAATAATTGTAGCAGGAGCACTGCTATTCACATATTTTCAGTGATAATTTGACTTTAATTCACCCATTTATGTTCTGAAATGATAATTAGCGGAAGGTGTTAATGGATATGACAGGTTGCAAAAGTCAGATTGATTATCTCTACTTAGACATCTATAGGCATGCAAAAATTCAACTTGATGATCTTAATTTAGCCTAGACTTGAAGCAATTTGTGAATTTTTAATAGATCAATTAGACACGCGTTAATCTTAAATATATCTCAACCCTGTCAATAGAGAATAACAATAACAATAAACAACCCAATAACAACCTTGTTGGTTAGACTGAGACTTTGTAAGAGCCACCAATACCAATAGAATTGGTCGTGGTCTTTCTGTCATAATATCCGATGCTGTCGATTTTATGTGGAAAATGACAAAATATATAATGTTAAATGAATGTTTAGGAACTATGATTTTGATAATTTATTACTTTTGAGTCATGCAAAACCCATATTGTACCTACTGCAACCTAGCAACTGATGAAACTAGATTACCAGATGAAACAGTTGATTTGTAACACATGTTCTGCGTAGTCAACATTGATAATAAGGATGTTCACACGAATTAATTAGGGACAGATTTTGATTACAAAGATACTGTCGTGAATCAATGTGGTACAACCCGCATGGTGTTGTTGCCTACCACCAATAAAAATGTCTAGATGCACTTTAATAAGAAGTAACTAAATACATGAAAGAAACAATCTTAGGGGAATTGCTTTACGTAGATAATCCAATTTTTGTTGCAATCCGAACTAATCACGAGCGTTATATGTTTCTACTACCGTGCACTTCCGAATACCGATCAAAGGAGGTCCATTCCTGAGAAGCACAAGTCTAATTCTAACATGTTCAATACCAAAAGACACACATATGAAAAACCTCCAAGTTAATGATTGTCAAGATGTGTCATCTTTTCAAATTTCGAGGGTGGGAATCCATTTAAATTCCTGATGCCAGTACATCACCAACACAGACCGATGTTTTTCACTGTTGACTCCGTTCGTGATTGGAATCAACTTACAGCATACGAAGGGTCAGCGGGTTAGGTTATCAAACTTAAGTCAAGACAAGGGTTAACATTTTAGGCGCTTGGACCTATGGTAAACATGAACACCTTTATCCATTCTAAGTAAACTGTTCTTTGAAGTTTCGTTCATTAGCCTGTCATGGGTTTGACATTTGTCAGTTTCTACTTGTTGTGACTACAATTTTCATGCACTTGGTTCTTGACAAATATTATTATTAATCGACAAAAATGGTATGTAGTCGCTTAAAACCAAATTTGCACATACATATATGCTCACATACCCAGACTTGCGTTGTAATTGTTGTGTTGTAGTTGTTCAATTTTGAAAGTTCGTTTATACACCATGACAGAATTTACATTCATATTGATGAAAATGCCGATGATGATTTTGTAATTAGCTATTTCCAATAACGGAAACGTGCGAATTGTTGATTGTAACAACAGCGTCGATTTTTTCATGTTCAATGAATAAGTCCAGTGAATAATTCAAATTAATGTAGTGCGATGAAGAATTCCATTGAATGAGTACATAGAAAGTTGAGTATCAAAACATGAAGTTGAGGTCTAAAGAATATATTTTCCTGGAAGAAGAAAGAGTTTTGTTGTCTATTAACGGGATAGGGCAACACTTATGAACAAAATTAAGCTTTCCGCAATGTGATAGCCGTATGTTCCTGTACTAGCTGCTACCGGGTATGTAATTGTCTCACCAATTTCCCAAATCGATGAGGTAGGTTTGACATCTGTTTAAGCTTCGGAATGTGATTCCGATGTAGAGTGTGAATATCATACCGGAATGAGTGGCATTTTGAGATAGCTACATGCTTTTGTAGCTTTCAACTTCCGGATTCATGTAGGTGCAACGACTTCAAACATCCCTTCCAGAACACCTACGGATTTAAAACGTTTTTGACATATTGACGATGAAAGAATGGTCGCTGTTTTTTCGATCAGTTAAGCAATGATATACATATATTTAGACCAACAAGGACAAAACAATGTAAAAATGCTTGCAAAAAACTAAAGGTAGTTATGCCCATTTCTGCATTACCAACACAGATTCCCTCTGCATGGTTGACATCTGCAAAGTGATCTGGAGAAATGCATCGTCAATGAGGCCATCGAACGAGGTTTTCACCACGATTGGTTGAAAAAGAAAAGGATCAGCTATATGGGAAAACGTGAACGAGATTGATTTCTCTCCTGATGAGGCCGTGGAAACAGCTCTGGTGGCTGATTCATGCAGTCCTTTTCGAGAGCGAATATCTCTGCATGTTACGTTCCACATCAGACACTGACTCCATCTGGCCGCTTCCCATCGCCATTGTCCATTCCAAACTAGTTCGATAATTGGCGAAAATCCGCATCTTTCCAGTGCTCTGAGAACAGTTTCATTCATGGCCGAGTGTCCGGCACTAAATCGACAAGATAGTGTGTGCAGTCCATATTTGCCATTTACGTCACCGCAATTGCAGGGGAATTTTCAGCAAACTGCTGCACCTATGAGAAGTGTCACTGCTATTCGAGTAGTGTCACTATCTATTATTGTTGACAATACTTGAAACTGGAGTCACATGAAGCTATGACCCACTCCACACAGATTGTGCTGCTGAAAGCGACCTAGAATTTTATTCCAGGCACGTTGAAATCGTCAGTATCATCATGTTATAATCTATAAACGTGCCACGAAAAGCGACTTGTGTCGAAAACAACTTTACTATTTGGCGGTATCTGCAAGGGAATCAAACCTATTTACAGATTGAACATTGAAAACATATTACAATTCCAATTACTTACCAAACTTATTATGGGGGCGTCAAGAAGCAAACTACTTCGAAGAGCAACAACTAGACATTTAAAATTTAGACATAAGAACTAGGATGAGCCATAGAGAAATAAGCAAAAATCTAGGAATTAGCATTACAGTGCAACCAACATAGAAGTCATAAGAAGTCAAACAAACATAGAAATATTACTTCAAGGAGGCAAGCAAGCTGGCAAGTCGAATGCGCCCTCCACAATCTCCACAAAGCTCAGTCCATCGTTGGTTGAAATGTGAAATACAGTCAGACAAAATTTCAGTGAATGTTGCATAACAGGCGGTTATAAATGATACAGAAGATGGAACTGTCATGAAGGTAGTTCCAAGAATTACAAAAGATACAATGAACGCTACTGTGATTTTTGTCAAATTTAGCTGACAAGGCAGGACTTAAATCCGTAAAAAGTGGTGCTCTACACTGAATCATAGGCCAGCTGCGAAACACTGCAGTGATCATAAATACATACAGGTTCTCTTTTTTTGTGAAGTTACGGTAAGTCACTGTTAACTCGTTAGATCAGGGGCTGCACAACATGTTTTCGTTTAGCAATATTTGAGTAAATATTGCGGGACACAGTGGCGGGACACTTTCATATTTCAGTTTAGATTCGTGCAATTTTTTCAAGCAGCATTCATACTTTGCAATTCAGTTGCCTTAACTTAGATTAACTTAAATCTCAACTTCAATTTCATTCATGCATTATCTACAAATGATTTAAAGTTAATCCATGCTGTGTGTTGCTCCAATTATGGAAGTTAGTGTATTTGTGTCGGAGTTGAAAGACTCCACTCCGGTGCTATGGGAGTTCGAATACAAATGCCGACTCGACTGTGAGCAGCTACATGAACTGCTGCAGAGATCCGTAAAACTGGTTAAGCATTAAGATGATGAACTGTAGTCCGGGAGCTAGCGTGAAGTTGTTACTGCGCTACTGTTAGTGCGTTACTGTTTACTTCCCGGGTCACTTGTTTCCATTGTTGATATCTGTGAGCCTTCGATAGAAGTGTGAAGCTGCGAGCGAGGGTGGAGTGGTATTCAAATATAGAGGGTGAGTCCTTTGGCTTTGCTGTCATGTGAACATTTTGTCGACATCTGAGCATTGTTATGGATTGAAGCCATGATAGGAAAATGTACAATGGAAAGTTGCTGCTTGATGACTCAGAGAACGATTACAATCGATCAATTTCACGTTTAAATTACTCAAGGCAATGAAACTACTACAATCTTCACCGGTGAATATTCGTAATAAAGCAGAAATCATTCCAGATTTTTGTAAGAACGATTTGCAGTTTGCAGAAAAGTGATGTTGAAAGGAACAGGCATTCAACTCATGGCCTACAGAGGTCGATCAGATAAACGCGCATATTGAAAGATCGACTTTTGGGACCAGTCGCAAAAGAATTCATTTTCCGGAGTTTTTACGTGGAATGAAGCTTATTGCAATGGCTTCGACAGAAGAGATCAGAAGCATTCCCAATAACAGGCAGTATCCCCATCTACCCATCGAGAGAAAACCAATCAATTTGCTTCAAAAATCGGCGTGATCAATTTCAAGTACAACGACGGATGATTCCAACGCTTCAAGTCACTGCATGACATCGAATGCCGACCCGTGAATGGAGAATGCCGATCCGCTCCATTGGCTTCTGTTGCGACGTGGAAAGATGACATACAGACTGTTGTAAAAGAATGACATTTACAAGACGTCTATAACACCGACGAAACTCCTTTGTCTTTCGCAATTGCTTTCAGATTCGATGTTAGCATCAAAAGGCAACAAATGCATTGGAAGAAAACAAAGCAAACAGCAGATGACTATAATGGTAATGGCAAACATGGACGGCTCTTTGATATCAGCCTATTCGAAAAATGTCGATGTTTCTCTAGGATCAGAAAGTTGCCTGTCACTTACAAAGCGAACAGAAGATCTTTCTTTGATTATATGTAGAAGAGGATAGCCGTTTGGTATCGAAAACTCCAAAATCGACTCTCTCCACGTAATCAAAAAAGAGCAATAACGGAGGGTTTTTCATCAAAGAACAGAAGATCGTGGATGATCAGCACTGTCTTCGATGACTATATGCAAAAATTTGACAAAGAAAGGACACGAGAAGGAAAATCGATCCTCATCGTTGATAACTGACTATCCTCCGATGTGTGACCTGAAATGTGTTCATTCATCCTCACGCTAACTCCCGGACTAGAAAATGTCCAATTAAATTCATTAAAATTCAAAAAGCTATTGAGAGGTATGCGTACAGTCTGTATGATTTAAATCCCGCTTCTTTCAGACGTTGATATGCAGCTCTAAAGCGACAGTTGATACCAACAGCAAATCTCCAGCCTTTTGCTAGACGCGAAACTATCTGAAACCGATTTCTCTTAGCTGGAATGATCAGATTCAATCTGTGACTATCACTTGTCTTCTGAAATTTGGTCATCCAGATCCTTACAACTTTGCTTCTTCACACCAACGCGCCCACCAATTCCAATCAGCTAGCCTACATGATACATTCAAACATTGACTCTTTAACAACATTGCGCATGCTACGTCCACAACGAATCATTTCAACAATTTACGATTTTTTTCTTGGTGCTTCATCATGCAGCTACGACTTATATCAAAACGACAGCAAAATTTGCAGTTCTACGATGTCCAAACTTAAACAAACGTTGATCCTGTGCAAAAGGATGAACGGTATCTTCATATGTTCATGCAAGAAAAGGCACATACACGTAGAAATCTGTTTGAGATCAAGATCGACTTAAATATAATAATAAATATATTTATAATTTAAATTTATATTAATATTTTTAAATATATTGATAATATATAATTAATCAACGGCTATTGATTAGATAAGTGTTTTCTGTCACGCATCACAGTTCAGTCTTAATTGTAGTTTTATTAAAACATCAGTGCATGTTTCTGTCACGCAACGTAGTTCAGCCTTCATTGAATGTACTTTTCATTAAGACGCATGATATAAATGTTCATCACTTACCAAATCCTAATATAAGATGTTCTCCACTTGAATCAAAATTCAACTAAATTTTCCGATGAATGATGTGATGACGCTATGATAGTCCCAAACACTTTCTACATCGATAAAACCACAGAAAAGCATTTCAACAATGAGATGTTTCTTTAGTTTCGAGTATGTTGGATTATCTCACTACTTTGAACACATTAGCAATGAAAAGCACATATTAGCACGGTCAGCATTAGCATCCCCCAGGCTCACTTTAACACTTTGAGCGGAGAATCGAACTCCTGATGCCAAATATACTGCCATACTCTTATATGCGATGTACATGAAATCACAGATGAAGAAGGAACATCTGTAGAATTTGGAAATGCAATAAAGCGTTAGGCAGGTAGGATTTGACTTTTTAGGTGATAATTATTTTGGCTGTTAAGTAACGTAAACTTATCTATGTAGACTAATCAAAATGCGAATTGAAAAGGTTGGTAAAAGAAGCATATGTGCGGGTGCTAGGTAGCGGTGACAGGTGGATGCCTTACCAGAAGTTGCGATATCGACATTTGGACCATCCATTACCACCTGCAGGAGCTTAGAATTGTCCAGGCCATCGACCAATCCCTCAAGAGCTTTGTGCATCTGAGATGTATCAGCATGACCAAGAAATCTAGAATTCAGGTATCTTGTCATCGCCCTGTCTTCAGTTCAATACCTTCTGTGAACAATGAACATCCATTTATCCGCGATGAATTTACGTGAGTTTCGTAGCATTTCAGATTTCAGACTGTCATCAGAGTCCTAATCAGCCAACTACTATCTATGAACGCGCAAGGCGTGGGAGTCCTGAACCTGCTGAATAATCTCCAGAGGCAACTCGCCCATTGGCCGATCAATCTGATTAAGCTCACATCAATGGCGTGGGTCGGATGAGAAAACGAAGCATCCGTCCTAATGCCAAGGATCCAGATTTCCTCGGCTGCGTACGCACATTCCGTCTGGACATTTTCAAAGCAGCTTTCCCCACCCATCAGAGTGGATCTGGTCGCAGCTTTGGAGAAAAGCGCAGTAGCAAACTAAGAAAGCACATAAAAGCAAAACTGGCCTCCTTGTCTATACAAATTGCTGAAAATTAGTGAAGCAGACGTACAATGTTTCAAAATTAAAATTATAAATGCTTGACCAATGACCATACTTTTCTAGCGAATTTGCACTTATTGATCAAATCTTCAAACGATATAAAAAGTGATGCTTATATCAAAAACATGGAATTTCTACTTTTTCTTGTTGTACAGTAGGCAATTTTGTTTATTTTGTCATCAGTCATAGATACATTTAATCTTTACTGCTCCCAATTTTAAAATTCCCTGATTTTTCCCGAGTTATACACACTGAATTTTTCGAAGTAACGATTAAAATCTCAGCGAACTCATCGCATGATTTTTTGGAACTAAGGAACCACATACTTTGACCCGAAAAATCATGCCTGGAGAAGATTACGTAGTAGGGCCTATTTTAAGGAAGGGAACTGAAATGATAGATTTCAGGACAGTAGGCCTATGCTATGTTTCACAAGATTCCAGGATATGTCATGAAATGAATTCTTCTAGATACCCGTAATCTCCAGGTTCAGCCGCATCTCTCACATGTATTTCATTGCCGCTTTCATCTCGATACCAAATTGATCTTGGACATAGTAATAATCTATCGCCGGCTATTCGGGAACACCCACTCAACTTCGAATTTACCCGAATATAGGAAATGCGAGCAACTAGCCGACTGCTATGCAGGCTGGAGGTCATTTCCCTGTGAAAGCATCCAGATTGACCGAGAGACAAGTGACTGACCGAGATGACATTCGCAACTTATTCGATCTCATGAAGGTATTTGAAAAGGAATTCAACCAATTAGAGCTAGGACACAGGATGACTAACATAATTCAGGTGAGAACACACTAAATCCTGCTACAACACAGAGCCAATGCAATTTTCTTCTGATGGCCATGTTACCACGGCTCACCTGTTTCAGCTCCAAAAACAATTACTCAATGTAACAAGAATCAGGAATTAGAATAGGCCTATGTATCGACACGCACCTTTTTCTTGCTTCGTCTTGCTTGGTCATGTTCTCGGACTTTCTCCTTTTCCTCGTCTCCTTAATTTATTAGCTGGAGAAATTATGTTCGAAGCAAACTTGTTTCCTAGCTAAAGAGACTTCAATAACACTAAAAATGACAGTAACAGGCCTGTGATTAGCTTATTAGAAAAATTGAGGAATTTTTTTGAAAAATTTGAGGAATGTAAACGGAGCCTAATATAATAATTGCAAGAAAAACTCCAAATTTTAACAGGGATTTTGGGCCAAACTTCATGAAAAAGTCATGAAGAAGGCAACCCCAGAGTTGAACACACTCCACACACTTTTTGAAGTTAAATGTATTACAAAAGGATATTGGCCTGGTCATAATTACTTTCCACGTTGTTGCAAAATTAATTTGTTGCCTCAAGTATTATCTGCTTAGAATGTGTCGAACAGAGGATGTCAGATCAAGCTGCTGATATCGCTGTGCTTCACGCTATCGTCTCCAATTCAATGATGCCTGTCAGATTTGTATACTGAATTTTTTTAATGTAGGATATATCCTCAACTACATGTATCTGGGGCTTTGTGACGATTAATTTTTACGGATTTTAGACAAATTTGGGAGGAGAGCAACCCGTAAGCATAGAAAGCTTAAAATCGTTGACGGAATGCTTGTGGTTAAAAAAGTCGGTAGTTATTTATTATGAAGGATACGCCACATTTCACACTAATTTATTAATATTACTTTATACTGCACAAGTTTTGGTGGCCCTTGTTTATCTGTTAGCCCTTTGATCACATCGCTCCGATCTACATTTAAATGAACATGAATTCTGTCATACGACACAAAAAACTGCTAGGAACAGGCTTGCCAGCTGAGTGGTTGGTCTCATCTAAGCAAAGAGTGAAAGATTATCACCTCTATTCCCATGAAGTTCCGCAGAGATATTGACAACCACATCTTGCAGTAGACCCAGGTTGAAAATCTGCCAACCCAGTACTATGTGGTTTGATGAATGTCTTAATTAATCCAAGTTCGCATACAACGATAAACAATCTGTGCATTACTTTCACACCAACCTGTGTTCAGCAAATTATGAAAACGATCTATAAGTGGATAACTCATCCAGGATAAATGTCGGTCGTCAGACCCTGAAAAATGTAGCAGCAAACAGACTCATGGAATAGCAGAGCCTCATAAGCTTCCAACCTCCGCACGCTAGTGACCAGGCAGATAGACACTAAATTTGGAGACCATCCGCTTTACCCCGTCGCATGCGTTCATGTTCAGCGGAAATAAAATGGAAGAGAATGAGTGAAACAAAAGCTTCAGTTGATAAGAGCACTGAAATCCAAGTGGGATGGGATAGCTACACGTTATCACATAATGGATATAGAGGATCGATAGCCTAAAGTTCTTTAAGAAGTACAGGCATGCATTTGGCAGCCATATAGTCGCAGAAACATATAATGAAGGCGGTGAAACCGGTTCAGAAAATTAATGAAAATAATTGAATAAGCATTTTACTGTTGGAATTCTACGCAAAATTATGAAGTTTGCTTGTATTATTATGAAGAAAATATGAAGAAAAAAATTGCTTGTAGTGTTCAATATACAATTTCGGCATACTGATCGCAGTGTTTCACGCATTAAACACGTGAAAGTGCTGCACTAAGGAGTTCGGCAGACAATAACTTCAGACAACTTCTCTGCATAACAAAATAAGTTCGGACGAACCTGAACATTTGCAACCCTGTAGCTTCCAGAAATTAAAACGACGTGAAACAAAATCAAAGTATAAATCATGATTGATTCATGTTTAGCAGTCAGGGTGTAGGATACATGTTATATGATTCTATCTTAGCCTCTTGATTGGAAGTTTACAGATAATCACCATTCGCTAAAAAACAATACATTGTCCGACATTTAGTCTAAAATGTGTCACATTTGACGAATTTCTTTTAGTTTAGCTATATTTGAGGAATTTTTGAGGATTTGAGGAGTGGAAAAAATTTTTGAGGAATCTGAGGAATTTGAGGAGCAATCACAGGCCTGCAGTAAATATGTTGTCAAAGATTGACTCGCATCTTAGTTAGAGGCGGATCCAGCTTTTCGGCGCGGAGGGGGTCGACAAAATAAAAAAGTGCGATCAATGTACAATGTACATGTACGTGTGTAAGTCACGACGCATCTCTACATTGAGTGCGAGTTGCTTCCCTACACAAGTACATCAAGATATGAAAATCAAAATGAAGTGTCAAGAAAGCCTGATATTGGGTCTATTGTTTCTTCACTTTCATTGCATTTCGAAAACTTCATTTTTTTAATACCTTCCCATCATGCCTCACGTTGACACAAAAATGTGAAAATAAGTCACTGAAGTTAGCACTAGATCTGGCAGTGGATTTTTAGAAATAATTTGTTCATCACATCAGTTTTCAAAAGTTCCTCTTGGATGAGTAAAATTTTAAATTTTAATCAAAAAATGCACGGAGAGATTAACTGATGCTTTCCTGATCATATTTACGATTTTGTTCACACCAAACAACCACGCATTCCTATTCTAAGAACAATTCCAAAATTTGTTCATCACATTGGGACTACCTCGCAGCCCTGCAAGACGACATTGTCATTTTTCGCTTACTGACACTTCCTGACTACGAACAAGAAGTAACTAGGGCTTGCAGGGCTGTGAGGGTGTCCAAATATAGTGAACAAATTCTGGAATAATTCTTATAATGGGAATTCGTGGTTGTTTGGTGCGAACAAAGTGTTGTTTGGCGTCGGGAAGTAGCAATAAGTGAAAAAATGACAATGTCGTTGGTTTCTTTTATGTTTATGCTATAGTAGCGAGTATTGTAGGGCTGGGAGGGACTCCAAGTGTGTTGAACAAATTCTCGAATGGCTCTTGGAAAAGGAATCCGTCGTTTTTTTTTGGTATGAACAAAATCGTGAATATGATCATGAAAGCATCAGTTAATCTCTCAGTGAATTTTTTGATTAAAATTTTATCCTGATCCGAGAGGAATTTTTGAAAGATGATGTGATGAACAAATTCCTAGATCATTTTTCATCAGGCATGTGGAAAATCCGGATTGAAAAAATTATTTCTAAAAATTTACTGCCAGATATACTGCTAGCTTCAGTTTCTTGAAAATAATTATACGCTAACTGCAAAACCATTCTTGAATTCAAATTCCCCGCAAGCATCCTTTTCTTTTTTCCACAATGTTGCTTGTAGATTATGGTGTCTAACCTATCAGATATCACTCAAGCGACATCGATTGACAGACGAGCCGTCTCGGATTTGCCCTCATGAGCCGCTCAGTAAAAAATTTCGGTTGGAAAACTGAACACTTCTGTGTAATTAACGACCATCATGAAATACTGTGTAATACCGGTATTCAAAGATTTCAAAACTTGCTTATTTTAGTATGTTAAACTTTGTAAGCAACTTATTTGTCCTGATCCCATTTCAGTACTCGACAAAGACATCGAATGATTTCTACTTCGAAGGATAGGAGCTACCATTGATATTTTGTGCTGATCACAGATATCCTTGATTTCCAAATTTCACACGTCTTCATATCTTCCACTGTTTTTTGCCACGATTGTCAGTCTACCAATCATTCCTCGGAGATGGTGCACAAGAGATGCGCCTTCTCTTTAAGTGAATGCCATGACGTGATTTTCCTTTCATAATACAAAGCTGCAGGCCTTGTTCTTCATATAATTCAGCAGAATCGATACTAGTAAATTACAAATGTAATTGCTGAAGCCCTAAGCCATTTCGGGCTGGCTTCAAACAACAAGCAGTCAGAATACAAAATTGATAAAGTACAAACAACTCTGGAAATACAGAAGGTAGTAGAACCAAACTTCATACAGCACTTAACCACACCCTATGATATAGCGCAATACAAAATTGAGACCAGTCCTGCACAAAAAAATGCGCTCATGGGAAACATTCATTCTCATTAAAAATTAATTCAATTTCATGGGATCACCAAATACCAATCAAAAACAAGCATAGATTTTCTGTAGCATACCAAAGCGGAAAATGATCTTCGCTGGAATTATGTAATTTTTACTAGAATAATGCTATGCCCACCGATCAACCAACCTTGTATTCGCTCTGAATAAATTGATGAAATATTTTGATATATTTCCTTGCATTCATGTTCATCTCTGGCTTAACGTGCACATATATCTCTGGCTGGATTCTTGCATAATAACCTGTATCTACCGGCGTGTTGGGGAAGTGTGTGTTAAAACTCAGATATGATTAGTAGAATACTATTTGACCGGTTGTAGAACTGTACAAACTCATTATCCATGTAGAACCGTCATTTTATGATAACTCTTATCATTTTTCGAGGAAATCGGTATTTTCCGGTTTTACCGGTTGTTCGTGTAGAGAAAATGCTGGAAGTTGCTAGACAAACTCCCTAACTAGGTAACACCAATACTTGCACCAAATCTTAGTATTTGAATTTGTATTTTGAAGTCGAAGGAGTTTCAATTTTGAAATCACTTTATCTGTGCAAACCAGGGCTTTCGTCGGAGGGGGGACGCTTGAGAACGGAGTTCCTACCTGCCCTTGTTGTGGAACGCATAGGAACGCCAAAGTGCCCTCTTCGAAACGGTGTCATTCTGAGCCAGATGGTACATGATCATCAAGTGTTATTAATAATATTCTGAAAATCCTAAATTCATTTGTACAGAATTTCTGCAACGGCCTTTTTGTTTCAAGAATGGCTACGTTTGTGTAAATAGAATAATTAAATATTGAGTTGCATCCTCAGTTGAAAAGCGGGAACAGACCTGAATAGCAGCTATTTCCTCCAATATCAAGAATCATCAGCAGGCCTAGTTCACATCTCCCAACATCGACACAACCTCCTATTGAAAGTTGCAGCCATTCCCGGGTCAATTTGAGATTTGCAATTAGTAAGTTATTGAAATTTCGACGGGCATTCATTAAATATCGTAGCTATGTTTCATAAAGTTTTGTCTCGTTTTAACTATTGTTCCCTCATTAAGCGTTTTTATATTTGAGTTGCCAAATTTTCAGACGAGATATAAATATATCCATTTTCCTGTTCGATATTCATGTCATATAAACAATCAATTTTCTGAAGTATTATGAAGGTTTAGTAAAATAATTTCATAGTGAAAACGTTCATAAGTTTGTTAGAAAATGATGAATTTTCAAAAGCTTCTAATATCAAGCTTTAGGGACTAAAGGATTTGCTCCTAAATGAAGCTGATAAGGCGAAAATTTGACCTAGCAGATATCATTACTTTTATCGGCAATAGCAGCTCGACTTATTAAAAAACGATTGATGATACAGACGCTGATATGCTTCTCAGAATTATTAACTGTTCTGCAAAATATCTTCTTTTGGTATTATACGAAGATCTCTTGGCTCTCTGGAAAAGAATATAAAGTAATTTTTTTTCCAAATACTACGGTATTAAAAGCTCTTGTAAAGTGACAGTAGGTCTACTGTGTTAATGCTGCTAAAATGTCATCTGTAAAGCAGTTTTGTTTTGTATATTAATAATATATCGAATCTTTACATATCGAAGGCAAATTTGTATTCATGATTAAGCGAGAAGCTTAATACCATGGTGTGATACTATGCAGATCGACTTTTCCGTTTTGATATTTATAGAACTATCAAATATATATTCGGTACAAAAAAAGCTGCGTTGAAAAAGCAGGTTCGATTCACCGCGATTAAATGAAATGCAATGAGTACTATATATGCCTTGCGTACATGAAATTGCAGAATGCAAAGACAAGCGTTATTCACTAACTTTTAAGAGTGAGGTTTAGGAAATCCACCGCTTTTAGCCTATGGGCCCTATGTCAAAACATAATGCGATATACGGTGTAAGGAAAAGACATGCACCGTAAAAATGGGTTCAGCTACAGGTTAGAGCTCGAGGTGATATCTAGGTAGGCCTATATGAATCTGAAAGTTAATCAAGACCGGAGATAGAATGCACGCACGCGCGTGCGACGATAAGTATAATTCTCGGATACTCCATTATATACATAAACTTTCGATCACAGAAGATGCAGGTACGCCGAATTTTTCAAATTTTTTTAATTTACAATTTTGTGCCTTCGTTCGAAGAACTTCGGCTAGCTTTTTATTTTCTCAAGCGATAGCAATTAGCGTTAGAAAATCTCGATTCCAATAGCTTTCTGCCAGCTGCTTTGGATGAACTCAACCGTATCATGACCAGTAGTGTAGCTAGGGGGAGGGCTGCTAGGGCTATAGCCCCCCTTAGAGATGAGATCAATTTTAAACTTCCTCTCAAATTTCATCTCAAACCTGAGATTGCAATATTACGCCACATCATCGTTTCGTTCGGTCATCTGGTGACGCAATGTACAAGTAACAAGACCCCTTTGTTTCACCACTTCAAAGAAAGTTGCGATTGACAGCGAGATCCAATTTGATAATCATTGAGTTGTTCAACTAGTTGCCAAATGTAAACAAAAATTTCGGACACATTATCCAATTCAACAGTTAGTTAGCATCCTACCTATGCTATCTGTTTAATGGTGTAACCACAGAATTAAATATTTTGTTTATCTGCTTCGGTTTGCTAGAAGTGTGATTAATACGAAACTGACGGCACATAGAGGAACCTATTAAGTGGGCAAGAAGGAATGCCTAATACCTTACAGAGATAGGAAAAAAGTCGTGCGTCGCTTGCGGATTAATGTGAGTTCCAGCAAAAAGCTTCGATTGCCAAAATTCCTTCAGATTCGAAGAATTCAGATCATTGCCCACAAATTTTCTCCATAATGTTGAACCTTCCGATCATTATTAAAGAAAGTAGCAGGCGTACGAAAATTAGTTCACTTGATGATTTCACATCCTCTCCTCGGCATTGCTTACTGTATAGTGCATACATTGAATCGAAGCCAAGACAGGGATGTGTTTTTGTGTGTACGAAGTGATATCACACCCATCTCTCACTGGCTCTACTGTCCTCTGCTGACAGCTTATTGTTTTCCATTTCCAATAGCAAGCCATACATGAATTATCCATTCGAGAAGGAGCAAGTTGATGTGCCATTTCGACATTAAGGTTGCATATAATTCTAGGAAACCGAAGCGCGCGCAGATGAATCTAATTCTGTGGGTGTAACGCTTACTCGGCCGGACGTGTGAATCTTTCCGAGTCTCCATTCTTGCCATCTGTTAAGTTTCACTTTCTGTGTGTGTTCATTCGATCTCGTGTACTCCTACGATAGCATCTTTTTTTAAATATGTCTGACCCAGAGCCACCAGCCAAAAGGCAAAGAACTGGAAACATGGATATTCGATCTTTCTTTGGAAAAATGTAAGTTATCATTTTTCATTCTGGGTCATCAATAGATTATTTTAAACTTAAAATCTTATGTTTAGGAAATGTCGGAAATGTCGAGTTTCTATTTTCAGATTTCTAAAAATCAAGTATTTGTATTGTATTTGTATATAATTGTTTTGAAGAGTATTTGTATTTAAATATTTCAAAAACCAGGTATTTGTATTTGCATTTTCACATATAAAAATAAAAAGTATTTGTATTTGTATTACTACTTCAAAATTGCGAAACGAAAGTATTTGTATTTGACAATGAAAATTTTGTATTTGTTTTAAGCCTGAGTATTAGGCCTATATTAGCGTAGAAACTCCGTGCATCAGAGTATCTGCTAAAATTAGTAAAATTTTAGTAACAGTCTTTATCGAATTAAATCAAAGCCGTTCAATCAGTATTTTTATTCAGACTCATTTTAATCTTTTAGCCATCCAGTCCTCTAAACAAATCGACTGCTACGACTTCAAGTATACCAGAAAAGTCCGATTCGACAGAAGCCCAAGAGAAATCTGACTTGACGGAAACTTCCATAAAGTATGTTAAACATATATAAGCTAATATATAGGCCTATAGTTATTATAAATGTGTTTATGTTTATGTTTTAGATCATCGCTGTCAATTTTGGACATAGGCGAACACATCGGATCAAAGAGTCTTAGTAATAATGACAGCTTAATGTTTGAATTAATTCAAAATCCTTGGCAACCAGATGAGCATTATCTTAAAAACGTATTTACTGATCGCGGAAAACAAGGTCGACGTTATCTAAACAAAACCATGTTTGACCGTTTTCCATGGCTTGCCTATTGGCATATAAAAGGTGGTCTTTTTTGCAAATATTGCGCACTTTTCTCAGTAAGCAAATCAGGTGGACGAGGTCAACAATGTCTAGGAAAGTTAGTCACTGAGCCCTTGAATCGTTATGACAAGTTGACTGGCGCTGGTGGCTATCTTGCAACTCATGATGACCGAGAGTATCATCTTGTCGCAAAAGAAATGGCGTTAGTTTTCGTACAAAAACATAAGTCATATACGCCAGACGTTTTGAGTCAAATTCAGAGTCAAAATAATGAGCAACTCGAGAGAAACAGAAAAACTCTTCAGTCGATTATGCGTGCAATTCTCGCATGTGGTCGTACAGGCATTGCCCTCAGAGGGAGTCAGGAAGGTGACGATATTCTGACCGATGCATCTATGAATGATGGAATTTTTAGAGAGTTGCTTAGAAGCTTTGTAGATGTCGGGGATAACAATCTTCATGATCACTTGAAGAATGCTCCAAAAAATGCAACTTACACAAGTCCAGATATTCAAAATCAACTCATACATTTTCTAGGTGAGCAAATTTTTCAAATGATAAGAGATCGGATGAATAAGGCTAAGTATTTATCCATCATTTGTGATGAATCCTCCGATAACAGTCACACGGAGCAGTTGACATTATGTATCCGTTATGTTGCTGATGGTTGCGTTTACGAAGATTTTTTGAAATTCACTGAGGTGTTTGATCTGTCTGGGAAAGGCATAGGAGATGTTATTATTAATGAGCTACTTGGTTTAGGGATTGACCTCACCAGTCTCGTGGGTATGTCTTTCGATGGCGCAAGTGCAATGAAGGGAGAATTTAATGGTGCACAGGCTCACATTAAGTCAAAATGTAAAAATGCCATCTATGTTCATTGCCATAGCCACAGACTAAATTTGATAATCAGTGGTAGCAGCAACGTCCCAGATATTCGTAGCTGCTGGACTACTATTCAGTCGATTGTAAATTTCATTGCTCCCCATCCTTTACGAGTAAACTGTCTAGAGAAAAACGTCGAATTATCAGCAATTTCTGAAGGATCAAAACGGCTGAAATCCTTTTCGGACACCCGTTGGGTAGATAGACATGACGCAGTTTTGGTGTTTAAAAGACTGTTGATTCCTGTTCTTGAAACACTATCTGACATAAGTAAATGGAGAAGCTCAGGAAACGCACATGAGCTTTTGTCAGGAGTCAACGGAGGGTTTCTTGTCTCCTTTTATGTTCTTGAAAAGGTCCTGGGCGAAACTCGAATAGTAGCTCAAGCCTTACAGAAAGAGAGTCTCGATCTTGTTGAAGCTCAAAAACAAATTAGAGATCTCTTGATTCTGTTCAAGACCTGGAGAAATGATGAAAGCATATATGATGAGATTTTTAAGAATGCTGAAGAAATGGCATTGGAGGCTGACGTAGAAATTACGGGACCAAGAGTAGTTGGGCGTCAAAGACACAGGTCTAATGTTCCGTGTTCGTCACCCAAGGAATATTATAGAATTAACGTATTCCTTCCATTCATCGATCATCTGATAAGCGATCTATGTTTTCGATTTGACACTGACTGTAAAACCAGCATAGTATCCTCGATGATGGCATTGATTCCTCAATATTTTGAAAAATATGACTACACGACTCTTCAGCCAGCTATTATTCATTTCCGAGATATGTTAAATTGTGACGTTGAAGACTTCGAAAACGAATATAATTCCTGGAGGAGACATAAGAAGTAAGGTTACTTTTAAATGATATGTAATGTCTGTTATATAAAACTGTAATATCTTACATTAACAGAGATGACAAATCCAAGTATCGAATCGTTGATCTTCTGAAGGAATGCGATGAAAACTTTTTCCCGAATGTTCATACAATGTTGCTGGTAAGTGCTTCTTCAATCTAATGTTATAAAAGTATGTTACATCAATTAAGACGACACAGAAAGCGACGTGAGCCCAAAATCCATAGAATATGATCAGTTTAACAACTAGGTAGTTTTCAAAATAGCGCTAGAAATATGCCTTACAGATGTCTAAATCTAACCAAATTTGAACACAATGTTTAACATATCCCCAATAACTAAAAGCCACAGAAGCTCAAGTTGATAGATTAAGTTCAGATATTCGAAAATAAAATTACGACAGGGGCGGGTTCTGTCCCCTTGGTACGAATAGGGCTATGAAAATCCTTTTTCATTACAGATTCTCCTGACCCTCCCTACGACGACCTGTACTGGAGAACGCTCTTTTTCAAGTCTGGAACATATCAAAAATTACAGGCGCTCCACAATGGGAACAGACAGACTTAATGATCTAGCATTAATGTTTATACATAAGAAAATGACTGCTGAGCCCATGAAAGATGGTAACATTATCGACAAAGCCGTAAAACGCTTTTGTCAGACCGTGAACAGACGTTTGCCATTATTATAGAATATACCAACGACTTGTAAGTATGTCTTTTTACTTACTTACACATGTACTTAACGTGACCAAACACAATTTAGTGATCGAATCGAATAATTATTTGTGATCAACATAAATTTTGAAATAAACTTATTTATATATGTTTGTCTACATACATTCAGGTGTATTTGAATTGTATTTATAATAAGCGTATTTAATAGAATACATGCCTTATCAAATATCCAAAATTAGCCCCCCCCTTTCCAAATTCCTGGCTACGGCCCTGATCATGACCATAGACAGCATTTGCGTGTTTATGACGCTCAACTGCTGATTTAGCATATAAAGATTTTATAATGGTAACACACTCAATCTTCCTCAACATTTCATATGTACTAAACCAATTTTGCATTGATATCATTGCTTTAAGCCATGACAATGCGTACAATGATTTAGAGCTATTACTCGACTTGATTATCCATGAGCTGAATCGGCTATCATTATGAGAAGAAACATCGTTAACATTGTTTTGATCATTTATAAGTCACACACGTTTATGGTCAAAAAATATTGGACAAACATTTATACCACAAACAATAAATGCCAATGATGGGTATGCTTGAAGTGAAAAGAAGGACTCATGTTAATGTGATGACGATTCCTTCACTAATGTACACCTGAACATTTCCGAACACATGATTAAGAAAGATCATTAATAGTAATTTTCAGGATAATTCATAGGAATGTTGAAAATGTTCTCAAATGGTCCTGGAATTTTCTGACGGAAAAGCCCCGGATACCCTGATCTTGACCGCTATGGCTATGCTTGAAACTAGTTGAGGAGATGGTCAAATTTAGTAAAATCCGTGAAATTAGGTCAACTTTGAGAGCTTGCTGTGGCCGTTGCAGGGCATGGAGGAGGTGGGGACTGAATTGGGCATCCATTGGGATCATGAACATTGGTTTGTGGTATTGGTTGCGTGATTTGACTGAATATCTTGCTATGCCTACGCTTGTTTTTAATTGGTATTTGGTGATCCCATGAAATTGAATTAATTTTTAATGAAAATGAATGTTTCCCATGAGCGCATTTTTTTGTGCAGGACTGGTCTCAATTTTGTATTGCGCTATATCATAGGGAGTGGTTAAGTGCTGTAGGAAGTTTGGTTCTACTACCTTCTGTATTTCCAGAGTTGTTTGTACTTTATCAATTTTGTATTCTGACTGCTTGTTGTTTGAAACCAGCCTTGCTGAACATGATTCCAAACTTGTCCCAGACCTCTATAAAATAGCAAAGCTTGGACCTACCTGAACCAGCATGGGCTTCAACCACTTAAACCCCTTGAACCCCCTCCCCCTGGATCCGTTAACGGCCACTTCTAGTGCTTGCTGCCGGCTCAGCCATGGTAATAGCCGCATGACTCTAATTGTGCTGGTTCATCGGGGGTTAACTATTGCTATTAATTTGACATTGATTACTATTGCATGTTCATTCGATTTCGGTGGCAATCAGAATACAGTAAATTTTTGGCAGTAGCTATTACACCGGCTATATCTCCAAAACTAGAAATTAAGACCTAAGAGAAATAGAAGACTTAAGAAGTAAGACGTTTAGAAATTAAGGATTAAGACTAGAAATTGTCTATGATGCATGAAACAAAAAATTGGAGGCTTTGCTGTATTGAATGTTTTGGAGACACTTATGGCAGGAAAAAACGCTTGCATTGACATCACTCAAAAATTTTGTAATACAAAGCAAGACAAATCAACGAGTCAAGACCCATTCTGACATGTTTCGTGATGTACTTCGTGAATAGGAGTCTCTTTATGACTGAGAAACATTTACAGTAACCAGAGATATTGAAGAATATTATACGCCTCACCAAGAGTAATAGACAGAAAAATTCATCAATCAGAGAAATCATTTACAAAACTACACTTATGTCAATTATATACCAGTACATTTCATCATGCAAATACATTTGTCATGTGAAATCCTTGCATCATAAAATTGATATTTGAAGTATTTATCATGTTCACACATAAATATAATGAAACAAATCATCAAAAACATCTTCAACTAATAACTAGGCGCATTATTTCCTTCATTGGTATTTATCACACGTGACTTCATGCTTGAGAAATACAAGTCCGACGTTTTGAATTCGCGCTAAAATTTCGGGACTCCGAGCAGCTTTAATGACCACCTGAAATCAGCTGATGACCCTTCTAGCCTAATACAGTAAAACAATCTGATTTCTATGGGGACAACTTTGTCAGTTGGTCCCAATCTGTGTATTTACCCATAAATATTTCTAAGTGCCATGTCCTTAATGTTCCCGAGAAAAAAAATTATTCTAATATTAGGAAGACTTGCACGTTCTTACTAAAATTATTCAAATTACTTAAATGCATTTTC
This sequence comes from Prostheceraeus crozeri, assembly GCA_907163375.1. NCBI lineage: Eukaryota > Metazoa > Platyhelminthes > Polycladida > Euryleptidae > Prostheceraeus > Prostheceraeus crozeri. The sequence continues at coordinate 84,680 of CAJQUW010014187.1, read as the reverse complement.
TCAAGTTTATGATAATATTAGGATGCACTTCCTACGTTAACCATAAAAGCCGCCTGAAATATTCAAGTTAACAATATTTTTTCTGTTAGCTTTCAAAGTAACCAATAATCAACATCTAAATCGCGTTATACGTTAGATCGAGTCTTACCCGTACATTTTTATGTAGTACAAACAGGACTGATAAACATTGCAGTTGCATTTATCTCCATGATGCGAAAGTTATTTGATTACATTCTCATTACTCTATCTCCTTGGTCCAAATTAAAAGAAAACAGGTCACATGGTAAATATAAATAATATTATTCTAACATCAAGTATAATAGGCGTACAGAGTAACATAGAAACGTAGATACATAATTATTTCCAAAGAAAATGTTTCTATATTCACAAGACAACTATCAAATAAAACAAAGGACATGGCATGCATGTATAGGGGCCTATACCACAATATGACCATCTCATAATCTATGCAAAACTGAAGATTTGTCGACTTTAATAGAAAGCCCACAATACGACAATTCACATCCTGTGTTACAGATTAACCCCACATGAAGCATTCTTAAATCATTGCTGTTCAATGAAACTAGGTAACCTGCTAATTTAAATTAACCATTTTTTGTTCTCTTGTCCACGCAATATAGAAAGATATAACAAGGGCAAGACGGCAGCATAACCGTCACAGGTTTGCGCTCACACTTTAAATTCGATCGGTGCACCTCCCCACCCGCCTAATCATAAACCTACAACTTGTGGAGTCGATGACCAGAATACTTGGTCACCTGAGGCAGTCTAGCATGATTTTTCAGCAGCATTGGCTTTATAATCATGGATTGCAACATTAACTACATGGACTATGAAAATATCATAGTCTGACTATGTGTGGTGTCTGTATAAACACCATTTAATAACATCATGAAGTCATAAACCTCACCGACTAGGCGAATGCTGTAAAACGGGATGAAATAACATTTTAGGATTGTAAACAATGACGATCACCGACAGGGCTTATCCTGATGAGAAAAGTACATACTATTTCAAATATTGAGAAAAATGATAAGGAGTTCGAAATGCATCGCTGAAGCAGGTTTATCATATATATTTTTCAATATACTCCAAATTCATTTAGATACTGGGAGACCATCCATAGACACACATAGGTATGTAAAGTTACATACCAAGTTATCTATTCTTTATTACTTTTATCATGTAGTGATCGTCAAAGTCAATAACAAGATTCAATTTCAAAATCATGCTTTCACGAATCCAAAAATTGACGACAACTCCCAAGAGTTGACATTGAAGCATGTATATACAAAATATAATGACAGAAAAAATGCCAAGTTAAATACATATATTCTCGAAATACCTGATCAATCGATACACAAATAATTACTTTAAGAAGTACATTAGATGCCAAGACAATGCATCCATTTAAAAGAATATTAATGATTTATTATTTCAAACACGAATCAAGGCTTCCCATCCTCTTGAGAATAGCGCCGAGCGAATGAAACATAACAAAAATGGAAGCTAGAACAAGGTTCGACCATTTGCAACCACATGAACAATTGTTGTAACGCACTGTTAGTGATATCATTCAGGCTCATAGCAATTCATCACTGAGGTAGCTACCATTTGGCTGAAGTAGGGCATCAATATTACATGATTTTTGAAGTCTTTGAAATCCACCAGTATCTTGCGTCCATATTCTACTAGGTAAGTTTCACAGTAAGTAGAAAGAATTCCAGAACATGGTGAATGAATAGGAATGAGATCAATAACAGTGTCCAGTTTCATCAGTTCTGTACAAAGACAAACATTGTCAGATGACTCCCTCCTTACGATGTAATCTATCCTTACGAAACGATTATCCTTCAAACTAGCATGACATGGAGAATGTTGACATTTGCTATAAAAATTCGAGTTAAACAGAGTGCCGTTACAAAAAAATGCCGAATAATAGCGTCATTAACATGTGGTCGATATAAAGGGTATTCCTGAAGATGAGACAATGTGTTCGTTGTTACAGATTTAGCCCGAATAGAAGGGAACTTAAGTTCTTGATGGTTCTCACTACTACTCTTCCGAAAAAGAAATCGCTTCACTACTAGCTCACCCTCATTGCGTGTACCGCTCACCAGTCTCTTCAACTGATAAAAACTGCTTTCAAAAGGTGAAGCAGATATATTCCATAACGCACCATATTGTCGTACCTGTTCAGGCAAATGCTCCATGGCATGCATCAAGTAAGAATTCACTGAAGCTCCAAAGAAATCGACTGCACACTGTCTTCTTAGATACACAATCAGTTTATGAGCATTATTTATATCTTCCTCACTTATGCAAGGTCGCAGCAATATTCGAATTATGACAGATAGCGTTGGGATGAATAATTTTACCTCATTATTCGGAAAATTATACAGAATGCCGAAGTAATATAAAATGAAATTCTTCCATTCAGTGCTTTTGAAGCTCAATTTAAACGTCAAATTACGTGGCTTGCGTTTGAATCTGACAGGGACTTTTATTGAAGTCAGAAGGTGAGATAAGGATGCTTCATCCACTAATTTGTGAGATAAAATATGCAACATGAACGAGCGAGTTAATCCAAGGTAGAGGAGAACCATCGCGCAGAAGAACCATTCACGTGAGGAAATAACATTTTATGACATTCGGAGCTGTATACACCCTTTATCATACATCTCTGGCAGCTATAATAGCCATTGAAATGAACCATGTTCATGCAATCTGCACGAGCTGGAAGATCTGCACAAAGAGTGACAGCATTAATATTGATTTTAAAATAATCGTACTCCATTTCGAACGATTTAATCTGAGTTACGAAGAGTTTCATGAAGTACGGTACTCAAAGTCGGGTTTCTTTGCACCGTAATATAAGGAGCAGAAAAGCAAATCGGTATCTCGTTTCAAGTGATAAATTGACTATCATTGCCATAATCGGCCAAATTTTGTACTGCTTTGATCGAAAAAAACTGCTTACACCATCAACATTCACAATAATATGCAACACTTTATGGGTAGAACAGTATTCCTTTATCACAGGAAAGTTCATTATATCTGCTTCTATACCACATGCATCAAATGTGTCACAATTTTTGTCCAATATTCTTTTGATTTGGTGCCGCAAATCTAACATAAAATATGAGCCAGAATCATGAGAAATTGTGATAAATTTATCTTCAATCGCATTTCTGCGTTTCAATGTATATAACGACGGACACATATTAGGAATAGGTAATGCATCTGTGAACAATTTTAAAACAGATTCCGCAGCAGCATCCGACAATTGATGAGTGGAGGCTAGATAAAGAAAGCGAGAAGAAAAATCGTCAACCGACATCGTAGAGCCTTTAGAAATCATGTCAAGTGCATCAATTGAGGAGTCAGCAGATGATGAATCTGAATGTTGAGCGTTATCCTCATTCAAAAATATGACCGGCGATGAAGCCAACATCCTATGGTCAACATTATCCTGAAAATCACGGTACGAAGGTATTGAAGAAATCTCATAATTATCTTCAGAACTTGACAATGTACTATGTTCACTTGAGGCTTCCGCATTAGTACTGGCATGAAGATAACGCTGTCGCTTAGGTGCAGTTGTTTTACGTCTATACCGCTTCATCCCGTAATTACCTGAAAATAGAGAAGACATTGTAACAAAATACTTGACAGTTACGATTGAGTTTGTCTGAAATATTTCAATATATAAATTAATGATCTTGTTCATTATTACGAAATGGAAATGGCGGCACTCCTAGACGTAAATTCTGCTAAAACAATCTGATCATTATTTACTCAGGATATAGCTGCATACTAAATATGTGATACAGTGTATGTATTAGGGACGTTTGTGGATGAAATGGTGGATATAATTGCCTGCTCCTCTTCTTATACTAACTATCTGTCTAAAATCTAAAAGTCTGTCGTAAAGGAAATGCAATTAGCGTAGAACAGATCTAAAATTAGTTACTGATTGAGCTACATTTATGTCATCATAAAGTAGTTCTCTTATATTGTTTACCTCACATCAAACAATCGCAGTCAGGGTTGTCTACCTTTTCGGTTAACCTTTTACACTTTCTCTTAACCGGCTTAAATCGTTTACCTTAGATAAGATTTATCTTGTATAATGAAATCCAATTGAACTATGCTGTCGAATTCGGTCGAATAGAAACCCAGTGACAAGGTCCGCAGTTGTCGATAAACCTTTGACAACTGTATGTAAGTTCCAATTTGAATTGGTCGGACATTCATAATCACAGAAAATGTCTTCGACCACCTTCAATAATAAAATTTCCAACGTTTCGCCTTAGCTCGAACTTGTTACGAGTATAGTTATTGTGCATGTTCAAGCCAACAAGGCGGAACTGTTGGAAATTTTATCATTTTAATAGATATCTTGTTCGAATAAATTTTCTGTGCTTTGACAACTAATTAAATACCGAAAATCCTCATTCAACCAAATTTAACCGGTTAACTGGTCCTAGACCTGATCGCAGTACTATCTGTTCTTGTTTGTTAAGGTTTCTTTCTCTATTGCTAGGTTCACTACGCAGATCTTAGTCTTATACGTTATAAAATAGTTTTGTATACATTCCTCAGTAGACATAATGCAAATTTTTGTGTCATAAGTCATTCACAAGTTCCAGGGATGTGAATTTTAAAAAAATGAAAAATCAATTAACAATCTATTTTGTCAAAGCCCGCCCCCCTACCTGTAAAATCGAAAACATCAAAACCAAGGATCAAAACAAAATTTTCATTTTTAATACTTAATAAATATATTTTAAAAATACAGAAATACTGTCCAAGCTCTGTCGGCAGGAACATTATACCATCATCAGAGAAACAACCTAACTGAAGTGAACCTGCAAAATCAACACAATTAAAATTCTTCAAGCGCTTTTTAATTGTGCAATAATAACTTATGTGTATACCCCTCCAGTCAGATTATTTCCCTGATGGATATGATGTTCCAAAAGAAAGGAATTTCAGAGTATTTCATTACAATTATCAAGTCTTAAAATTGGATATTTTGTTATATAATATGCTGAAAAATCTATAGTGGACATCATACACGAAAACCAAATACATTTCACCATTCTTCAGGCTCGTTTTCATATTTTCTCATTATAAAATCGTTCCAGAACTTCTTTGCGACATTCACCAGCTCACTTTTATCTAGTAGTATGGATAGAAGAATTTTGATATTGTTTAAAGCACTACAGGCCCCCCAACTTATTCCTTATAAAAAGTCAGGTGTGAACGCACCACCTGTCTATCCTCTTAAGGGCAAACTTAAGTCTTACTAAACAGGCCTACATGTTTATCAAAATCATGTATGTAACATTTAAGAGTCATTATGGTAACGTACAAGCTTCAATTATTTTATTAGATGGCCAAAACATACGAATGATTTCGAATTATCTTTAAATTCCTTAATAATTACATAAACTAATGTACATTTCATAAGTAAGTACATGAAATAAAGTCAGAGAAACACAGTAGCCAAATTTTACTGAATTACAGCGAAATTCGAACACAACATCATAAAATACACTGCATGAAGGAAAACAATCTTCATTTTAACAACTTCGACTCGAAAAATAAAATGGCAAGCTAGCTACGCAACATCTGTTCATCAACCAAATTAATCCTTACATACATGCATGTAAGAGTGAGGATAACATGATGAATCTGTTCATCAACCAAATTAATCATTACATACATTATACAAGCATCTACATGCATGTAGAAGTGAGGATAACATGATGAATGCAACAAAAAATAAAATCAGAGCTATAAGTACTGTTTCAGAAGGCATAAAACAATTAATTATATAATAACTAAAGCACTGATACTCTTCGCAAAATCATTGGTTACCGTCAAACGGGGAGACTCGGACCACTTATGCCTACTTGGGCCACTTTGAAAATATTTGTTGTTTTCTATTTTATTTTCATCAATAGAGATTATTTATGCAACCGACTCATGTTTTTTCTTCAAACAGCATGTAATTGTTGGGTTTGTATGCATGTTTATCATAATATCAAGGAAATAGTCTATCTACAGGGTGGTCCATGATTGGTGCTTTATTCGAGCAAAAATCAATGGGGTATCTGGAGAAAGTATTTAGGTTAGAAACACAAGAATTGCAGATGGCATTCATGATACATATTTTCATAATTTGAAGTTGGAATTAGTAGTGGAATTTAAGTAATAATTAGTGTAGGAGTGACAATACTCCAAAGTTGAAAATTGGCCCAAGTAACCCCGCTCGACGGTACTTGATCAAATTACATCACAGCCAGCAGTGACAGTTGCACGATAGTGATATCAGAATCAAACAGAAACTTACTGTGTTTATTCACTTTTTAAGTTTCGGATTTGCGGTATCTCAGACTCGCAGACGTTTGCCTGATTTCAAGTCATTTCCTAATTGGTTCGCATCTGCTATGACTGGTGCTAACTCATCATCGTCAAGTGGTGAGATTTGGAAGCGGGAACAAATTGCATCAATAAAAACGTTGGTTCTCGTCGGGGATAACGACTGTCTACCTTTCCTACGTTTAGGACAAATGCGACCACACCGCAACTCGTCGTCAGTCCAAAGCTTTAGAGCTATAAGCAGCGCGAATCCAGTTATGGCCAAATATTTCGGGCCCAACTTTGTCAAATCGATATCCCGAAATACAACGGGACGTCTCTCGACCAACTCAGCATCCTCCACTGATGACGGTTCGCAAGTACGCGGTCGATTCAGCTGTCGACGTGTTCTAATCTGTTCTTTGCTAACTCGTGACAAAAGTTGTTTAATATCCTTCAGTTCACCAACAACTTGTGTGAAGTAATTCGGAAACTAGCTCGGATATATGTGTCACTAGCATTGCCGGTGTCCAAATCAATTATCTGGAAAGTTTCTGCTGAATTCAAATGAGTACTAGTCGTTGCTGAGGTATCATGTAATTCAAGGGTAATGCTGCTAGGCTCCTCTTGGTCAGATGAATTGCTCTTCTTTTCCAGATTAGCTGAATTTTCACATCGACTATATTCACAAGATGATAATGACCCTGGCTGTTCCATTTGACTGTTTAACTCGGCAGCCCTATGTGCATTCTCTGAAGCGCCGAAACTCTCATTCAAAAAGCGGATCGCTTGTGTTCGCATCAATGTGTGTCCCGGTATCAATTTTACGTTGCAACTGACGCTGCTTCGCTATAATTTCATTTTCAAATTAAGAATGAGCGACATATAATCCGGGAAATTTCGTAATCTTATCACATAGTTGAATTTCAGTCAATGGCTGTATGGAACCAAAATCAACACCTTTCGGAGAGTGTAGAAGATGAAGTTATCACTGTGTAAAGGTTTTCATCCGGTAGATAAAATCGCACATATGCATAGCTGGAGAGAACGATGTCCTTGGAGGCTCAATTTTTCGCTTCAGCATGTCACCCTGAAAAGAAAAGTAGCGGTCACTTCCCGTGTATGTCTACTATTTAAGACAAAATTACAAATAGTGGGCATGGGTGCCGAAATCCTATCTACTGTAGTTTCTGCCTGCTATATAATGGCCGTCGTTATTCGATTATTCATAAATCATCTGTTGTTGATATAAGTTAATTTTTACTGAAGGAAAAAATCATGCATCAATAGGCAAGGCGTGTATATTGAAATGATAGATATATGGGACAAACATAGACGTTTTCGGAATAAAATAGTCGCTTGTTATATAGGCTACTTCAGCATTATTCTGCATAACGTCTTGCTAAGACGTCTGCAAAAAGTGCTACCGGTGCTCCTTTTCACCGAAAAGATTACGCACTATCTCATTGGGCCCCGTCCCACGTACAAGAGTTATGTTGAAAGTCGAATAGAATCTCCTTAAATAAGTCATGGACACATTTTGTAGAAGAAATCGCCGTTTAGTGGAAGTGCTAAGCTTCAGATTCCTTTCACAATGAATCAATCTTCCCCAATCATTTGTCAATGACCTGGTAGTTATGTCAAGACAAGACAATCTTTATTCAATAAATATTCAATTTTATTTTTTTTATTTTCTTTATTCAATATCAATGAAAATCATAACGGTTCAGATACAGTAAAGAAACATGGAAAATATCATGCATAGAGTAGCATTAGTATGCAAGAAACGTCATATTAATGAACTATATATTAACGTCATATTAATAGCAATATTCTGTGGGAAACAGACTTGACGACGAAGTCATAGAAAATTCGATGTACAAATGTCTACAACGAGGGGATGCATGGCATTATTCTAAGCTGAATCGAAAAGTTTGACACTAGCATCAACTAAAATACTTAAATAAATTCTTTTTAAAGGGTTTTTTATATCGCACTGTCGTATATTTTAGGATCTAGTCTTTTTCGTCGCAACCAAATTTGAGAAAAACATTCATTTCGTCGACAATTGGAATAATGCAAAATTGGCAACATTGACGGTAGGATAGGTCAGTTGGTAAAGGGTCGCTGTCAAGGTCAGGAACGTCCAGTGTTCGAGTCAATACGCTTCTGGAGGCACCATCGTTCTCTTTGGTTGATAGCCATAACTTGATTAGTTGCGAAGGGTTTCATTTGTCCTAGTTTAATAAAATAGCTGGATGAGTAAAAGTATATTTTGATTGCTTTTTTCTTACAGCAAGGCATGCAACAAGTCCATGTGTTACTAAACGTTCAATTAACTTAGCAAGTCCCAATTGAACGTAACGTTGCTTAAGACAGATCTATCAAGGGAGTACGTCAAAATAATCAAATCTGGATGTGTTTCTATCCAAATAGGCTATATTCTTTCTTGCGATAGTAGCGCATCCAGTACCTAACAATCTCACAATAGCAACCGCAATTCTACAAATGCCACAACTCAATTGCATATATTTAGTGAGTTTAGAATAGTCGATTAGAATAGGATTTATTTCCAGTCGAAATAGTTTTGACTATTAGATACTTGTAGCAGAGCATCAGGAGTTAAAGGTTCAATTCGAACTTCATGGTTATTGAATTTCCCTACTAAATCGCTAAATTGTCGCACGTAACAATATACATGTATAGAATAGAGATCGCAGCGAATTAACATATATATATATATTTATCAAATCTCAACAGATGTAACCACCACGAGACATGTTTCGGCCTGTTGGGCCTCATCAGTCGTGGGTAGGTTTGAACCAGCGACGTTGGAGCTAGAGGACGTGCAAGCATACCCTCTAACCACAAGGCCACCGGACCATCTGTTGAGAGCGTGAATTAGCCAGGAAGGCACTGCTTTAACGCAGGCACGTGGAGGGCGGACTGCATTCTGCAATCACTTAATACCGCATCCGAGATTTAGGCGCTTCACGCAGGCGCTACTCATTACATGTTTAGACAAGTAACCTGGCAATTGATAAATTTATCAAATCTCTACAGATGTAACCACCACGAGACATGTTTCGGCCTGTTGGGCCTCATCAGTCGTGGGTAGGTTTGAACCAGCGACGTTGGAGCTAGAGGACGTGCAAGCATACCCTCTAACCACAAGGCCACCGGACCATCTGTTGAGAGCGTGAATTAGCCAGGAAGGCACTGCTTTAACGCAGGCACGTGGAGGGCGGACTGCATTCTGCAATCACTTAATACCGCATCCGAGATTGAGGCGCTTCACACAGGCGCTACTCATTACATGTTTAGACAAGTAACCTGGCAATTGATAAATTTATCAAATCTCAACAGATGTAACCACCACGAGACATGTTTCGGCCTGTTGGGCCTCATCAGTCGTGGGTAGGTTTGAACCAGCGACGTTGGAGCTAGAGGACGTGCAAGCATACCCTCTAACCACAAGGCCACCGGACCATCTGTTGAGAGCGTGAATTAGCCAGGAAGGCACTGCTTTAACGCAGGCACGTGGAGGGCGGACTGCATTCTGCAATCACTTAATACCGCATCCGAGATTGAGGCGCTTCACACAGGCGCTACTCATTACATGTTTAGACAAGTAACCTGGCAATTGATAAATTTATCAAATCTCAACAGATGTAACCACCACGAGACATGTTTCGGCCTGTTAGGCCTCATCAGTCGTGGGTAGGTTTGAACCAGCGACGTTGGAGCTAGAGGACGTGCAAGCATACCCTCTAACCACAAGGCCACCGGACCATCTGTTGAGAGCGTGAATTAGCCAGGAAGGCACTGCTTTAACGCAGGCACGTGGATGAATATATATATATATATATATATATTCATCATCTTTTAACAAAAATAACATGATTTTTTTCTCTAAAATACGTAAATATCAGGGTTTCTTTCCTGAAGAACTGAAATGAGTGAATTCAGTTGAAACTGAAATGAGTGAACTATAAATTCAGAATGTTCCGCATCGTTAATGCCTGAAAGTAATCTGTCTCTTAATTGGAATTCTAGAACCTTGAATTCGCACCTAGCCGCTTGGCGGTCTAGTTGTAGAATAAAATCCCTTATATTCTGGTCCCTGCGACGAACCATGGAGGAAAACTTGGCTCTCTCGCTCAATTCGTAAGTTTGAGGCCTATTCTGATTGACGATTAATGTACGGATTTCTGAAATTGATAAATTCGGGGTTTTTTTGGATAAGCAAGGTCCTTAACTAACTTATTCGCCTCTAGTCCAGAGAATGTGGGTACGCTGTTTGAAGCGCTGGCTTGGACGGCTCAATGTTAACGCCATATTGCACTGTGAAGTGTAATAAATACCTAATGGTTAGTAAGGTATGTAGGAATATCAAAAATTAATTGTTGCATAATAAGACAGTCACAATATGCCGTATGTAATATTCTGCTAGTGACGCCAATCTGCTATCGTTTAATGATGAATCAATGAATTGTTTAACACATTACAGCAGTGGAAAAGATAGAACTCATGGCAAGCATGTGAATATTCGAAACTGATGGTTATTTTAATACAGAGTATTGATGTACATAAATATCGGTACTTCGGTATAACAATACCTATCACACTGCTGAAAATTCAGTTCAGTTCATTATAGTGCTGTTCCGTTCAGAATTTATCGTGTTTTAAAGCAAACCTGTATTTCGATACATGTTTTCTTAAATAACAAATACCACTTTTGAATTAATGCAATAATTAGCGGAACACGTATCAGATTTAACAATACTAGTCCTAATATTGTTAAATCTGATGTCTATGGTTGAACACTTAAAGTACATTGACGTTGCAAGTAGCTCAACCACAATAGTTCCGGTGTCAATGGCAACCATACCTGACCACGGTGAAATCATACAATCGGATAAATGAAACGGTTAACTAATAGCAGCTAGATAAAATCATACTCTGGCTAAATGTTCTTCAATTTTTCATTGATGAGCCAATGCAAGCAATGACTTGATGCTCTAAAGACAGAAGCACTTCTACATGATTCGATAGTAGCAATTTTTATTTAATGCTTGACATCGTTAGCTGACATTATTTTCAAGAACAAGATTTTGTTAAATTCAGAGCGTAGAAATGAAAAATGTAACCCGAGAATACTACGTTCTCGTGGATAGAAATTTAGTTGAGGCAGAGGTTGAGCCTAGCAAGATATATATTGAAAATGCTTGCAGATAGTTTTATGTAATAATGATTAGACTTTTACTACATAATCAAAAAAACTGTTTGTTTTAAAATTACTAAATTTTGAAAACAAATTTTTCAGCTGATAAATTGATGAATTGTATTCTATAAACATAATTTTTCATAGCTGAGAAGCTCCTCCCAAAACAATGCAATAAACAATTTTGCGAGCTTTATAGTATGAAAACCATGTTTTGGAAGGGATATTTGTAAGAATATGTAACAGTTTATACATGGAATGGTCATTTAACACGATCATTGGTAGATCAGACTTTCCTTATCTATTTGGTAGACAACCACACAGACAATCAAGAACTGCACTTTCTCTCATATTCCTAGCATGGAAAGAGCAAAGAACCCTTTCCGAAGACACACCCTTTCCACAATTTAAGTTCATTTGTAATACCTTTTCATTTACTTATTTCAATATAGCGGTGCACATTTCTAGCACATTCTACATACTTGCTCAATAAGAAAGATAACTCACAATCAATGATAAGCGCCTCGCAAAATAAAGAAAATAAAGTACGATGGGCTCGGATCACATGTTGCCCCAACTGTACAGATTAAATTCGTTTAACCCTTTGACTGTGGATGACCAGGTATTCAAGTGATGACTATGTTCCTCCTGTGTGCGGTTTGGAAATTTTCAACCTTCCCTCCGTATGCGGGAGATTTTCAGATAATCTTGATCCGAGAGCCCACCATTGAAGTGATATGTGCAAATATTGCGGCAACTTGTTAAGTGGAAGTCCAAACTAATTTGTTTTGCATAACGGGAACCTCCCTCGAGCAGATCTTTCGATAAGAGTCATAAGAGAACAAAGGGCAAATTATCATGTTAGCGTGGTCGGCAAGTTAACTCATCCCTGCCTCATTCAGGCTTATGCGTGTGCAGGTTCATCCGGAAGGCAACAAAAAGCGCAATGACGCATTTATAAACAGGACAGTAAGAAAAGGAATGACTGCATCTTGTCGATTCTGTAGACAAATGGAACGAGTGCCGAACACTACTTCTTAGGCATGCCTGCTGCAAATATCCTACTACAGTAATTTCATATTGATAAAGGCAAAAAGGCAACTCTCCTGTGATTGAAGGTCGAATTTCTATTAAATCAGTACAAACAAAGACACAGGTTGAGCCTGTGTAACTTCGGCGTCCCACGAACATAGCAATTTCATAATTAGGTTGAATCGTTTGAATATTGAATTTGAAAAATTTGTTGGCATGCAGAAAGTTCTATTCATCTTTGGAGATTACATGCAGTAGAAGTCCAACAAATTTCCTCATCTCCGAAGGATTCGTGTTCGTCCATGCTTGAAAGCGAGAATGCGGCTTCAAATGCTCAGACTCTTTTTCGAGAAATAATTCTCCTCTTGTGTTCGTAAATCGAACCAGCATATCGATCAGTTCGTCGATGATGTCTACATGTCCAAGATCCTTGAGATCAGATCTTCATCACTGGAAGCCATATTGATAGATTCTTCAGCATCCGTCGACAGACCAGAAGAACCTAGAAATAAGGCAGAATCCTCTATTTTGGCATCATTTCCTTCGGTGACAAACTGCCATTCAGGTCGATCACTTGATGTAAAAGATGAGTCTAGAGGAGGAAGTGTTGAAGGTGGTTCACGTTGATGTTGTGACTTGGAGCTCACGCGTGCTGATTGGCGTTTCGTCGATAAGGAACTTGTCGGGAAAGACGTTTCCATCAAGTCCGCTTCAGAATCATCGTCGTCGTCGCTGATACAGTCAGAGTTCGAAACTTTCAAATCATCATCGTCATCCGTCAAACAAACCATTTCTGTGATTTGATCTGCAGTGAGTAGTCTATTCTTCTTGATGACATTCCTCAGCATAAAAGACACCCTTAACTTATCCGCAATAAAATATATGCTCTACTTTCTCGTGTAGTTCCTTATATGGATTCTCCTGCTTTGCTACTGCCTTTTCGCGCGATGAAATGAAAATGCAAGAATATTGGGCTTGAATATCTGAAGAGAATGACAACTATTGTTGTCAATATTGCATTTGTTGAAAATAAATCTAAACAGTTCAATTGAGCACTAGGTTCAAATCATTCTATTATAATGGTTCACTTGTAAGGTTGTTAGTAATAATAAGTCAATAAAAGATAAATAGCTAGCAAAAGCATATATTTCAGGCAGAAGTTGAAAGAAATCGCAATGTGACAGTCTCTCTAATGTGAGTTATCCCCAAATCTTGTTCTTTAGAAACTTTTGAAAAGATTGTGCTGACTTGTAATAACAACTAATTCCACTTTTGTTTGTCTTTTGATTGTCTTCGTTGCTAAGCTGTTTCGATAGGAGCTACTTCAATCATTTGGTATTTGTTCATTACACAATTGTTAGAATACGATGAGCGTGTAAATCGCACAGATACAAAAGTTTCGATGACCATAGAGAATAATGGAAAAATTGTCGTAAATAAACAAAACTGCTGACAGAAGTGACAAAATTTCAAGAATGATTCTCATAAACAACTGGTGCTCTCTATTTAACATGCTATATTTTCAGTAATATTTTCATAATTTCAACAGATTTCAACTGACAATAATGCCTTCAAAAATTTGCCATGTTGAAAAGTTATATATTTAGTTTCACTAAAAGATAGGTAACTGTCTACAGACGCATTTCTAAAATGTAGATGGACATATTCATCACCCGATATAAATATGCGATGCCAAGAAATACAAAGTAAGTTACTCTTGCGGACACAAATCAATTTATTATCACTATATCGCTTCACCTGTAGGGTTTCTCAATGCGAAATGTCTTAAAGGTGAGAAATTCTACACTGAGTCAGACAGCTTGGATTTAATTTGCATTTCATTTGGATTCCAGACACGTCTAAACCACTGTACATACGAGTAATACCAATGTTTTTTTAATATGGATTAGTTTACAAATAAAAGGGTGTGGATGATGTGGCCATGTAGTGTACTCTATACTATTTTCTACATAACCGGTAATATGTGTTGCACATGCATTCATACTACATTATGGTCGCACCGCCCTCTGTCACTTCAAATAGCATTCATCAGTCTTTCGGTCTTCCTATTGTTACATCACATCTCGTCACTGACCGGTACGTGGACACTACGGGCACTGAATAGGTGGGAATTGACACTTTTCCACTGACCCATTCACATAGATGAGATCTTAATAACATACTGAAGTGGCTACTTCAGTCATCTCAATAATGGCTTTATCATCTTATCTTCCTATGCACAGGTCCACTGGTCATCCGCATATGGAAGGACATCGCTGAATTTCCCTGCCGCAGTCAAAGGGTTAATACTCTGCTGATATTTTGATACTATTATGTACTATTTAAAGTAAAACATGCTTGCATGAAAATGCACAGAACTGTCTGTTCAAATGTGCAAATCAAACAATATATGTGTTGAAATTCATCTAAAAGTAACATTAGTGTGCAGAGGAATATAAAGGATTTTCTTTCCAAACGCGATAAACTTTCCAAAATTGTTCTACATCATGTTAAGAATATTTGGGCACTTATTAAGCACTTGAAAGCATACCTGAACATTATCAAGTAATTGAATGCTTATAACTGACATTTCATTTTTTTGCATAAATGAATAATCGTTGTACAACGCTTGAATGCAGATAAAAGTATTGAACAAGCCGTACAAGTCTTCGTAATATTAGCAAGAATTTTTGTCCCGGGGAGCCCTTCATATATATGCTCATGTAACCGCCTGGTTTCAATTTCTCAAGTTAATAACCACAATAAAAAGTGTGCTCTCAATACTATTTCGAACACTTCTTCACCATCAAATGAGTTACATAATGCTCAAGAGATAAACTCAGACGATGCTAAAGCCTTGCCATCTTGGAGTGAAATCATGTCCCTAAAAAGACCTACTCTAAAAGTTGTTCCATAAGGCTCGCTTTAGTTTTGCTCAGATTCTTTCAGATGCTTTAATTGACATTATGAGTTCAAATTCAGAGGATTCCTGGAAGAGGTTGTGTGTGCTTCCGAAATCCGTGCTACCATCTAGGGCTGGGTTCGAATATTCGAATATTCGTTCGAACATCTTGAAATTTGAACAATTCGAATTCTAAAATCACTATTCGAATATTTCGAATATTTCGAATACCTATCAATATCATAAATATTCCCGAGTACATATTTATGCAAAGCCTAGAATGACACAACAACAACATTCTTTACCATTACTCCATAGAAGCAAACTCTATCAGTTTTCCTAGTGCATAGTCTCACATATTCGCTTCAATTCACATGTGAGATGCGACGGAATCGGATTAGTAGCCAAACGATCGGCGGATGAAGCAGTAAAGCAAGAAAAGTTTGTTATTCAAGATGCAAATGATTTCATAAAGTGGTCATCTGATTTTCAAGAATCATCAAAAGTGACATTTTTGTATCTTGATAATCATGAATATGAGGCTGGATGCCAATAATCACTGCCGCCGATCATCTCAATCCCAGGGACATTTGATGTAGGTACATAGCTGTTCTTCAACAGCAATACCTGGATTGATAAAAATTCGAAACGTATCCTTCTATGGTACCAGTGGTTCATTGCGACTTCTGAACTGTTGCAAAAAAGATCAATTCAAAGACAATAATCCTTGGAAGCTGCAAGCATTGCAAGTATAAGACGTTATAGAAAATTACCAACCATCTTGTAATTGATTTTATGATGCTTATGCTTGCTATTAAATTAACATTGAACATTTTTTAAATAATTTGAATAATTTTACCAAGCTGCGATAATTCTAAGCTATTAGACCCTCATGGGTATTCGAAAGAATTGAAATAACTACGTATAAATAGCTAGCACTCTCATAATCATTATATTATAAATATTCCAATTAAATGTTGATACTGACAGAACGTATGCAAATGAATATAATACTTGTTTGCCGCCCAGTTAGCTTCGTGCACAAAAGCCAATGTTAGGCCAACATGTTTGTAATCCATCCGTGCTTTGAAATAATTGAATGTTGATTGTCAGCCTGGAATACTACATCCGGAGACCGACAAAATATCCGTCATTCGGACAGATAAGGGCGAAAATCCACGTGGATACTATCTTCTTCTGGTGCATTCCATACGGAAATTGGTCAAATCAGAGACTGACTCTTACAACCAACGATATGTGCGGGGTACTCCTGTTATGGAGGGTTGTTATTATTCGAATCCAGATAGTACAAATAGTGTTATACTGCTGAAAAATAAGCATGCGATTGTTCCAATGGCGGCTGATATCTGCAGGCTTCCTAACGATTGCACTAGGACGAATTCACGAAATATCTCATTGTCATCGCCAAAAATGACTATAATTTTGAGAATTGTTGGTCTTCTTTGATATTTTGAAATCGACGAATAACTTCTTCGTTGAAATTTAATCATGATTATCGGAAATGATCTTTTCTTTTGTGAATTAGTATGGGTTTGCAGTAGCAGAAAGGCAAATTTATATAAAAAAAGACTAACTTACATTAAATGTCAATGGGTAATCACTGATAAATTTGAAAATGGATGTCATAGCAGCCTGAACTAAGCAATAGGCAGTTGATTTCTTAACGCCAACATGGCCATGAGATGCATGCACACATTTACAGCAGTAATTTCCATGTTCATATGACTTCAGACATTCCGCAATAATCCAAAGGCATTTAATCAAAATTATTTAAAGTAAGTTAGCCACTGAAATATTATCATTTATTAAAAGCTCGATAAATAGTAAAGTAAGGAAGTTCAAATGATAATATTACAGGCAAGAACTTTTGATACACTATATTTGTAAAAAAATCAAAACCTACACGGTTTTGAAAACTTCAATTTTCAAAAAAAAATCTCAATTGGCGCTTCATATTGAAATTCACCCAAATGGTGGCTGGGATTAGATATATTTTTAGATGGATCCACCTGCCCCACTTGTCCATCGAACAAAAGAACAGTCCTTGATCAATTTGGTCATCATCTACTGACATGCAAGTACGGCCCAGGTTTTGTAAGTCGTCACAATGCATTGAGAGATTGCATTTTTGATTTTTGTCGGAGAAGTCATTTATCTCCAAAGCTTGAACAAGGAGGAGGGCAGGGTAGTGACTAGCGCCGCCCCGCAGATATTTGCTTCCGTCCTGGCATCTGGGTCAAACATCAGCACTCGACATTACGGTTCTCCATCCGCTGAATAAAGCTAATTTAACCGCAGCGAGCACCAACACTGATACCGCAGTTGCCGATGCTGAGGACAAAAAATCGATAGAAATACCGAAAAGTCTTGTTTTGGGATGGTATTGTGCTCCCATTGTCGCATCAAAATACGGGTCATGGGGTGAGAACGCCAACGATTTTTTTGTCGCGAGTTTCGGTGAGGCTTTCCGTGAAATCCGGACAGAAGACCAGCAATACGTTGCCCATAATATTTGAGCGCCTCTCAGTGACTCTCATGAGATCGAACGCGAGAGCACTTCTGTTGCTATGCGAAAGTTCGAGTTAGCCCGTATCTTTTTCTTTTTTTACTTTCGTTGAACTTTTTATCTTTGACTTTTAGTGTTTTGCATCCTTATCTTGTACTTTGTATTGCTTTGTGGTGGAATTTAGAATATTGATTTTGATCTCCATAGAAAAAAAATAAATAGTTCGACATATATATTTATATGATAGGGTGAAACTGATCAATTGAGCACTTCAGGCGTAGAAATCAAATGTTTAGTATATTTCGATGAAAACCAATCAAATTTTTGGAAATAAAGGAATTTGATAGAAATTTAGCGAATTATATTAGATAAATTATCATGCAATGTTATTATAGATTAAAAATAAAAATACAATCTTAAAAAATCGGCTACAGTCAGCTCCAGGATTTGCAGAATCGGTCAAATCAGTCGAAGAGCTTCCAAATAGGATCGAATCATCCGCAAGATTCGCACTATCGGTGAAGTCAGTTGTCAGACGTGCACAGTCGGTCGAATCAGTTGGAAGCTTAGGAGATTGAGTCGAATAAGTTGGAAGCTTAGGAGATTGAGTCGAATAAGTTGGAAGCTTAGGAGATTGAGTCAAATCAGTTGGAGAACTCATAGATTTATTCGAATTAGGTGCAGAAGTTGCAGTTTCGATGTTCTCACTCGAAGTGCTGCTCATTGTCTTTCCTGTGCTTGTCGGCACAGATCTACAGCTTACATTGGGTCGGATAAGTAGTTTATTGCTTTCATGTGGCGGTGTTTTACACTTTGGAGTATCTACAGAAATCCCTCCTGAATTTGTAAGGTTCCAATAGCTCCACCTCTTCAATGTCGTACAATCACAATGGAATGGGTTATTTTCAAGTTGAAGATTCTGTAAACTTCTCAATTTGGAGAGGACTTTTGGATGCATTCTAGTGATGTTGTTGTGGCTTATATCAAGCCTCCACAAGTTTTGTAATCCTTCGAAACTATTTTCACTTAAAGAGCTTATCGAGCACTTATCAACAAATAGAGATTGCAACTTTGATAAATTGGCAAAGAAGTTATCAGGAATATCACGCAGAGGATTGTTGTTCAAATACAAATATTCGAGATTTGATAAATGTTGGAGAACTTTTGGACTCATTCTAGTGATGTTGTTGCGGCTTATATCAGGAAGCATCGTCAAGTTTTGTAATCCTTCGAAACTATTTTCACTTAAAGAGCTTATCGAGCACTTCTCAACAAATAGAGATTGCAACTTTGATAAATTAGCAAAGAAGTTATCAGGAATATCACGCAGAGGATTGTTGTTCAAATTCAAATATTTGAGATTTGATAAATGCTGGAGAGCTTTTGGATGCATTCTAGTGATGTTGTTGTGGCTTATATCAAGAAGAATCGTCAAGTTTTGTAATCCTTCGAAACTATTTTCACTTAAATAGCTTATCGAGCACTTATCAACAAATAGATTTTGCAACTTTGATAAATTAGCAAAGAAGTTATCAGGAATATCACGCAGAGGATTGTTGTTCAAATTCAAATATTCGAGTTTTGATAAATGTTGGAGAACTTTTGGATGCATTCTAGTGATGTTGTTGTGGCTTATATCAAGCCTCCACAAGTTTTGTAATCCTTCGAAACTATTTTCACTTAAATAGCTTATCGAGCACTTCTTAATATATAGAGATTGCAACTTTGATAAATTGGCAAAGAAGTTATCAGGAATATCACCCAGAGGATTGTTGTTCAAATTCAAATATTTGAGATTTGATAAATGTTGGAGAGCTTTGCCTTCAAACTGGTTTCCAATCTTCAATTGATTGTCATTGAGATGTAAGCATTCCAATCCTTCCCTCAGCGGTGTGAGAGCGTTGCGACTGATGGAGCGCATGGAGTTTCCCACAGCATCTAATGTCTGCAATCTACTTGTCCATGATGTAAAGGATGAATCATTCAGTATCTGTATATGGTTTCTACCGATCAAAAGATTTCTTGCTAACTTCTTTCCTTCATGTTCTGGAACGTGTGTAAAGCTTTTCCTTGAAAAATCAAAATTTTTATTAAAAAGTTTGGGTGTTTCACATGTGGAATCTTCTCCTTGAATGTTGTCAATCAACACAATCGTCAACCACGCAAAGATGAATAAATTGGCCTCCTTTGTGAGCATTATTTCGACCCAAAATATCCTGCAAAGAATGAGAGTCATCAGGAAAACATGAAATTAAAAATCTGATTTTAGGCAGTATATCGCAGCACAAAGCACATGCTTTTATACAACGAACTGTACTTGAACATTTCAATGATTATCCAAGAACTGTAAACTAAATCGACCGTGAAAGTCAATTGGGCAGTGAACAATCATCTTACGTCAGTTGCAATTCCTCAGTTGATTCTTAACCTCCTTCCCCATTCAATTCGCAACAGCCCTAACTATCAGGTAAGACACACACCTTGTCCATCAGCTGCTCTCCTCCATCCCCGATCAGCTGCTCCCCTCCATCCCCGCTCAGCTGCTCTCCTCCATCAATCCCCGTCCGTTTCTCTCCTCTATCCCCGATCCGCTACTCTCCTCCATCCCCGCTCCGCTACTCTCCTCCATCCCCGCTCAGCTGCAATCCTCCATCCCCGATCAGCTGCTCTCTTCCATCCCCGCTAAGCTGCTCTCCTCCATCCCCGCTCCGCTACTCTCCTCCATCCCCGCTCCGCTACTCTCCTCCATCCCCGCTCCGCTACTCTCCTCCATCCCCGCTCCGCTAATCTCCTCCATCCGCGCTCCGCTACTCTCCTCCATCCCCGATCAGCTGCTCTCCTCCATCCACGCTCCGCTACTCTCCTTCATCCACGCTCCACTACTCTCCTCCATCCCCGCTCCGCTACTCTCCTCCATCCCCGATCAGCTACTCTCCTCCATCCACGCTCCGCTACTCTCCTCCATCCCCGCTCAGCTGCTCTCCTCCATCCCCGCTCCGCTACTCTCCTCGATCCCCGCTCAGCTGCTCTCCTCCATCCCCGCTCCGCTACTCTCCTTCATCCCCGCTCAGCTGCTCTCCTCGATCCCCGATCCGCTGCTCTCCTCCATCCCCGCTCCGCTGCTCTCCTCCATCCCCGCTCCGCTACTCTCCTCCATCCCCGCTCAGCTGCTCTCCTCCATCCCCGCCCCGCTACTCTCCTCCATCCCCGCTCAGCTGCTCTCCTCCATCCCCGCTCAGCTGCTCTCCTCCATTCCCGCTCAGCTGCTCTCCTCCATCCCCGCTCAGCTGCTCTCCTCCATCCCCGCTCCGCTACTCTCCTTCATCCACGCTCCGCTACTCTCCTTCATCCACGCTCCGCTACTCTCCTCCATCCCCGCTCCGCTACTCTCCTCCATCCCCGATCAGCTGCTCTCCTCCATCCCCGCTCCGCTACTCTCCTTCATCCACGCTCCGCTACTCTCCTTCATCCACGCTCCGCTACTCTCCTCCATCCCCGCTCCGCTACTCTCCTCCATCCCCGCTCAGCTGCTCTCCTCCATTCCCGCTCAGCTGCTCTCCTCCATCCCCGCTCAGCTGCTCTCCTCCATCCCCGCTCCGCTACTCTCCTTCATCCACGCTCCGCTACTCTCCTTCATCCACGCTCCGCTACTCTCCTCCATCCCCGCTCCGCTACTCTCCTCCATCCCCGATCAGCTGCTCTCCTCCATCCCCGCTCGGCTACTCTCCTCCATCCCCGCTCAGCTGCTCTCCTCCATCCCCGCTCCGCTACTCTCCTCCATCCCCGCTCCGCTACTCTCCTCCATCCCCGCTCCGCTACTCTCCTCCATCCCCGCTCAGCTGCTCTCCTCCATCCCCGCTCAGCTGCTCTCCTCCATTCCCGCTCAGCTGCTCTCCTCCATCCCCGCTCAGCTGCTCTCCTCCATCCCCGTCCGCTACTCTCCTCCATCCCCGCACCGCTACTCTCCTTCATCCACGCTCCGCTACTCTCCTTCATCCACGCTCCGCTGCTCTCCTCCATCCCCGCTCCGCTACTCTCCTCCATCCCCGCTCCGCTGCTCTCCTCCATCCCCGCTCAGCTGCTCTCCTCCATCCCCGCTCAGCTGCTCTCCTCCATCCCCGCTCCGATACTCTCCTCCATCCGCGATCAGCTGCTCTCCTCCATCCCCGATCAGCTGCTCTCCTCCATCCCCGCTCCGCTACTCTCCTCCATCCCCGCTCCGCTGCTCTCCTCCATCCCCGCTCCGCTGCTCTCCTCCATCCCCGCTCCGCTACTCTCCTCCATCCTCGCTCCGCTAATCTCCTCCATCCGCGCTCCGCTACTCTCCTCCATTCCCGCTCAGCTGCTCTCCTCCATCCCCGCTCAGCTGCTCTCCTCCATCCCCGCTCCGCTACTCTCCTCCATCCCCGATCAGCTGCTCTCCTCCATCCCCGCTCAGCTGCTCTCCTCCATCCCCGCTCAGCTGTTCTCCTCAATCCCCGCTCCGCTACTCTCCTCCATCCCCGCTCCGCTACTCTCCTCCAACCCCGCTCCTGCGACTACTCTCCTCCATCCCCGCCCAGCTACTCTCCTCCTATCCCCGCGTCAGCGCTCTCCTCCATCCCCGTCTCAGCTACTCTCCTCAAAATCCCCGCTCGCCGCTACTCTGCATCTCTCCATCCTCCCGACATCCGTAACTACTCTCTCCAACCCCGCTCCGTACTCATCCTCCATATCCTCCCCGCCCCAACAGATTACTCTACCATCATCAACCCCGCTATAGCATGCTCTCTTCTTCTCCATCCCCACAGCCTCAGTACTCTCCCTCTCCTCATCCATGACTCAGCTGCCTTCTCACCCATCCATCCCACCGCTCAACGCTGACTCTTCCTCCATCCACGCCCTCAAGTCATTGTCTCTCTCTCCTCCATATCCTATCGCATATGCTACTCTCCTCTCCACATCACCCGCACGATCTGTCTAGCTGCTCTACCTCCCATCCCCTGCTACTGATGCTCTCTCCTCTCTCATATCCAAACACTCGCACTCCCGAATACTCTCATCCAATCCACGCAGATTAGCTGCTCTCTCCTCATCCCAGCCCTTCAGCGTGCTTCTCCTCTCATTCCCTCCCGATTCTCAAGTTGCCATCATTACATCCATCGCACACCGAGACTCTCCGCTACTTATATCATCTCACATCCCAACCGACCGTCAGCAGACCTTCCTCACCATCACCGTATCATCTGCTGTCTCCTGCATTCCCGCTCGTACTCCTCCTCCATCCCCTGCTCCGTCCTACTTCGTCTCTCTCGCTCATTCGCCCCGAATCCGTTATCTTTCCTGCAATCGCTCCCCAAGCTCCGCTATTCTCTCCCTCTCCATCCCCGACCTTCCCGCTATCTATCCCCTCCATCCCCGCTCTACGCTACGTCTAACTCCATCCCCGCTCCGCTTACTCTTCCTCCAACCCGCGCCTTACCCCACGAATTTCTTCCTCATCCCTCCGAACATGCTGCTTCCTTCTCCCTATTCACGTCGCCTCTGTACTCCCTCCTCCTCTATCCCCGACTTTCGCCATACTCATCCCTTCGCATCCCCGCACACTCGCCTACATCTCCCTACCATATCTCCGCGCTCTAACTCGACTGCATCTGGGCTCACTCATTCCTTACCCGCCTCAGTCTGACTCTACTCCTCTCCTTCATCCCCGTCAACTCGTCTCTATCTCTCCTCCTATCCACCCTCGCTCACCGTACACTCTCCTCTCCATCCGCGCTCGACTAACTCTTCCATCTCCATACCCCGCCCTCCGCATTACTTCCATCCATCCCCGCTTATCGACTGCTACTCCTCCAATTACCCCAGCACCGGGCTTTATCTGCGCCTCCATCTACCCGCCTCCGTACACTCTCACTGCACATTCCATCACTCTTGCGCTCCTCTCGCTACTCTCCTCCATCCCATCCGCTCCGCTACCTCTCCCTCAATCACTCAGCTTAGCCTGTCTCTCACACTCCCATCCCCGCCTCTATGACCATGACCTCTCTCCAATTCCCCCGCTATCTGCTTGCTATCCTTACATATACCCACGTCATATAGCTGGCTATCCCTTATCCATCCCCCGGTCTCCCGCGTACTCCATCCCTCCATGTCCCGCCTTCCGCTACTCGCTACTCGATCGCCGCTCATGCTGTTCCTCCTTTCCCCGCTCCCGCTCTCTCTCTGCAGTCCCGAAGCACCCCATACTCAGGCACTCGCCACTCTCCTGGATCACCTCGATTCTCCGCTGACTACTCCCTCCCATCCTACGCTCGCTGCTTCTGCCCTCCATACCCCGCTCGCTACCCTATCCCCTCCCATCCACCGGCTCTTGCAAAAACTGAATCTTCCTGCAATTCTCCCCGCCACGCTACCTCCTCCTCCATCCCCACGCACTCAGTTTGCTGCCTTCCTCCATCCCCCCCGCCTCGAGTGCTCTCCTCCATTCCCACGCTCAGATGCCCTCCTCTCCTCCTCATCCCACGCTTCAGCTGCCTCTCCTCCCATCCCCGCACCCGTGCCGCTACTCTCCTTCATACCAATCGCTCCAGCTACTCTCCCTTCATCCAACGCTCACGCTACTCCTCCTCCCCATCCCCCGCCTCACGCTACTCGCCTCCAGCTCCCGAATCGCTGCTCTAATCCATCTCCTCGCTCCGCCATACTCATCGCATTCATCCTCGCTCCGCTACTCCTCCTTCATCCACGCTCCCGCTACTCTCCTCCATATTCCACCACGCATCCGCTACTACGCCCTCCCCATCCTCCCCCCAGCCCTACAGTGCTTCTCCTCCATTACCGCTCAAGCTGCTCCTTCTCCATCTCACGTTACCCTTCAGCTGCCTCTCTCCTTCCATATCCCGTCTCCGACTTAATCTCTCCTTAGATCCTCGCTCCGACATAACTCTCCTATCATCTCCCACGCTTCGCTACTACTCACCAAGTCCACACGCGCCCTCCCGCTACACTCTCCTCATCCCTACCCGATCAGCTATGCTCTCCATCCTTCACTCCGCTCGGCGTACTCTCCTCCATCCACTCCGCCTCAGTCCTCGCCTCCTCTCTCTACAATCACTCTCACCCGCTCCAGCACTACTCTCTCCTCCAATCCCCGCTCTACAGCCCTATCTCCTCCATCCCGCTCCCGCTACTCTCACTACACCAATCCACGCTCAGCTGCACTCTCCTCCTCCATCCCCGCCCTATCAGCGTGCGCTCTCCTCTCCATCTCTCCGATCAGTCATGCATCGCCTCCATCCCCGCACTCAGCTGTCTGTCTCCCTCTCACATACCCGTTCCGTACATCTCCTCCAATCCCTCTCGCGACCGCTACTCTCCTTCATCCTTCACGTCTCCGCTAGACACTCCTTCAATCCACACGCTTACCGCTGATAGCATCCACTCTCTTCCATCCACTCGCTACCGACTTATCTCCATCATCCCCCGCCTCGACTCCTCACCCACTCCTCACCACTCCTACTACTCACTGCCTCTCCTCACTATCACGCTACGATTGCCTATCCTCCATGTCGCCGCTCTCAAAGTGGCTCATACTCTCCTTCGCCCCTCGCTCCACGCATACTCTCACTCCTTCCCCCATCCGTCCAGTATCAGCTGCTCTCTTCCATCATACCCCACGATGTCTTAGTTTTGCTGCTTCCTCCATCACCCGAGCTCCTCAGACTGACTTCGTCCCTCACATCCCCCGCCTCCTCGACTCGACCTTGCTCTCCTCCTATCCCCGCACTCACCCTCGCTGCTGTCTCCTTTCCCAATTCCCCGCCCCGCACGACTTCATCACCTCCATTCCTAACTCTCGCTCTCGCTAATATCCTCTCCTAATCACCGCGCTCTCGCTACCTCGGTCTCAACAATTTCCCCAGCCTCTGATTTCTGCCTATCACGCCTCTCCATCACCCCCGTCTCAAGTTCTCTGCATCTCCTCCCTATCACTCCCAGCTCCGTCTAACTCTTCTCCTCCACTCACCCCGGATCAGCTGCTCTCCTCCATCTCCCCGCATCATCAGCTGCTCTCTCCCCTCCATTCCCCGACTCTGTCTGTTCCTCCTCTCAATCCCCCGCTCCTAGCTCCCTCTCACTCATCCCGCCGCCCCGCTATCTCCTCTCTAAACCCCGCTCGCTACTCTCCTCCATCCACCCCTCGCCCCCATGTCTACTTTACCTCCAATCCCCTGCTCAGAATCTGCTCTCTCCTCCATCCCCGCTCAGCTACCCTCTCCTCCATTTCCTCGCACTCAGCAATCTGCTCTCCTCACTCATCCCCGCTCAAGCTGCTTCCCTCCATCCCCGCTCCGCTCAAGACCTGCTCTCCTTCGATACACTCGCCTAGCCTACTCTCTTCACCATCCGCGCTCACGCTGCTCTCACTCCTTACCCCACACGCTCAGCTGATCTCCTCCCACTTCCCCGCTACGAAGTATCTCTCTTCATCCATCCGCAGCATCATGCTGCTCTCCCATCCATCCCCGGCCTCCAAGCTGCTCTCCATTCCATCACCGCCTCATGCCTGCTCCTCCTCCCCAATCCACACCGCCTCCGAGCCCTATCTCTCCTCACACAATTTCTACCAGCTCAGCTGCTCTCCTCAAATCCCGGTATTCATCCTGCTCCCATCCTCTGCTTCCCACGCTCCGCTACTCTTCCTCCATCCCTCGCCTCTCGCTACTCTCCTCCATCACCTCGCTCTCCGCTACATCTCATGCACCCAGAACATCCTCGATTAACTCCATCATCCAATCACCGCATACGCCTACTCTCCTCCCATCCCGACTCGCTACTCTCCTCCATCCTCAACAGCTCCGCTAATCATCCTCCAACCTCGCCTCCGCTATCTTCATCCATACCCAGACACATGCTGCTCTTCTCTCACTCCCCCGCGCCGCTACTTCCTCCAACCCCGACTCCGCTATACTCTCCACCAATACCCACGCTCCGCTACTCTCCTCCACTCCGCCAGCTCCCGCTTGCTCTCTGCTCCCATCCCACGCCTCAGCTGCCTTCCTCACATCCCGCCACCGCATCACTCTCACTCCCATCCCCAACCCGCATACGCACATACTCTCACCCTCCATCTCCGCCTCCACGCTACTCTCATCTCAATCCACCTCGTCCTCCGATAACAATACTCCCTCACAATCCCACCGACTTAGCTGCCTCTCCTCCTCTCCCAATAGCACCCGCTATCTCTCTCCATACCCTACGCTCCGCTACTCTCCTCATACCTATCCGCGCTCCGCTACTTCTCCTCCAATCCCCGCTCCGCTACTCTCTCCATCCTCGCTTCAGACTCGTTCCTCCATCCAGCCCTCACCAGCTATGCTCTCCTCCACCTCCCTCCGATCAGCCTGACTCTCCCTCTCCATCTCCTACGCCCTCAGTTGCCTCTCCTCCATACCCCGTTATCCGCTCTCTCCTCATCCACCCTCACAGCTCCCGCTAACTCTCCTCTCCATCCCCACGTATTCCGTTATCTCCACTCAGTCACGCTCCGCTCCACCGCCACTACATCCTCCTCCTCTCCCCGCTACAGACTGTCTCTCCACTCTCATACCCGTTCCAGACTCGTCTCTTATCCAATCCGCCTTCCACGCCTGCTCGCTGCCTCCATCCCTATCCGTCTACAAGCTGCCTCTCTCCTCATTCCCCGTTCAGTCTGCTCATTTTCTCATCCTCTCACGATCAGCTGCTCGCACTTGCACATCTCTCCGCCTCCACACGTACTCTCCTCATCTATCCGTCCGCTCTAGGCTGACTTCTCCCTCCCTATCCACCACGATCCATGCTGTCTTCTCCTCGATCCACACTGATCTAGTACTGACTCTCCTCCATCCCCGATCAGCTGCTCTCCCTAGATCACCCGCTCAGCTGCATCTCGCCTCCATCTTCGTCCCTGCTACTCTCCTTCTTCCACGACTCCGCTGTGACTGCTGCTCTCTCCATACCCGGATCTGCTGCTCTCATCCATTCCCCACGACCTTCCAGCCTGCTCTTCCTCCCATCCCACGCATCCAGTTTACTCTCCTCCATCCACCGCTTTCCAAGCTCGCGTCTCCACCATCCCGCTCAGCTGCTCTCCTCTCCATCCCGCCTCGTACTCTCCTCCACTTCCCCCGCTCAGCTGCTCTTCCTCATATCTCCCTCTCAGCGGCTCTCCTTATCCCCCCTCTCCAGCTGACTCTCCTCCATTCCCGCTCAGCCCTGCCCTCCTCCTCCATCCCCGCCTCAGCTGCTCTCTCTCGCGCTCCTCACCCGTACCTCTAGCTACTCATCTCACACTTCATCTCCTCGCTGTCCGCCTTCTATTTCCATCCTTCTCCGCCGAACTGCTGCATCATACCTCCAATCCCCGTATCCAGCCTGCTCCTACTCCATCCCCGTCCGACTACTCTCCTACATCCCCCCGCACCGACTACTCTCTTCATCCACGACTCCGCATACTCATCACTTTCATCCCACGCCTCCGCTGCTCTCCTTCTCTACAATCCCCACGCCTCCGCTACTTCCTCATCCCCGCTCTCCCGCTGCTCTCCTCCAATCACAGCTCAGCTGCTCTCCACCATCCACCGCTCAAGCTTACTATCGCAGTCTCCATTCCGAGCTCGTCTACTCTCCTCCATTTCCTCCCGCTCTGACCTTCTCTCTCTCTCACATCATCGGTCTCGCCCTACCTCTCTCACATCACTCCAGACCATCTCAAGCTGCTCTCTTTCCTCATTCAAATCGCATTCCAGCTGACTTTCCTCAATTCCCCTGCTTAGCCTGCCTTCTCTCCTCTCCCTTCCCCGACTCTGTCATTGCTCTCCCCTCCATTCATCCCCCGTCTCAGCTCGACATCATCCCTACCATATCCCGCTCCACAGACATTGTCTCTTCCTCTCTCACATCCACGCTCATGCCTAGCTCCCCTCTCTCCATCTCCGAATCCATGTCTGTATCCTCCATCGCCCGACTCTCGATGCATCCCCCTATACTATCCCCCACGATCTCAGCTTTGCTCTCCGCTCTCCATCACCCGCATCGATACTCTATCCGCCTTCCCCCCGGCTACCGTTCTGCTCTACACTCACCACTCCCCAGCATCCGCGGCTCAGTCCTCCATCCATCAACGCTTCCATGGTCTACTCTCTCTCCATCCTCGCTCACGCTACTATCCTCTCCTTCTCCGCTCAGCTGCTTCTCTTTCTATTGTACCACCGCTCCAGCTGCTCTCCTCCATCTTCCTCAGCCTCTACCCGCTACTCTCCTCCAATACCGATCTATGCTGCTCATCCGCCTATCCCCGCCCTCAGCTGCTCTCCTATCACTCAACCGCCCCTCCCGCTGCATCTCCTTTCATCCCCGCTCAGCTGTTCTCACTCTCTAATTACCCGCATCCCGCCATACTCTCCCTCACTTTCCCCGCTACTCTGATACTCTCCTCTAAACTCCCGCTCTCAGTCTTATCTCTCCTCCATCCCCGCCAGCTTACTCTCCGCCTCATTCCTCCCCACGCTAGCTGCTCTCCTCACATCCCCGCAACAGAGCGACTCCGCTCTCTCTCCCATCCCCGCTCTCGCTTATCTCCCTCCCAATCCCTCTCTCGCTACTCCGGCTGCTCTCGCCTCCAATCCACCGCTCGCGCTGCTCTACTCCTATCTCCCCGCTCCGCTATCTCTGCCTCAACAATCTCTGCGCTTCCGGCTAATCTCCTAAACATCCTTTGCGATGTCTCCGCTTCACTCTCCTCCCTCATTTGTCCGTCTCAGTCCTCTCCCCATACCCTCGCTCAGCTGCTCTCTCTCCAATCCCGCTCCACGCTACTTCGTTCACCTCCTTCCTCCCGATCGCATGCTTGCCTCCTCCCTCTATCCAACTCCTCCCGTCTTCGTCATAGCTGACTCTCCTCCTATCCACGTCCTAATTCTGCAGCTGTTCATCCTCAATCCCGCTCCCGCTACTCTCACTTCTCACTCCCCGACTCCCGCTTCTCTCCCTCCGCCTAACCCCGCCTGTCCGCTACTCTCCTCACAAACTCCCCGGATCCAGCTACTCTCCTCTTACTCCCCGCCTCTCAGCCTGCCTTATCCCTCACTCATCCCACCACGCCTGCAGCTGTACTCTCCTCACATCCCCAGCTCAGGTGCCCTTCTCCTTCCATCCCCGCTAATCAGCTGCTCTCACTTCCTTCCACCAGCTCAGCTGCCTCGTCATCATCTTACCTCTAGCTAAGTTCTCTCCTCCAATCGCGCTCAGCGGCTCTCCTCCATCCCACGCCCCAGTCCGATGCTCTCCTCCTTCCAGCTGCCGATTTATCTCTATCATTCCTTCTTCAGACTGATCAGCTGCTCTCCTCCTCATCCACCTGCTACGATAAGCTGCTCTCTCCATCTCCGCTCAGAGCATTGCTCTCCTCCCTTATCCTCCAGCGCTCCGCTACTGTCTGTCCCTTTCCATCCACGCTCAACGTCTGCTCTCCTCTCATCTCCCGGATACAATCTGCTCTCATGCATCCCCGGCTCGCTACTCTCCTCCATCCCTCTACTCGCTCGATTAACACTCTCATCATCCCCGCTCCGTTACTCTCCTGCATCTCCGCTCGGTTACTTCCTTCCATCCATCCTCGCCTCCGAATATCTCCTCCATCCCCGCTCCGCTACTCTCTCCGCATCCCCGCTCCGCTACTCTTACACTCCAACCTCTGCTCCGCTACTAATCCTCACATCCCCCGAACCATGACTCTGTACGCCTTACCTCGACGCCATCTCGACTACTCTCCCCATTCCCCGCTCCGCTAATCTCTCCCCTTCCATCCCCCAGCCCCCGCTACTACTCCTCCATTCCAGCGCTCCGATGCCTCTGCTCCATCCCGCTAGCTCAGAACTGCTCTCTCCCATCCCCGCCCGCTACTCTCCTCCCATCCCCGCTCCTCTCGCTACTCTCCTCCTTCCCGTCCCGCTTACTCTCCTCCATCCCGCTCAGCTACTCTCTCCATCCCCGCTTAGATGACTCTTCCTCCATCCAAGCCCCCACAACCCCCCCCATTCTCTAGCCCGCTACTCTCCTCAACACAGCTCTGCTACTCTCCTCCATCCAATCCTGCCTGCTTCGCTATCTCTGCTCTCCATCCCCCCGCCACTTCCGCTACTCCCTCCTCCATCCCTCGCCTCTTAGCTGCTCCTCCTTCTCAATCCCGCACAGCCCTAGCTCTCTCCACCATCCCCCGATCAGCTGCTCTCCTTCTATCCACGCTCAGACTGCTATCTCCACTTCCCACTCGCCCCTCCGCTACTCATCCTCATCCCCAGCTCCGCTAGACTCTCCTCATCCCCGATCCGATTACCACTATCCTCCATCCGAGCTCGCTAACTTATCCTCTCAATCCCCGCTCAGATGTTCGTTCCTCCAGATCCCCCAATCAGACTGCTCTTATCCAGATCCCGCCCTTCCACGACCTGCTTGGCTCCATCCCCTCCGCTCCAGCTGCTCCTCACTATCCACTCCCCCGTTCATGCTGCTCTTCTCCCATCCCCCCGATCAGCTGCTATCCTGCTACTCTCCCCTCGTCTCCGACCTACTCTCCTCCATCCGCGCTCAGCTGACACCTCTCACTTCCATCTCCACACGATCAGCTGCTCTCCTCGTTCCCCGCATCGCCCTGACTCTCCCTCCATTCCCGAAATCAGTGTGCTCTTCCTTGATTCTCCACTACTCACGATCAGCTGCTTCTCTCTCTCATCTTCTCTCTGCTCGCTTCTCTCTCCTTCAATCCCACTCACGCTTACCCGCTGCTCTCTCATCACACATCTCGTTTCGCTGCTCTCCTCTCCAGAGATCTCCCCCTCCGACATCAGCTGCCCTTCACTCACATCCGATCAGCATACCTCCTCTCAATCCCACCCCAGCCTAATAGCCCTGCGCTCCTCCATCCCCCAGCTCAGCTGCTCTCCTCCATCTCCCGCGTCTACGCGCCTACCTCTCACTGCCATCACCCGCTCCGTGACTTCTCCGACATCCTCCCCGCTCCGCTGCTGTTCCTCCTCCTCATCCGACGCACTTATCCGCTTCTCTTCTACATCCTCTCCTCCTCGCTCTCACGCCCTAATCCTCCCTCACATTACCATCAGCTCCGCTTACCCTCCTCACTTAACACCTTCCAGAACCACTCAAGACTGCTCATCACTCGCCATCACCACGCTCAGCCTGCCCTACTCTCTCTTACACCCGCCTCCGCTACTCATCCTCCACTCCCCGCATCAGCCTGCTCTCTACATCCATCCCCCGCCTACAGGTCGGCTGCTCTCCACTCACTCCCCGCTCCAGATGCTACTCCTCCCCAATCCCGCTCATGCTGTTCTCCTCATCCCCGCCTCCGCCCTACGCATCACTCTCTCTCCATCCCCGCTCACGCACATACTTCTCCTCAAATACACCGACCCCCCCTCTGCGTACTATCCCTCCATCACCCCAGCCCAGCTACTCTTCAGCACTTCCCCCCCAGATCATTTGTGCTCTACTCCGCACTATCACCCGCAGACAGCTACGCTCTTCTGCCTCCAACCCGCAGCCGCCTCATCAGTTCCTGCCCCTCTCCCTCTTCGCCATCCCCGCCCCCTCGCAGCCCTAGCTCCTCCTACTCCCATCACTGCTACAGCTGCTCTCTCCTCCATCCTCGCTAAGCTACTGTCTCTCCATCCGACGCCTCAGATGACTCCTCCTCCCATCCCGCTCAGGACGCCCCTGCTTCTACGCCTACCATCTCCCCTCGCTCCTCCACGCATACTCCTCTCCCTCACCTCATTCCAGTCTCGAATTCAGCTGTCTCTCACTCACCCATCACTCTAAGTACTCTAGAATGCCTTCTCCTCCATCCCACTCGCTCCGTCTCACGCTTGTATCTCCTCCGATCCACGCTATAGCCTGCTCTCTCTCCCTCATTCACCCCACGCAACTCACGCTGCTTCGCACCTCATCCCCGCTCCGCCTAATCTCCCTCCATTCCCGACCTCAGTCGCTATTCCTCCTCCATCTCACGCTCCGATACACTCTCTCCTCCCATTCCCGCTGCAAGTGCACTCTACCTCCATCCTCGCGACTCGCTACCTCTTCCATTCCATCCCCCAGACTCACGCTTACTTCCTCTCCAATCCCCGCTCGCGACTCTCCTCCCCAACCGCGCTCCAGCTCACTCTACCTCTCAAAAATCACGCTGACGCTCCGAATAACTTCTCCTACTCCCCTTCCCGAAACTTCTGCTCATTCTGCATCCCCGATACCGCTACTCTCCTACAATTCCGCTCCAGGCACCGGCTCTCTCCTTTCCAGCGACTTCCGCTTCCTCTATTCCATCCACGCTCTCCGAACTATCTCCTCCATTCCCCGCTCTCGCTACCTCAACTACACTCCACTCTCTCGACTCTCGCTAATCCTCCCTCCATCCTCGACCTCCGTTACTTACCTGTCTCCCCTACCCCGCATGTCCGTACCGTCTCCTCCATTCCAGCGCTGCACGCCGAATCACTCTCCTTCCCATCCCCTGCTCTCGCTACTCATCCTCCATCTTCGCGATATAGCTGCCTCCTCCTCATCGCGCTCCGCTCACTTCTTCCTTCACCCCGCTCCCGCTAATTCTTCCTCCATCCCACCCGCTCCCGCTACCTCTCCTCACATCCCCGCCATTAGCCTGCTCCTCCTACTCATCCCCGCTCCGATACATTCCTCACACCCCTTCAGATGCCTCTCCTCCTATCCCCCGATACTCAGTCTACTATCCCTACCATATCCATCGCTCCCGCTTGACTGCTGCTCCATCCCGCTTCAGCTGCCTCTTCTCTCTCCATCCCGCCTCCGCATACCCTCTCCTCTCCAACCCCACGCCTCCGCTAAACTCTCTCCGTCTCTTCCCCCGTTAAGCTCGCCTCTCACTCTCCATCCCCGCCTCCGCCTAGATCCTCTCCGCCATATTCCCCCACTCTCGCTCTCCCGCCCACACTCTCCTTCCTATCACCCGTATCTTAGACAGTGCCTCCTTACTCCTCTCACATCCCGCACGCTCCATGCCATATCTTTCTACCCTATTCCCCGATCCACAGGAACGTGCTCTCCTCTCCTATCCAACCGCTTCTGCCCTACTCTCACCTCACTACCATCCCCCGCCACATCAGCTGCATTACTCCTCTCCTTCACCCCGTCTCTCCGCTACTTATTCCTCCCATCCCCGCTCTCCGTATCTCTCCTCCATCCCTCCGCTCCGTACTCTCCTCTCCCATCATCCCGAAACTAAGCTTTGCTATACCACTCTCTCACACTACCTCGCCGATCATTCGCTCGCTCTCCTCCATCTCCCCGCTCCATGCATGAATACTGCCTTCCATATCCCGACCCTACTCTGCTCTGCTCTCTCACCTCCATCCCCTCAGCCTCAGCTGCTCTCCTCCAATCCCCCGTCCGTACTACTCTCCTCATCACCCGCACCCAGCCTAGTCTCCACTTTACATCACACGCTACCAGCGATGCTACATTCTCTCTTCAACTCCACGTCTCCACGCCTGCTCAGCTCCCTCTCACATCCCCAGTCCTTACGCTAGCTGTGTCATCCTCATCCTCCAACGTACTTCTAGCTTTTGCTCTCCTCCCTTCTCCCCACGACTTCCCAGCTGCTTTCCCAGAGCATCCCACTGACTCTCATAGCCCTACTCTTACCTCTCTTCCCAACGTAAACTGTATGCATCCTGCATTCATCCGCCAGCCTCCCGAATCTAGCCCTGCTCTTCCCTCACAACTCCCCTAGACTTCCAGCACGTATTTATTCAATTCCCTACACACTCGCCACTAGCTATCAGCTGCTCTGCACTCATCATCCCCCTCTGAACATTCTAGCTGCTCTTCCCTGCTCAATTTCCCAACAACGATCTTCAGACCTATCTATCCTCGCTCCATCTCCCGCACCATCAGATTACTCTCCCTCCATCCCCCGCCAACTACGCTGCACTCCTACCTCATCCGCTCCCAAACTACACCTCCTCTAACTACCGCGCTCCGCTGCTCTCCTCCGTCCCCTCGAACCAGCTGCTCTTCTCCATCCCCGCACATAGCCCTGCTCCTCCTCATCATCCCGATCCAGCTCTCTCCTCACTTCCCCGCGTCCCGGCTACTCTCCTACTCATCCCCCGCTCGATTACTCTCCTCCATCTTCGTCCTAACAGCTGCTCTCACCTCCATCCGCGCCTCCCCGCTGCTACTGCTCCATACTCGCTACAGAACTGCCTCTCCAATCCATCCTCCGCACACGCTAGTCTACCTCCTATCACCACTGCACTCCGCTGCTCTGCTTCCATCCCCCTGCATCCCAGCTACTCTCCTCTCCTATCCCCGACTCACTCTCGCTACTCTCCAACTCCTTCCCCCCTCAGCAATCATGAATACTTCTCCTTCCCATCCCACACCGCACATCTGCTGCACTTCATCCCCATCTCCGCTCCGACAATATACCTACATCTCCGTCCTCATCCATCACCGGCGCCATCCGCACACTGCTATTCCTACCATCCCCGACACCGACGTCGTCATTTCTCCATCCCGAACAGTACCGCTATTTAGCCTCTCCGTCTCTCCTCAAGTCCCCCACGACATTCCCATGCTATCTACTACACTCCTATCCCCTCCCGCCTTCCGCTTAACTAATATCTCCGCCTCCATTCCTCGCTTCCCGACGCAAATCGTTCTACTCTCCATCCTAGCAGTCCACTACCTCGACCTACTCTCTCCTCCATTACACCAGCCCTCAGAGCTGATCAGTCCTCGCCATCCACTCCTTAACATCGCGCTCGAAAGTTTCTTACTTCTCGCTCGTCCTCCATTTTTCTCTCCTCGCCCCTACGCTTATACTTCAGCTTCCTCATCCCCCCGGCATACTTGCTGCCTCTCCTACCCCATCCCCACGCCCTCAGTGATTGACTCTCCCCTCACTATACTCCTCCCCACAGCCCCACCTCAGCCGTTCTGTCTATCTCATCAACCCAGCCCTCAACCGCTACTCTCCTCCAATATCCCCTGCTCCGCTCACTCTCTCTATTCCAACCCCCGCCGCGCCCTCACTCTCTCCTCTCCTCATCCGCACCCGCACCTACACCTGCACTTGTTCCTAACTCCTCACCCATTTTCCCATCTCTAATCCCGACTCAGCTGCTCGCCATACCAACTCCCACGCATCAGCTAATTCCTAAATCAACCTGGTCTCATGCATGCCTCGTCCATCCCAATCCCCACGTCTCAGCCTGCAAGCTCTCCTCCCAGTCTCAGACCTCGTCACTACATCTCTCTCTTCCACCTCGCTATGTATCACTTCTCCTTCCTACTCTCCCCCCTATCCACTCGCTCTCGCTCAGTCCCTGCTCTCCTCCATCATCCCCATCGCTCGCAGCTGCCTCTCACTCCATCCTCCTCTAGCTCCGTCTACTAATCATCTTCCATCCCTGCGAAACTCTCTAGTACACTGAACTACTGCTCACCCTCCCACACAACATCCCGCGTCAGATACCTTGCGCGCCTCCGCCCTCACATCCCCGCTCCAGCATAGCCAATTCACCTCCTATCTCGCTCGCATCATGTATCCTTCTCCTCTCTTTTCTCAACGTCAAGATCGCTACTCACACCACCTTAACATCATCCCTCGTTATCAATGCACCAACTTGCTCCTCACATTGACTTCCCCGTACACTCCTCGTCTACTCTCACATCCCCACTCACCTGACTCTACCCTGACTACTCTTCTCCTTGCGCAATCCCCGCTCCACCGACCTTACTCATCCTGCCTTCCCCTCGCCTCCTTTTCGCGCCACCTTCTACTCCATGCCTCCCAACGATCTCGAGATACTGCCTCCCTCCCAACTCTCCACACCGAACTCCCAACTAGCTCTACCTACCCTCATAATCCCCCTTGTCCTGCTCGCTACTCTCTCATCCAAATCACCCTCCTGACTCCTCTCGCCTTAACTCTCCCTCCATCCCCACGATATCAGCCTCTGGCTCTTTATCAATACCACCGTCTGACCTCAGAACATTATCCTCTCTCCTGCCCATCGCGCTCAGTCCCCTAACCTACTCCTCCTCACAATACTCCCCGCACTCCAGACTAACATCTCAATCCAATCCGCTCGCCTCACCAGCTGCCACTGCCCTGCTCACTCATTCTACAAGCTCTAGCTGCTCATCAAGCCTACTCCATCCCCGCTAGACCCTCGCTATCATCTTTCCCTATCTCCCCTCTGTCCTGACCGCTAACTCTCTCCTTCCCATCTCACCAGCTCCGCTACCGTCTGTCCTCCTATCCGCCTCTCGCCTACTCTCGTCCAACCTCCTCTGCTTAGTGCTCATCCTCACCATCCCACCCATAAGAACTCCTCGCTTACCTCTACCTGTCCCCTTCTCCCCGAAACACTCGCATCACCTCTCCTCATACACTAACACTTCACATACCAATCCCGCACGCATCTGCCTCTACTCTTCCTCCCACTCCTTCTCCCTCCTGCCCTACCTCGCTACTCTTCCAGTCCACAATCTCACTCCGCTTAGTGCATCTCCTCTCATACCCCGATAAAGCTGCATGTATCTCCGTCCCATCCCAGATCAAGCTGCATCTCCGTTCTTACCACTCGCCTCAAGATGCTCCATTCCGCGCCTCTATCCCTCTCTCTCGCTCCGCTTACATCTACTGCTCCGTCCATCACTCTCGTGCCTCCCCGCTATCACTACTTCCTCGTCCCCTCGTCTATGTCTGCTCTTCCTCTCTATCCTCCCGCATCCGCATACCCCTCCACACCTCTCGTCCCTTACCTCCTTCTCTCACACCACATGAAACACTCAGCCTGCCTCTGCTTCGCAGTCCACCGAATCCGCCTGCCTTCGTTGCATCCATATATACCCGCTCGCTCCGACTGCTTCTCCTCCATCACCGCTACGACTATTCCTCCGCCGCATCCCCGTTCACAAGCAATGCCTGCATCTCCATACACATATTCCCCCCGTCCTCACCCCCGCTACCTTCTCCTCCAGCACATCCGATCCAGCTCCTGTCCTCTTCATCCCTCCTCCAATCCCCCGCCTCAGTGCTCTCCTCCTAAATTCGCTCGCCCTGCCTCAGCTGCCTATCCTCCAATCACCCTGTGCAGCTGCTCTCCTCCATCCCCGCTCTCACCGCTACTCGCCTTCATCTCTCACAGCTCGACTACCTCTTCCCTTCTTCCACAGCTCCCCGCCTTACTCTCCCTCCCCTACTCCCCCTCGCTCCTCGCTTCTCTCCTCCATATTCCACCCGAATCTGCTGCTTCTCCTCCTATCCTCCCCGCTTCCGCTTAACTCTCCTCTTCATCCTTCTGGCTCCGCTACTCTCTCTTCATCCACGTTTTCTCTCGTCTACTTCTCAATACCCGATCACCTAGCTACCTCCTCCTCATTCCCACGCTCTAGCCTGCTCTCCTCCATTCCCGCTCAGCTGCTCTCGTCCATCACCCGCCTCAGACTGCTCTCCTTCACATCCCCCGCCTCCGCCTCACTACTCCCTTCTAGTCCACCGCTCACACTGCTACCTCTACCCTTCATCTACACGCTATCCGCATATTACTCATCACTTCCATCTCCCTCGCTCCCGCTATCTCTCCTCCTCACTCCAACCGCATCAGCTGCTCTCTCCATCCCCCGCGCCGGCTTACTCTCCTCCAATTGTCCCCGGCCCCTCAGCTGCCTTCCTCCACTATCACCCGCCTGCCTACGCTCACTCTCCTCTCATCTCTCGCTCCGCATCCTCTCCTCCATCCCGTCTCACCGACTACTCTCCTCCATCCCCGCTCAGCGCTGCTACTCCTCCATTCCCCGCTCAGCCTGTCTCCACCATTCCGCTCAGCCTGCTCTCACTGTCCCATCCCCTCGCCTCAGCTGCTCTCCTCCAATCCCCGTCCGCCCGTAACCCTCTCCCGTCTATCCCCCGCAACCGCTCCTCTCCTGTCATCCACGTCCGTACTTACATCCTCATCACACGCATCCACTCGCTGTGCTTTCCCTCCTTACATCTCCCGAACTCATCCGCTAACCTCATGCCTCACGTCCTCATCACCCGCTTCCGCTGACTCTCCTCCATCTCCCCGCCTTTCAGTGCCTCTCCTCCAGATCGACGACAATCACGACTGACGTGTTCTCTTCCATCCCCGCCCTACCGATTACTTCGACTCACCCATCCCCTTGCGATCTCAGCTGCTCTCCTCTCCAAGTACCTCGACTCTCACTGCTGCTATCCCTCCTAAATTCCCCTCTCGCTTCCGCCTACTTCTACCTCCATCCTCCCGCATACCGCGCTGACTCTCTCCTTACAATCTCGCTCCGACGCCTGTCTCCTCCATCCCGCGTCTCCGCTACTCTCCATCCTCATCGCATCACGCTAATCCATCCTCTCCATCATCGCTCTGACTCCGCTGACATCTGATCCATTCCCGCTCAAGCTGCCTCTCCTCCTTCCCAGCCTCATGCCTGCTCTCCTCACATTCCCCGCTTCGCCGTCCTACTTCTCCTCCATACCCGATCTGCTGCTTACTCCTCCTCCATCACTCCCGCCTCA
This sequence comes from Prostheceraeus crozeri, assembly GCA_907163375.1. Taxonomy (NCBI): domain Eukaryota; kingdom Metazoa; phylum Platyhelminthes; order Polycladida; family Euryleptidae; genus Prostheceraeus; species Prostheceraeus crozeri. The sequence continues at coordinate 44,980 of CAJQUW010014187.1, read as the reverse complement.
GCACTGCGTCTCCTCACAATCCCGCTCACTAGCTGTTCTCCGTCAAAATCCCCCGACTCCGCTATGCTTACTCCTTACACCATCCCACGCTCCGCTAACTCTCCCTCGCCAACGCCCGCACTCCGCTTCTCGCCTCCATCACGCTCACAGCCTTCTCTCCCCTCTCATCCCCTCCTCCCCGCCTCTCAAAGCTCGCTCTCCTCCATCCCGCCATCTCAGCTACTACGTCCTCTTCCCGACCTTCCCACGAACCTGCAGTTCGCTCGCCTCCAGTCCCCCGCTTCCAAGTGCTCTTATCCTCCATCCGCCTCAGCTGCTCTCGCGCCATTACTCTACGCTAAGCTACTCCTCCTCTCCACTCGCCGATCAGCTGCTCTCCTCCATACCGACTAATGTCTTTGCTCTCCCTACCACTCTCCCGCTACTCACGATACCTCTATCACATCTCCGCGATCAGCTGCCCCTCTCATCTCTCATCCCCGCTCCTGCTCTCTCCTCCATCCCCCGCCCCCCACTACCCTCAGCTGCCTCAACACCTCCATCCCGATCGCACTACTCGCACTCCATCCACGTCTTCAGCTGCTATCCTCCCATCCCCGATAATCTGCCTGCCCTTCGACTCGCAATCCCCCGCTCCGCTACCTTCCTCACATCCCCGTCTCCCACAGCTACTCGCCTAATCCACCCGCTCCGCTACTCTCACCCTGCAATCCCCGCTCCGCTACTCTCCTCTCTCATCCTCCCCCGCTACGATACTCTCCTCCATCCCACGCCTCCGCTACTCGCTCCTCACTCCCCGCCCGCCTTACTCTCCTCCACACCTCGCTCCGGCTACTCTCCTCCCATCCCCGAACAGCATGCCCTCTTTCCTCCGTCCCCCGCAACACCGGCTACTCTCACCTCTCATCCCGCTCCGCTACTCTCCTCCTTCTACTATGCCCGCTCCGCCTTACTTATCCTTATACTATGCGGACTCCCCGTTGCTCTGCTCCATTCCCGCTCTCCAGCTCGCGCTCCCTCCACTCCCCCCGCCTTCCGCACTTCGTACTCTCCTCATCCCCATGCTCACTCCGCTATTCCTCATCCCTACGCGCCGTTACTCTCCTCCATCCCCGCTCCGCTACTCTCCTCCATCCCGCTTAGCTGCTCTCCTCTCCATCCCCAGCACCGCTACTCCTCCTCCATCCCCGAATCCCGCTATCTCTCCTCCATCCATCCGCTGCTCCTGCCCTACATCCCTCTCCTCTCTCTACCATCCCCGCTCCTTCAGGCTACCTCCTCCCTCCATACTCGTATAGCTGCTTCTCCTCATACCCGCTCAAGCTGCACTATACTCATCCCAGATCGCTGCTCTCCCTTCATCATCGCTCAGCCTGCCTTCACCTTCCCACTCCCCGACCTTCGACACTTACTCTCCTACCTTCCCCGCTCCGTATACATCTCCTCCATCCCCGATCGTTACTCTCCTCCATCCGCGCTCTCACTCGACCTCAATCTCTCCCCAAAAAAAAACTCCCGACTCCCAGCCTGCTCTGCCTCATCACCCCCGCCATCAGCTGCTCTTTCACATCCATCCGCCTTCGCTGCTCTGGCTCCAATCCCGTCAGTGCTTCCTCCAATCCCGTTCCACAGCGCGCTCTTCCTACCATCCCCCGATTCTTGCTGCTCTCATGATCCGCCTCACGCGCTAACCTCTCCTCCATACTACCCCCGCGCTCAGCTGCTCCTTCCTCCATCAGCGTCGCAGCTGCTCACCCACGATCCCGACTCAGCTGTCTCTCCTCCCATCTCCCCGTTCAGATGCTCTCTCCTAGATCCCCCACGAATCTGCGATCTCCCTCCCCATCTTCGCTACCAGCCTACATCACTCCCTTACATCTCCACGCTCCGCTGAACACTCTCCTCATCCCCCGATCACGCTGCTCTCCCTCCATCACCTCGTTCAGCATGCCCTCCCTCCATCCCCGATCGATAACTTCCTCCATTCACAAGTCTCAAGCTAATGCCCCTCTCCCGCTTCCCCGCTCCACGCTGAACTCTCCTCCATCCCGCTCGCTCTCTGTCCTCCCCAATCCCGCTCAGGTGGCCTTCCACTCCATCCCCTCCTCAGCCTGCTCTCCTTTCATTCCCTTCTCAGCCCTGCTCCTCTCCACCTTCCCCCGCCTAAGGCCCTGCTCTCCTGTCCCATCCCGCTCAGCCTGCTGTCCTCCATACACCGCCCCTCAGCCTGCTCTCACCTTCTTCCTCGCTCCGTACTCTCCATTCCCTTCCCCCGAACGACTGCTGCATATCACTCTATCATCCCCCGCACAGACACTGTATTCTGCCTCCACCCTCCCCGTCCGCTATCTTCATCCTCCTCAATCGCCCGCACCGCTAATCTGTCTCTTCACTATACCAACAGCCTCCGCTACCCTCCTCCTTCTTCCACGTCCGCTGCCTCTCCTCATCCCCGTCGCAGCTACTCTCTCTCCCATCCCCCCCCCGATCCACGCTGCCTCTCCTCCATCTCCCGCTACGCTAGGCTGCTCTCACTCAATCCTTCCCACTCCAGACCTCAGACTATCACATATCCTCCATCCCGCGTACCGCTGACTCTACACCTAACATCCCACGCCTCAGCTTCCACTTCATTCCCATCAATTCGGTCCGCTACCTCTCTCAAACTTGTATCTCACAGTACCTCCCCGCTCCAAGCTTGCTTTCTCACTACTCTCACATCCATCCGACGTCCCTCGCCTACCTTTCCCTCAATCCAACTCGCTTCAGCTGACTCTCACTCTACATTCTCCATCACCGAACTGAGCTGCTCTCCCTCTACTATTCCCCGAACACTTCAGGTAGACTATACCTCTCGCCATTCCCCTGCTCTGCTGCCCTCCCCCTCCTCCATCACTCGACTCAGAACACTCGCTCCACTCCTCACACTCTCCCCGATTCAGATGCCCTCATCCTCCCATCCCTACTGCTCTCGCCTACCCTGCTCCTCCTCTCCATCCCGACCGACTCCACAGCCTGACTATCATTTCATCTATCTCCTCCGCCTCTCGCTTCCGTCGCTCTCTCGCAACATCTCCCCGGCTACCGATAAATATGCTACTCTACCTGCCATGTCCTCTCTCGACTCTGCCTGCACTATCACTCGCTATCCATTCATACCGCTCACGCTACTTCCTCCTCCTCCATTCCTCGCTTCCAAGTTACTCTCTCCTCTCATTATTCCCGCTCAGTCTGCTCCTCCTCCATCACCCTCGCATCTGCTGCTCTAACCTAACACACATTCACCTCTCGCTCCGACCATTTACTTTCACTCATCATCTCCCCAGATCAAGCTGCCTCTTCCTCCATCACCGCTCAGTCATTGCTCTCCATCCCCGCTCCGCTGCTCTCCTCCATCCCCCGCTCAGCTGCCTTCTCCTCCCTCCATCCCGCTCCCGTCTTACCTCCTCCTCACATCCCCCCCGCTACGCTACTCTCCCTCCCCAACAACCCGCTCAGCTAACATCCTCCTCTCATCCACGCTCCCAGCCTACTCCTCTCCGACCATACCCCGCTCAGCTGCTCCTTCCTCCATCCCGCTCTACTGCTACTCATCACTCACATCCTCCCTCGCTCCGTCTATACTATATTCCTCCGCTCTAACCCACGCTCCGACTGCGCCATCCCTCCATCCACGACGACGCCATTTGCTACTCCTCCATCCCACGCGCTAACGCTACTCTCCTCACACTCCTCCCGCTCCCGCTACATTATCCTCCATACTCGCGATCCCGTTACATCTCATTACAGTTCCCGCTAGCTGACTCTCTACCTTCCATCCTCCGTCTCGCCTCTAGACTGAACATTACTTGACTTACATCCCGACATCTGCTAGACTACTTCCTTCTCATCTCCCTCTCGAAATTGAAACATTGCGCTCACTACCATTCGCCAGACTAAGTCTGCGTCTCCCTCTCCAAGTACCCGCCCTGTGCTGTTCCCTCCTATATCCCCCGCTCTACGCTACTGTCTCCTCCATCTACACGACACCTCCGACTTCTCTCCTCCAACCCGCCCTCTCCGCTTACTTCCTCTCTTAACCCGCCCTGCTATCTGTTCTCCTTCCTTCGCCCGCGCTCAGCTGTCGCTACATCTCCTATCATCCCCCGTCATCATGCTTTATCTCCTCCATCCCTCCCTCAGACTCTCAGCACAATGCTTCATCTCCTCCTCATCCTACTAGCTTGCTATGCTGCTTATCTCTCCATCCCCGCTCTCAGCTGCTCCTCTCTCACTTCCTCGCTAAAGCTATCTCTCCTCCATCCTCGCGCTCAGCCTGCTCATCACCTCCTCATTTTCCGCACCTCAGCGTGCTGTCTCCTCCACATTCCCCGCTACTCGACTACTCTCAATCACATCCTCGTTGATAAGCATGCTTCTCCATTCCATCCCTTCAGCCTCAGCTCTCTCTCCCTTACAATTACACTCCAGCTCGAGCTGACCTATCCTCTCATTCCCACGCTCCGTCTACTCTTCCTCCATACCTCACGCCTCAAGTGCTCGCTCTCCTCCATCCGACCATCTATTAATGCTCTCTGCATCCCCGGCTACTCTCGCTCACTCTCATCCTCCATCCCGTCTCCGCTAACTCTCCTCCAATACCCCGTCCGCATATCTCCTGCATCCCGCTCCCGCTCGACTCTCTCCCATCCCGCCCTCCGCTACTCTTCCTCCATCCCCGACGCTCCACGATACTGTCTCCTCCATCCCCGCTCGCTACTCCATCCTCCAAACCTTCGCTTCCGCTACTCTCCTCTTCCCCCGATCAAGACTGCCACTTCTCAAATACCCCGCGCCTCGTTACTTCTCACTCCACTCCTTCCCCAGCCTCTCGCTACTCCTCTCTCCCATTCCGCTATCCGACTTTCTCCTCCCCATCTCAGCGCCTCCTCGCTTGCGTCCCTGCTCCATCCCCGCTCTGATGCTCTCCTCCATCCCCCCGCACCGCCTACTCGCTCCTCCCAATCCCCGCCTCCGTCTACTCTCCTCACATCCCTCGCTCGCTACCTCCTCTCTCCTATCCCCCGCTCCCGCTACTACTCTTCACATACCCACGCTTAGCGCTCCTCCTCCATCCAGACACGTACCATCTCGCCTCACATTCCCCTCGCTCGCTACCTTCCTCTCCATGCCATTCCGCGTTTCACCGCTGTACTCTCCCTCCATGTCCCCAGCCTCCGAATACTCTCCCTCCTTCATGCTTGAGCTGCTCTCCTCCATCCCGTCAGCTGCTCTTCCTCATCCCCTCGATCAGCTGCTTTCTTCATACCACGCTCAAGCTGCTTCCTCCATCCCCGCTCCGCTCACTCTCCTCCTATCTCTCACACGCTCCTCGCTTTAATCTCCTCCTCATCCCCGATCCGATTACTCTCCTCCATCACGCGCTCTCGACTAATCTTCCTCTCATCCTCCGCGCTCAGCTGCTCTCTCCTCCATATCCTCCTCGTATCAGAGTGCTCCTTCCTCCATTTCCGCTTACCGCTGCTTCTGCATCCAATTCCCCGACCTCAAGCCAGCCTCTCCTCAATCCCGTTCTAGCCTGCTCTTTCCATCCCCCCGATCTCCTGCTGCTCTCCTGCTACATCACCCGCCACTTCCGTACTCTTCTCCTTCCCATTCACGCGCTCCACGCCTGCTCTCCTCCATACCACGTCTTCAAGCTGCTCTCCCTCCGGATCCCGATCGCGATCAGGTCTCGCCCTCTCCTCCAATCTCCACGCGTCAGAACCTGCTCTCCTTGTATCCCCGGATTCAGCTCGCTCTCCTCCATCTTCACCCGCTCTGCTTCTCTCACTTCATCACTCCACTCGCTTCCGCTGCTTCTCTCCTCTCCATCCCCCGCATGTCAAGAGCTGCTGCTCTCCTCCATCCCGACTCATGCTGTCTCCTCATATCCGGCTTCCGATCAACTACTCTCCCTCCATCCCCGCTTCAGCTGCTCTCCCTCCATCCCCGCTCAGGATGCTCTCCTCCATCCCCAGCTCCGCTACTCTCCTCCATCCCCCGCTCCGCTGCTCTCCTCCATCCCGACTACGCTGCTCTCCTCCATCCCCGCTCCGCTCCTCTCCTCCATCCCCGCTCCGCTAATCTCCTCCATCCTCGCTCGCATACTCTCCTCCATTCCCGCTCAGCTGCTCTCCTCCATCCCCGCTCAGCTGCTCTCCTCGCTCAGCTACTCTCCTCCATCCCCGATCAGCTGCTCTCCTCCATCCCCGCTCAGCTGCTCTCCTCCATCCCCGCTCCGCTGCTCTCCTCCATCCCCGCTCAGCTGTTCTCCTCCATCCCCGCTCCGCTACTCTCCTCCATCCCCGCTACGCTACTCTCCTCCAACCCCGCTCAGCTACTCTCCTCCATCCCCGCCCAGCTACTCTCCGCCATCCCCGCTCAGCTGCTCTCCTCCATCCCCGCACAGCTACTCTCCTCCATCCCCGCTCAGCTGCTCTCCTCCATCCCCGCTCAGCTGCTCTCCTCCATCCCCGCTCAGCTGCTCTCCTCCATCCTCGCTAAGCTACTCTCCTCCATCCGCGCTCAGCTGCTCTCCTCCATCCCCGCTCAGCTGCTCTCCTCCATCCCCGCTCCGATACTCTCATCCATCCGCGATCAGCTGCTCTCCTCCATCCCCGCTCAGCTGCTCTCCTCCATCCGCGCTCAGCTGCTCTCCTCCATCCCCGCTAAGCTGCTCTCCTCCATCCCCGATCAGCTGCTCTCCTCCATCCCCGCTCCGCTACTCTCCTCCATTCCCGCTCAGCTGCTCTCCTCCATCCTCGCTCCGCTACTCTCCTCCATTCCCGCTCAGCTGCTCTCCTCCATCCGCGCTCCGCTACTCTCCTTCATCCCCGCTCCGCTACTCTCCTCCATCCCCGCTCCGCTACTCTCCTCCAACCGCGCTCCGCTACTCTCCTCCAACCGCGCTCCGCTACTCTCCTCCATCCCCGAACAGCTGCTCTTCTGCATCCCCGAACCGCTACTCTCCTCCATTCCCGCTCAGCTGCTCTCCTCCATCCGCGCTCCGCTACTCTCCTTCATCCCCGCTCCGCTACTCTCCTCCATCCCCGCTCCGCTACTCTCCTCCATCCTCGCTCCGCTAATCTCCTCCATCCTCGCTCCGCTACTCTCCTCCAACCCCGCTCCGCTACTCTCCTCCATCCGCGCTCCGCTACTCTCCTCCATCCCCGCTCCGCTACTCTCCTCCATCTTCGCTCAGCTGCTCTCCTCCATCCGCGCTCCGCTACTCTCCTCCATCCCCGCTCCGCTACTCTCCTCCATCCCGCCTCCGATACTCTCCTCCATCCCCGCTTAGCTGCTCTCCTCCCATCCCCGCTCCGCTACTCTCCTCCATCCCCGTCTCAGCTGCTACTCCTCCATCCCCGCTCCGCTACTCTCCTCCATCCCCGCTCCCGCTGCTCTCCTCCATCCCCGCTGTCAGCTGCTCTCCTCCCGCCCCGCTCCGCTACTCTCCTCCAACCCCGCTCCGCTACTCTCCTCCATCCCCGCTAAGCTGCTCTCCTCCATCCCCGCTCCGCTACTCTCCTCCATCCCCGCTCCGCCACTCTCCTCCATCCCCGCTCAGGTGCTCTCCTCCATCCTCGCTCCGCTACTCTCCTCCATCCCCGATCAGCTGCTCTCCTCCATCCCCGCTCCGCTACTCTCCTCCATCCCCGCTCAGCTGCTCTCCTCCATCCCCGCTCCGCTACTCTCCTCCATCCCCGCTCCGCTACTCTCCTCCATCCCCGCTCCGCTACTCTCCTCCATCCCCGCTCCGCTACTCTCCTCCATCCCCGCTCAGCTGCTCTCCTCCATCCCCGCTCAGCTGCTCTCCTCCATTCCCGCTCAGCTGCTCTCCTCCATCCCCGCTCAGCTGCTCTCCTCCATCCCCGTCCGCTACTCTCCTCCATCCCCGCACCGCTACTCTCCTTCATCCACGCTCCGCTTAATCTCCTTCATCCCGCTCCGCTGCTCTCCTCCATCCACCGCTCCGCTACTCTCTCCCTCTCCATCCCGCTCAGCTGCTCTCCTCCATCCCCGCTCAGCTGCTCTCCTCCCTCCCCGCTCAGCTACTCTCCTCCATCCCCGCTAAGCTGCTCTCCTCCATCCCCGATCAGCTGCTCTCCTCCATCCCCGCTCCGCTACTCTCCTCCATCCACGCTCAGCTGCTCTGCTCCATCCCCGATCAGCTGCTCTCCTGCATCCCCGCTCCGCTACTCTCCTCCATCCCCGATCAGATACTCTCCTCCATCCCCGCTCAGCTGCTCTCCTCCATCCCCGCTCCGCTACTCTCCTCCAACCGCGCTCCGCTGCTCTCCTCCATCCCCGAACAGCTGCTCTTCTCCATCCCCGCACCGCTGCTCTCCTCCATCCCCGCTCCGCTACTCTCCTCCATCCCCGCTCCGCTACTCTCCTCCATCCCCGCTCCGCTACTCTCCTCCATCTTCGCTCAGCTGCTCTCCTCCATCCGCGCTCCGCTGCTCTGCTCCATATCCGCTCAGCTGCTCTCCTCCATCCCCGCACCGCTACTCTCCTCCATCCCCGCTCCGCTGCTCTGCTCCATCCCCGATCAGCTACTCTCCTCCATCCCCGCTCCGCTACTCTCCTCCATCCCCGATCAGATACTCTCCTCCATCCCCGCTCAGCTGCTCTCCTCCATCCCCGCTCCGCTACTCTCCTCCAGCCGCGCTCCTGCTGCTCTCTCCATCCCCGACAGACTGCTCTTCTCCATCCCGCACCGCTGCTCTCCTCCATCCATCTCCTCCGTCTCCGCTACTCTCCTCCATCCCCGCTCGCTACTCTCCCCCATCTCCTTCGCTCAGCGCTACTCCTCCATCCCCGCTCCGCTGCTCTCATATATCACGCTCCGCTCAGATGCTCTTGCTCCATCCCGCACCGCTACTCTCTCTCCATCCCCGCTCCGCTAACTCTCCTCCATCCCCCACCGCTACTCTCCTCCATCCCACGCTCCGCTACTCTCCTCTCATTCCCGCTTAGCTGCTCTCCTCCAAACCTGCCTCCGCTACTCTCCTCCATCCCCGTCCGCTATCTCACTCCATCCCCGCTTAGCTGCTCCTCCCTCTCCATCACGCCGCTCCGCTACTCTCCTCCATCCCCGCTCCGCTACTCTCCTCCATCTTCGCTCAGCTGCTCTCCTCCATCCCCGCTCCGACTGCTCTGCTCCATACCCGCTCAGCTGCTCTCCTCATCCCCGCACCGCTACTCTCCTCCATCCCGCTCTCCGCGCTCTGCTCCATCCCCGCTCAGCTACTCTCCTCCATCCCCGCTCTCGCATACTCTCCACTCCATCCCCGAAATTCAGCTACTCTCCTCCATCCCCGCTCAGCTGCTCCTCCTCCATCTCCGCTCCGCTACTCTCCTGCGGATCCGCTGCTCTCCTCCATCCCCGAACAGCTGCTCTCTTTCTCCATCCCCGCTCCGCTGCTCTCCTCTCATCCCCCTCCGCTACTCTCCTCCATCCCCGCTCCGCTATCTCCTCCATCCACGCTCCGCTACTCTCCTCATCTCGCTTCAGCTGCTCTCCTCCATCCGCGCTCACGCTGCTCTGCTCCATTATCCGCTCAGCCTGCTCTCCTCCATCCCCGCTCCGCTACTCTCCTCCATCCCCGCTCTGCTACTCTCCTCCATCCCCGTCCGCTACTCTCCTCCATCCCGCTCTCCGCTACTCTCCTCCATCCCCGCTTAGCTGCCTCTCCTCCATCCGCGCTCTACGCTATCTCCTCACATCCCCGCTCCGCTAACTCTCCTCCATCCATCCGCGCTCCGCTACTCTCTCTCCATCCTCGCTCCGCTCCTCTCCTCCATCCCCGCTTAGCTGCTCTCTCTCCTCCCCGCTCAGCTGCTCTCCTCCATCCCCGCTCAGCTTCTCTCCTTCATCACCGCCTCAGCTGCTCTCCTCCATCCCCGTCTGCTACTCTCCTCCATCCCCCGCTTTACACGCTACCTCTCCTCAGCTGCTCGCTACTCTCCTCCATCCCCGATCCGTTACTCTCCTCCATCCGCGCTCCGCTAATCTCCTCCATCCCCGCTCAGCTGCTCTCCTCCATCCCCGATCAGCTGCTCTTCTCCATCCGCCTTCCGCTGCTCTGCTCCATCCCCGCTCAGCTGCTCTCCTCAATCCCCGTTCAGCTGCTCTTCTACATCCCCGATCAGCTGCTCTCCTGCATCCCCGCTCCGCTACTCTCCTCCATCCGCGCTCAGCTGCTCTCCTCCATCCACGCTCAGCTGCTCTCCTCGATCCCCGATCAGCTGCTCTCCTCCATCCCCGATCAGCTGCTCTCCTCGATTCCCAATCAGCTGCTCTCCTCCATCTTCGCTCCGCTACTCTCCTCCATCCCCGCTCAGCTGCTCTCCTCCATCCCCTCTCAGCTGCTCTCCTTCATCCCCTCTCAGCTGCTCTCCTCCATTCCCGCTCAGCTGCTCTCCTCCATCCCCGCTCAGCTGCTCTCCTCCATCCCCGCTCAGCTGCTCTCCTTCATCCTCGCTCCGCTACTCTCCTCCATCCCCGCACCGCTACTCTCCTTCATCCACGCTCAGCTGCTCTCCTTCATCCACGCTCCGCTGCTCTCCTCCATCCCCGCTCCGCTACTCTCCTCCATCCCCGCTCCGCTGCTCTCCTCCATCCCCGCTCCGCTGCTCTCCTCCATCCTCGCTCCGCTACTATCCTCCATCCTCGCTCCGCTAATCTCCTCCATCCGCGCTCCGCTACTCTCCTCCATCCCCGCTCAGCTACTCTCCTCCATCCTCGCTCCGCTAATCTCCTCCATCCACGCTCAGCTGCTCTCCTCCATCCCCGATCAGCTGCTCCCCTCCATCCCCGCTCAGCTGCTCTCCTCCATCCCCGCTCAGCTGCTCTCCTCCATCCCCGCTCCGCTACTCTCCTCCATCCGCGATCAGCTGCTCTCCTCCATCCCCGCTCAGCTGCTCTCCTCCATCCCCGCTCCGCTGCTCTCCTCCATCCCCGCTCAGCTGTTCTCCTCCATCCCCGCTCCGCAACTCTCCTCCATCCCCGCTCCGCTACTCTCCTCCAACCCCGCTCCGCTACTCTCCTCCATCCCCGCTCAGCTGCTCTCCTCCATCCCCGCTCAGCTGCTCTCCTCCACCCCCGCTCAGCTGCTCTCCTCCATCCTCGCTAAGCTACTCTCCTCCATCCGCGCTCAGCTGCTCTCCTCCATCCCCTCTCAGCTGCTCTCCTCCATCCCCGCTCAGCTGCTCTCCTCCATCCGCGCTCCGCTACTCTCCTCCATCCCAAGATCAGCTGCTCTCCTCCATCCCCGCTCAGCTGCTCTCCTCCATCCCCGCTCAGCTGCTCTCCTCCATCCCCGCTCAGCTACTCTCCTCCATCCCCGCTAAGCTGCTCTCCTCCATCCCCGATCAGCTGCTCTCCTCCATCCCCGCTCCGCTACTCTCCTCCATCCACGCTCAGCTGCTCTGCTCCATCCCCGATCAGCTGCTCTCCTGCATCCCCGCTCCGCTACTCTCCTCCATCCCCGATCAGATACTCTCCTCCATCCCCGCTCAGCTGCTCTCCTCCATCCCCGCTCCGCTACTCTCCTCCAACCCCGCTCCGCTACTCTCATCCATCCCCGAACAGCTGCTCTTCTCCATCCGCGCACCGCTACTCTCCTCCATCCCCGCTCCGCTATTCTCCTCCATCCCCGCTCCGCTACTCTCCTCCATCCCGCTCCGCTACTCTCCTCCATCTTCGCTCCGCTGCTCTCCTCCATCCGCGCTCCGCTGCTCTGCTCCATCCCCGCTCAGCTGCTCTCCTCCATCCCCGCACCGCTACTCTCCTCCATCCCCGCTCCGCTACTCTCCTCCATCCCAGCTCCGCTACTCTCCTCGATCCCCGCTCCGCTACTCTCCTCCATCCCCGCTTAGCTGCTCTCCTCCATCCGCGCTCCGCTACTCTCCTCCATCCCCGCTCCGCTACTGTCCTCCATCCATCCGCGCTCCGCTACTCTCCTCCATCCTCGCTCCGCTACTCTCCTCCATCCCCGCTCAGCTGCTCTCCTCCATCCGCGCTCAGCTGCTCTCCTCCATCCCCGCTCAGCTGCTCTCCTTCATCCACGCTCAGCTGCTCTCCTTCATCCCCGCTCAGCTGCTCTTCTTCATCCCCGCTCAGCTGCTCTCCTCCATCCCCGCTCCGCTACTCTCCTCTATCCTCGCTCAGCTACTCTCCTCCAACCCCGCTCCGCTACTCTCCTCCATCCCCGCTCAGCTGCTCTCCTCCATCCCCGCTCCGCTACTCTCCTCCATCCCCGCTCAGCTGCTCTCCTCCATCCCCGCTCAGCTGCTCTCCTCCATCCCCGTTCAGCTGCTCTTCTCCATCCCCGATCAGCTGCTCTCCTGCATCCCCGCTCCGCTACTCTCCTCCATCCGCGCTCAGCTGCTCTCCTCCATCCCCGCTCAGCTGCTCTCCTCGATCCCCGCTCCGCTACTCTCCTCCATCCACGCTCAGCTGCTCTCCTCCATCCCCGATCAGCTGCTCTCCTGCATCCCCGCTCCGCTACTCTCCTCCATCCCCGATCAGATACTCTCCTCCATCCCCGCTCAGCTGCTCTCCTCCATCCCGCTCCTCTGCTACTCTCCTCCAACCCCGCTCCGCTACTCTCATCCATCCCCGAACAGCTGCTCTTCTCCATCCGCGCACCGCTACTCTCCTCCATCCCCGCTCCGCTTTTCTCCTCCATCCCCGCTCCGCTACTCTCCTCCATCCCCGCTCCGCTACTCTCCTCCATCTTCGCTCAGCTGCTCTCCTCCATCCGCGCTCCGCTGCTCTGCTCCATCCCCGCTCAGCTGCTCTCCTCCATCCCCGCACCGCTACTCTCCTCCATCCCCGCTCCGCTACTCTCCTCCATCCCCGCTCCGCTACTCTCCTCCATCCCCGCTCCGCTACTCTCCTCCATCCCCGCTTAGCTGCTCTCCTCCATCCGCGCTCCGCTACTCTCCTCCATCCCCGCTCCGCTACTGTCCTCCATCCATCCGCGCTCCGCTACTCTCCTCCATCCTCGCTCCGCTACTCTCCTCCATCCCCGCTCAGCTGCTCTCCTCCATCCGCGCTCAGCTGCTCTCCTCCATCCCCGCTCAGCTGCTCTCCTTCATCCACGCTCAGCTGCTCTCCTTCATCCCCGCTCAGCTGCTCTTCTTCATCCCCGCTCAGCTGCTCTCCTCCATCCCCGCTCCGCTACTCTCCTCTATCCCCGCTCAGCTACTCTCCTCCAACCCCGCTCCGCTACTCTCCTCCATCCCCGCTCAGCTGCTCTCCTCCATCCCCGCTCCGCTACTCTCCTCCATCCCCGCTCAGCTGCTCTCCTCCATCCCCGCTCAGCTGCTCTCCTCCATCCCCGTTCAGCTGCTCTTCTCCATCCCCGATCAGCTGCTCTCCTGCATCCCCGCTCCGCTACTCTCCTCCATCCGCGCTCAGCTGCTCTCCTCCATCCACGCTCAGCTGCTCTCCTCGATCCCCGATCAGCTGCTCTCCTCCATCCCCGATCAGCTGCTCTCCTAGATCCCCGATCAGCTGCTCTCCTCCATCTTCGCTCCGCTACTCTCCTTCATCCACGCTCCGCTGCTCTCCTCCATCCCCGATCAGCTGCTCTCCTCCATCCCCGATCAGCTGCTCTCCTCCATCCCCGATCAGATACTCTCCTCCATCCCCGCTCAGCTGCTCTCCTCCATCCCCGCTCAGCTGCTCTCCTCCATCCCCGCTCCGCTACTCTCCTCCATCCCCGCTCAGCTGCTCTCCTCCATCCCCTCTCAGCTGCTCTCCTTCATCCCCTCTCAGCTGCTCTCCTCCATTCCCGCTCAGCTACTCTCCTCCAACCCCGCTCCGCTACTCTCCTCCATCCCCGCTCAGCTGCTCTCCTCCATCCTCGCTCCGCTGCTCTCCTCCATCCTGGCTCCGCTACTCTCCTCCATCCCCGCACCGCTACTCTCCTTCATCCACGCTCAGCTGCTCTCCTTCATCCACGCTCAGCTGCTCTCCTCCATCCCCGATCAGCTGCTCTCCTCCATCCCCGATCAGCTGCCCTCCTCCATCCCCGTTCAGCTGCTCTCCTTCATGCCCGCTCAGCTGCTCTCCTCCATTCCCGCTCCGCTACTCTCCTCCATCCCCGCTCAGCTACTCTCCTCCAACCCCGCTCCGCTACTCTCCTCCATCCCCGCTCAGCTGCTCTCCTCCATCCCCGCTCCGCTACTCTCCTCCATCCCCGCTCAGCTGCTCTCCTCCATCCCGGCTAAGCTGCTCTCCTCCATCCTCGCTCCGCTAATCTCCTCCATCCTCGCTCCGCTACTCTCCTCCATCCCCGCTCCGCTACTCTCCTCCATCCCCGCTCAGCTACTCTCCTCCAACCGCGCTCCGCTACTCTCCTCCAACCGCGCTCCGCTACTCTCCTCCATCCCCGCTCAGCTGCTCTCCTACATCCCCGCACCGCTACTCTCCTCCATCCCCGCTCCGCTACTCTCCTCCATCCCCGCTCCGCTACTCTCCTCCATCCTCGCTCCGCTAATCTCCTCCATCCGCGCTCCGCTACTCTGAGTGGAATTCCGAGCTCACGGAACTTGCCCAGCTGCAGCACTTGCTTCTCTGACTGGAATTCCGAGCTCACGGAACTTGCCCAGCTGCAGCACTTGCTTCTCTGACTGGAATTCCGAGCTCACGGAACTTGCCCAGCTGCAGCACTTGCTTCTCTGACTGGAATTCCGAGCTCACGGAACTTGCTCAGCTGCAGCACTTGCTTCTCTGACTGGAATTCCGAGCTCACGGAACTTGCCCAGCTGCAGCACTTGCTTCTCTGACTGGAATTCCGAGCTCACGGAACTTGTCTAGCTGCAGCACTTGCTTCTCTGACTGGAATTCCGAGCTCACGGAACTTGTCCAGCTGCAGCACTTGCTTCTCTGACTGGAATTCCGAGCTCACGGAACTTGCCCAGCTGCAGCACTTGCTTCTCTGACTGGAATTCCGAGCTCACGGAACTTGCCCAGCTGCAGCACTTGCTTCTCTGACTGGAATTCCGAGCTCACGGAACTTGCCCAGCTGCAGCACTTGCTTCTCTGACTGGAATTCCGAGCTCACGGAACTTGCCCAGCTGCAGCACTTGCTTCTCTGACTAGAATTCCGAGCTCACGGAACTTGCCCAGCTATAGCACTTGCTTCTCTGACTGGAATTCCGAGCTCACGGAACTTGTCCAGCTGCAGCACTTGCTTCTCTGACTGGAATTCCGAGCTCACGGAACTTGCCCAGCTGCAGCACTTGCTTCTCTGACTGGAATTCCGAGCTCACGGAACTTGTCCAGCTGCAGCACTTGCTTCTCTGACTGGAATTCCGAGCTCACGGAACTTGCCCAGCTGCAGCACTTGCTTCTCTGACTGGAATTCCGAGCTCACGGAACTTGCCAGCTGCAGCACTTGCTTCTCTGACTGGAATTCCGAGCTCACGGAACTTGCCCAGCTGCAGCACGTGCTTCTCTGACTAGAATTCCGAGCTCACGGAACTTGCCCAGCTATAGCACTTGCTTCTCTGACTGGAATTCCGAGCTCACGGAACTTGTCCAGCTGCAGCACTTGCTTCTCTGACTGGAATTCCGAGCTCACGGAACTTGCCCAGCTGCAGCACTTGCTTCTCTGACTGGAATTCCGAGCTCACGGAACTTGTCCAGCTGCAGCACTTGCTTCTCTGACTGGAATTCCGAGCTCACGGAACTTGCCCAGCTGCAGCACTTGCTTCTCTGACTGGAATTCCGAGCTCACGGAACTTGTCCAGCTGCAGCACTTGCTTCTCTGACTGGAATTCCGAGCTCACGGAACTTGCCCAGCTGCAGCACTTGCTTCTCTGACTGGAATTCCGAGCTCACGGAACTTGCCCAAGCTGCAGCACTTGCTTCTCTGACTAGAATTCCGAGCTCACGGAACTTGTCCAGCTGCAGCACTTGCTTCTCTGACTGGAATTCCGAGCTCACGGAACTTGCCCAGCTGCAGCACTTGCTTCTCTGACTGGAATTCCGAGCTCACGGAACTTGCCCAGCTGCAGCACTTGCTTCTCTGACTGGAATTCCGAGCTCACGGAACTTGCCCAGCTGCAGCACTTGCTTCTCTGACTGGAATTCCGAGCTCACGGAACTTGCCCAGCTGCAGCACGTGCTTCTCTGACTAGAATTCCGAGCTCACGGAACTTGCCCAGCTATAGCACTTGCTTCTCTGACTGGAATTCCGAGCTCACGGAACTTGTCAGCTGCAGCACTTGCTTCTCTGACTGGAATTCCGAGCTCACGGAACTTGCCCAGCTGCAGCACTTGCTTCTCTGACTGGAATTCCGAGCTCACGGAACTTGTCCAGCTGCAGCACTTGCTTCTCTGACTGGAATTCCGAGCTCACGGAACTTGCCCAGCTGCAGCACTTGCTTCTCTGACTGGAATTCCGAGCTCACGGAACTTGCCCAGCTGCAGCACTTGCTTCTCTGACTGGAATTCCGAGCTCACGGAACTTGCCCAGCTGCAGCACTTGCTTCTCTGACTGGAATTCCGAGCTCACGGAACTTGCCCAGCTGCAGCACTTGCTTCTCTGACTGGAATTCCGAGCTCACGGAACTTGCCCAGCTGCAGCACTTGCTTCTCTGACTGGAATTCCGAGCTCACGGAACTTGCCCAGCTGCAGCACTTGCTTCTCTGACTGGAATTCCGAGCTCACGGAACTTGTCCAGCTGCAGCACTTGCTTCTCTGACTGGAATTCCGAGCTCACGGAACTTGCCCAGCTGCAGCACTTGCTTCTCTGACTGGAATTCCGAGCTCACGGAACTTGCCCAGCTGCAGCACTTGCTTCTCTGACTGGAATTCCGAGCTCACGGAACTTGCCCAGCTGCAGCACTTGCTTCTCTGACTGGAATTCCGAGCTCACGGAACTTGCCCAGCTGCAGCACTTGCTTCTCTGACTAGAATTCCGAGCTCACGGAACTTGCCCAGCTATAGCACTTGCTTCTCTGACTGGAATTCCGAGCTCACGGAACTTGTCCAGCTGCAGCACTTGCTTCTCTGACTGGAATTCCGAGCTCACGGAACTTGCCCAGCTGCAGCACTTGCTTCTCTGACTGGAATTCCGAGCTCACGGAACTTGTCCAGCTGCAGCACTTGCTTCTCTGACTGGAATTCCGAGCTCACGGAACTTGCCCAGCTGCAGCACTTGCTTCTCTGACTGGAATTCCGAGCTCACGGAACTTGCCCAGCTGCAGCACTTGCTTCTCTGACTGGAATTCCGAGCTCACGGAACTTGCCCAGCTGCAGCACTTGCTTCTCTGACTGGAATTCCGAGCTCACGGAACTTGCCCAGCTGCAGCACTTGCTTCTCTGACTGGAATTCCGAGCTCACGGAACTTGCCCAGCTGCAGCACTTGCTTCTCTGACTGGAATTCCGAGCTCACGGAACTTGTCCAGCTGCAGCACTTGCTTCTCTGACTGGAATTCCGAGCTCACGGAACTTGCCCAGCTGCAGCACTTGCTTCTCTGACTGGAATTCCGAGCTCACGGAACTTGCCCAGCTGCAGCACTTGCTTCTCTGACTGGAATTCCGAGCTCACGGAAACTTGCCCAGCTGCAGCACTCGCTTCTCTGACTGGAATTCCGAGCTCACGGAACTTGTCCAGCTGCAGCACTTGCTTCTCTGACTGGAATTCCGAGCTCACGGAACTTGCCCAGCTGCAGCACTTGCTTCTCTGACTGGAATTCCGAGCTCACGGAACTTGTCCAGCTGCAGCACTTGCTTCTCTGACTGGAATTCCGAGCTCACGGAACTTGCCCAGCTGCAGCACTTGCTTCTCTGACTGGAATTCCGAGCTCACGGAACTTGCCCAGCTGCAGCACTTGCTTCTCTGACTGGAATTCCGAGCTCACGGAACTTGCCCAGCTGCAGCACTTGCTTCTCTGACTGGAATTCCGAGCTCACGGAACTTGCCCAGCTGCAGCACTTGCTTCTCTGACTGGAATTCCGAGCTCACGGAACTTGCCCAGCTGCAGCACTTGCTTCTCTGACTGGAATTCCGAGCTCACGGAACTTGCCCAGCTGCAGCACTTGCTTCTCTGACTGGAATTCCGAGCTCACGGAACTTGCCCAGCTGCAGCACTTGCTTCTCTGACTGGAATTCCGAGCTCACGGAACTTGCCCAGCTGCAGCACTTGCTTCTCTGACTGGAATTCCGAGCTCACGGAACTTGCCCAGCTGCAGCACTTGCTTCTCTGACTGGAATTCCGAGCTCACGGAACTTGACCAGCTGCAGCACTTGCTTCTCTGACTGGAATTCCGAGCTCACGGAACTTGCCCAGCTGCAGCACTTGCTTCTCTGACTGGAATTCCGAGCTCACGGAACTTGCCCAGCTGCAGCACTTGCTTCTCTGACTGGAATTCCGAGCTCACGGAACTTGCCCAGCTGCAGCACTTGCTTCTCTGACTGGAATTCCGAGCTCACGGAACTTGCCCAGCTGCAGCACTTGCTTCTCTGACTGGAATTCCGAGCTCACGGAACTTGCCCAGCTGCAGCACTTGCTTCTCTGACTGGAATTCCGAGCTCACGGAACTTGCCCAGCTGCAGCACTTGCTTCTCTGACTGGAATTCCGAGCTCACGGAACTTGCCCAGCTGCAGCACTTGCTTCTCTGACTGGAATTCCGAGCTCACGGAACTTGTCCAGCTGCAGCACTTGCTTCTCTGACTGGAATTCCGAGCTCACGGAACTTGCCCAGCTGCAGCACTTGCTTCTCTGACTGGAATTCCGAGCTCACGGAACTTGCCCAGCTGCAGCACTTGCTTCTCTGACTGGAATTCCGAGCTCACGGAACTTGCCCAGCTGCAGCACTTGCTTCTCTGACTGGAATTCCGAGCTCACGGAACTTGCCCAGCTGCAGCACTTGCTTCTCTGACTGGAATTCCGAGCTCACGGAACTTGCCCAGCTGCAGCACTTGCTTCTCTGACTGGAATTCCGAGCTCACGGAACTTGCCCAGCTGCAGCACTTGCTTCTCTGACTGGAATTCCGAGCTCACGGAACTTGCCCAGCTGCAGCACTTGCTTCTCTGACTTGAATTCCGAGCTCACGGAACTTGCCCAGCTGCAGCACTTGCTTCTCTGACTGGAATTCCGAGCTCACGGAACTTGCCCAGCTGCAGCACTTGCTTCTCTGACTGGAATTCCGAGCTCACGGAACTTGCCCAGCTGCAGCACTTGCTTCTCTGACTGGAATTCCGAGCTCACGGAACTTGTCCAGCTGCAGCACTTGCTTCTCTGACTGGAATTCCGAGCTCACGGAACTTGTCCAGCTGCAGCACTTGCTTCTCTGACTGGAATTCCGAGCTCACGGAACTTGTCCAGCTGCAGCACTTGCTTCTCTGACTGGAATTCCGAGCTCACGGAACTTGCCCAGCTGCAGCACTTGCTTCTCTGACTGGAATTCCGAGCTCACGGAACTTGCCCAGCTGCAGCACTTGCTTCTCTGACTGGAATTCCGAGCTCACGGAACTTGCCCAGCTGCAGCACTTGCTTCTCTGACTGGAATTCCGAGCTCACGGAACTTGCCCAGCTGCAGCACTTGCTTCTCTGACTGGAATTCCGAGCTCACGGAACTTGTCCAGCTGCAGCACTTGCTTCTCTGACTGGAATTCCGAGCTCACGGAACTTGCCCAGCTGCAGCACTTGCTTCTCTGACTGGAATTCCGAGCTCACGGAACTTGTCCAGCCGCAGCACTTGCTTCTCTGACTGGAATTCCGAGCTCACGGAACTTGCCCAGCTGCAGCACTTGCTTCTCTGACTGGAATTCCGAGATCACGGAACTTGCCCAGCTGCAGCACTTGCTTCTCTGACTGGAATTCCGAGCTCACGGAACTTGCCAGCTGCAGCACTTGCTTCTCTGACTGGAATTCGAGCTCACGGAACTTGCCCAGCTGCAGCACTTGCTTCTCTGACTGGAATTCCGAGCTCACGGAACTTGCCCAGCTGCAGCACTTGCTTCTCTGACTGGAATTCCGAGCTCACGGAACTTGCCAGCTGCAGCACTTGCTTCTCTGACTGGAATTCCGAGCTCACGGAACTTGCCCAGCTGCAGCACTTGCTTCTCTGACTGGAATTCCGAGCTCACGGAACTTGCCCAGCTGCAGCACTTGCTTCTCTGACTGGAATTCCGAGCTCACGGAACTTGCCCAGCTGCAGCACTTGCTTCTCTGACTGGAATTCCGAGCTCACGGAACTTGTCCAGCTGCAGCACTTGCTTCTCTGACTGGAATTCCGAGCTCACGGAACTTGCCCAGCTGCAGCACTTGCTTCTCTGACTGGAATTCCGAGCTCACGGAACTTGCCCAGCTGCAGCATTTGCTTCTCTGACTGGAATTCCGAGCTCACGGAACTTGCCCAGCTGCAGCACTTGCTTCTCTGACTGGAATTCCGAGCTCACGGAACTTGCCCAGCTGCAGCACTTGCTTCTCTGACTGGAATTCCGAGCTCACGGAACTTGCCCAGCTGCAGCACTTGCTTCTCTGACTGGAATTCCGAGCTCACGGAACTTGCCCAGCTGCAGCACTTGCTTCTCTGACTGGAATTCCGAGCTCACGGAACTTGCCCAGCTGCAGCACTTGCTTCTCTGACTGGAATTCCGAGCTCACGGAAACTTGCCCAGCTGCAGCACTTGCTTCTCTGACTGGAATTCCGAGCTCACGGAACTTGCCCAGCTGCAGCACTTGCTTCTCTGACTGGAATTCCGAGCTCACGGAACTTGCCCAGCTGCAGCACTTGCTTCTCTGACTGGAATTCCGAGCTCACGGAACTTGCCCAGCTGCAGCACTTGCTTCTCTGACTGGAATTCCGAGCTCACGGAACTTGCCCAGCTGCAGCACTTGCTTCTCTGACTGGAATTCCGAGCTCACGGAACTTGTCCAGCTGCAGCACTTGCTTCTCTGACTGGAATTCCGAGCTCACGGAACTTGCCCAGCTGCAGCACTTGCTTCTCTGACTGGAATTCCGAGCTCACGGAACATGTCCAGCTGCAGCACTTGCTTCTCTGACTGGAATTCCGAGCTCACGGAACTTGCCCAGCTGCAGCACTTGCTTCTCTGACTGGAATTCCGAGATCACGGAACTTGTCCAGCTGCAGCACTTGCTTCTCTGACTGGAATTCCGAGCTCACGGAACTTGCCCAGCTGCAGCACTTGCTTCTCTGACTGGAATTCCGAGCTCACGGAACTTGCCCAGCTGCAGCACTTGCTTCTCTGACTGGAATTCCGAGCTCACGGAACTTGTCCAGCTGCAGCACTTGCTTCTCTGACTGGAATTCCGAGCTCACGGAACTTGCCCAGCTGCAGCACTTGCTTCTCTGACTGGAATTCCGAGCTCACGGAACTTGCCCAGCTGCAGCACTTGCTTCTCTGACTGGAATTCCGAGCTCACGGAACTTGCCCAGCTGCAGCACTTGCTTCTCTGACTGGAATTCCGAGCTCACGGAACTTGCCCAGCTGCAGCACTTGCTTCTCTGACTGGAATTCCGAGCTCACGGAACTTGCCCAGCTGCAGCACTTGCTTCTCTGACTGGAATTCCGAGCTCACGGAACTTGCCCAGCTGCAGCACTTGCTTCTCTGACTGGAATTCCGAGCTCACGGAACTTGTCCAGATGCAGCACTTGCTTCTCTGACTGGAATTCCGAGCTCACGGAACTTGCCCATCTGCAGCACTTGCTTCTCTGACTGGAATTCCGAGCTCACGGAACTTGCCCAGCTGCAGCACTTGCTTCTCTGACTGGAATTCCGAGCTCACGGAACTTGCCCAGCTGCAGCACTTGCTTCTCTGACTGGAATTCCGAGCTCACGGAACTTGCCCAGCTGCAGCACTTGCTTCTCTGACTGGAATTCCGAGCTCACGGAACTTGCCCAGCTGCAGCACTTGCTTCTCTGACTGGAATTCCGAGCTCACGGAACTTGCCCAGCTGCAGCACTTGCTTCTCTGACTGGAATTCCGAGCTCACGGAACTTGCCCAGCTGCAGCGCTTGCTTCTCTGACTGGAATTCCGTGATCAATGTTCATTGAATATTGAAATGCAAATTAAGACATTTTCTTTATCCCTTCTCTTTTCGTCATGCAATCACTTCTGATGATAAAGATAATCGAATGGGATTTGATCAACAAGCAGTACAGATTTATTACCCAACATATTTTGGAGTGATTAAGCAATATTTTCATCAGATAGCTCTATAAATAGGCACAACTGCATCACATGGGCAGGTGAAAAGCCTACCATCACTTTGAGTCGTTCTCTCCATTCATCACGTGTTGTGGTATGGACAACCTTTTCTCAGTGCCATAAATTTGAGTGGTTTTTCCTCTCCGACGCTGTCAACGGCAATAATTGTAATGAAATTCTGAAGAATCACTTCTTTCCACAATGTCAATCGAAAGGGTGTTCTCCACAGCAATTTTCCAATAAGATGAAGCACCATCTGACTTTTTTCGTTATGTTGCTGCAACTTCAAGAAAACCCCAATTTCTTCAAAGGGATTCTGGACTCGGCTTTGAAACAGTTTGGCCGATAAGATCTCATAAACCTGACACTATGAAATTGCCGGCTTTGAGTGGCTGTTGAAGGACAGGTGCATGTTGTATCATAATGGAATGCCAAAAACTATTGACAAACCAAAGAGAAGATCGGTGCAAAACTTGAAATCAAAGATGAGGCCATCGCAAGTGCAGTTGACAGCATCTGATAATAGTGAATGTTTTATTATGCAAAGATGAAGGATATTTCGGCCATTTACTGTAAAACCTCATGGTATCTTCATGTTGCTTTTGATTAAGAAAATGATTTTCAAGTAAAAGAGGTTGTTCCAATATTGAAATAAAAAATGTGCCAATTTTGGGACATCCGGTCTATCTTTCTGTTGTATTACATCGACTAAGACACAACATCCTCCAATAGTTGAGTGGATATTTAACAAAGCAGATGTAGTATTGTTCTTGGTAAATGCATTCAGATTACCTCATTTCTTTGATTTTTCAACTCAAACGAAAGATAGGTTCAGATTTCACAATTCATCACTAATATAAGGAAAGGTCAGTCCAAAAGTTTAGTGCTCACACACCACTCTTTATATGATTATCAGAGAGAGAGAGAGAGATTTATTGTGATTGATATACCCTGTAAAGTAAGAAAGACTTTTTTCCGCTCGACAGTAGAACAACTCGCACACAAGTATTTACGGTGTAAAGCAAGTCAGCTCATTCATATCATTCGCAAGTTAAAGACTTCAACATCAGCTGCAAAACTCCACGAAATTTATATTGTGCTTATTCGGTCCATCCTGGAATATGCCTGTCCACTTTTTGTTTGCCTTTCTAAGAACCACAGTAAAGTGCTGACAGGAATTGACAGAAGGATTCATCGAATTATATATAACGGGTGCATATCATGTGAGAAATGTCTGCCAGACTCTTTAGAGCATAGAAGAATTTTGTTGGCTATAGAATTGTTTCATCAGATTGAGAATTGTGATCACATTCTTCATGACTTACTATCACCGAAGCTACCACGAAGTGATTTTTACTGTCTTCCTCATTCTCGAACTGATAAATATGCGAAATCGTTCGTCCCTTTCTCTTTACGATACTTTTGTGAAAGCGTTTGAATGTGGACAATATTTGCTGTAATTTCTATGTGCATGTTGATTTTCATTTCACAATAATATGCGGTTACTTACTCAACACAGAAAATCAGGAATAAATTATTCTATTTTTTCTGCAGTCATGACTAAGTCAAGTCAATATTATTTCATGGCAGTTTAGTGTATTTCCTACCTGAAAATCACAGTTTTGGAAGATTTGAGTAAGTTTGAAATTTCGATGCACATGTTGACTACTTTTTAAAAAGACCCAGACATAAAAAAATTGATTATCAGTTTTGATTTATTTCTCGTCCCTTTTAAAGTAGAATCGATTAGCCGCTGTAAGTATTACGCAATGCTATGTACTAGGGCGTGGATCTCCATGTTTGAAGTATTGATCCCTATCAGGCAACGCTATCACCTTCTTATTATATCTCCTGAAATAAGTCAGATAAAAGTTCAATTTTTTGTGACTTTTAGTTTACATGTATGTTGAAGTGTCAGTAAAAATGTGGGCAAAACTGACTTACTGTAAGGTCAGTTTTAAAGGTAAATTTTGAAAGTACTTTTTAGAAAATTGATGGTTCTCATTTATAGTAGCATTGATTATTGATATGAGGTTTCTCATAATGTTAATGCATTTAATTTATATTACATATTCAAAATAATGTCTATCATATTTAGGGTAAAATGGGGTGATATGGACACTTTTTGCTTAGGGTCTAAATTCTAAGTAATAAGCGGACGAATGTATACATTTAATAAGCTAAATTGTAGCTTAGGGCACTGCCTTTCTATAACATTATGTCTCAAGGGAATGAAAATCCATTATGATTTTTATATATAGCATCGCGTAAGGGATACAAATTTCAAGAGAAAAAATGAGTCGGGGTGATATGGACACCAACGAGTAATTCTTTATTCAACATAACAATCTAAAAAAACAAAGTAGTCTATTAAAGGTGAGACAAAACCAGTCTACCTAGAAGGCTCACATAAACTTTACAGCGCATTTATAGCAATGGAAAGTGCCGAAACAGGATTCACAACACCACTTGTTGCAAGATTCGCATTTCATCCAATCTTCTGTCGTTTCTTCCCAAGCTGCGTCGCAGCAGCAACATTGGTGTTCCTTGTTATCAAGTTTTCTTTTCGTTTGCTTTATAGAATCCTTTTTTAGAGATTTTGACGTTGAGGGCTGCAAAATACTGTCTTCGATATCTCTGGATGTGCATGGCGATTGTTGTCCATCGTTTATCAAACGGCACAATGGTTTCTTCTTTTGATCAAATCGCATTCGAACTACAAGTTTTTTCTCCCTAATTTCTGGAGACGTGATGTGAATCTTATGGACTTTAGTATGTGTAGGATTCAAAGTTTTCTTAGGGCTGCAAATTACAGATCTGATTAAGATAGCTTCAGAATTATTATTTTGAACATCACAAGGCTTGACTGAATCAATTTCCATCTTACTTTCAACTTCTGAAAGGAATGACTTTGAAACGGAGAGCTCATGATCACTGATTGTATTTTGCAATGGATATATTCCGCAATGTGCAAATGCGTCAACAACAAGACCTCTTTTCTTCTCAATTTCTTTGAAAACAGCACAAAAAAGCGAAGCGAAGTTTTCGGTCGTAATCGCGGACACTCCGCTCTCGTTTAGAAAATTTTCAAGGGCCTTGCACCACGCGCGTTTGAGGACTGCATTAAAATGCGTGTCAAGCGGTTGTAATCTATGGCTTGAATGAGGTGGTATGCAAACTAACTCAATGTCATGATTAATACAGAAATCAATAGCTTCGATGGAAACATGTGAAGCATGTCCGTCCAGAAGTAAAACACACTTCTTGCCTGGAATTTTCGTCCTGTGTCTATCAAAATGATTCAGATATCGAACAAAAGTTTCTGAATCATTATAACCAGACTTCGTGGAGGCGATTCCGATATTATGAGTTTCGTAGATGTTTCGTGCAGTCATCTTCACATTGCCCCCTTTGCAAATGACGAAAGGTGGCAGAATGTCTCCCGATGCAGAAACAGTCGGTATGATTGTTGTTAATGTTCCTCGCTCACCTGTGCGAACAGCCTGCACACTTCGAGCTCCTTTCTGTGCAATCACTTTGCTGGGATTATTAGGCACTGTGGATATCCCTGTCTCATCTGTGTTGTAGACAAGCTGAGGAAAGTCTCTCAAATTGAGAAGATCAAACAGTTCTCTTAAATCATTGAAATAACTATCAACTCTTTCCTTGTTAAAGGCCTGCGCACGCGCAGCAGAGAGTCCTTCAGGTTTTCGTAACGAAAGGTCTGGATTTCGTTTGCGGAACGACTCCCACCAGTCAAGTGATGCCCGCTTGTTCTTCTGCCAATTATTTGGAACACTGGAATTCAATTTTCTGCGACGATCAAGAGTATGTGCGTATTCATAAGCCGCGAATCGAATGTTAGAAATAGTCATAGGAAATCCACGCTCAGCTGCATATAGAATGCGTTTACACAAAATCTTTTCTTGTTGATAAGTGAAAATAGTTTTCCCACCTGGGCGTATAGTTTCGTTTTTCACATGTCGACGGAGAGTATTTCGAGGAACGCTGAAACGATGAGCAGCCGTTGAAAGAGGTGTACCCTGTTTTACGAGACAGATTGCATTTAACATGCTATCGTTGCTGTAGTTAAGACGAGCGTTTTTTGATTTATAGGTTCTAGGCATTGCAAATTAGATGCAGCAATTAGTCACAGTAACTATGAATGAACTAATATGAATTTAAGTAGAAGTGATGACAATGATAGAATCATAGAATTCAATTTTATTATCGCATAGGCAGCAAAAGTTTCATCACGTTATCAGCCAATCGTATCGGGGTGATATGGATACGTGCGCCTAGCAGTCTATGATAAATCAGTAAGCTATGCAGTCAACTTCGGTGACGCGATCTCGACTTGCATAGATATTCCTCTATATTATGATTTGAGTTTTGCAACTATTTCAGATTGTATACTGCATAGATAGCGTCGATCATATTTCACCAAATCAATATTTACAGCGCTAAATCAAGTTATTATTACATTGAAATATTCAAATTCCTTGTACGGCTGTCTAAAGTGTTCGATTATCTTTATGAACTCATTGTCAATCATGTAAAAGAAAATTGGTTACTAACTCTGCTTCAAACTATCCACTTTAGGTATTCAAAATATGGATATCGAAGATGTCCATATCACCCCTGCTTCAAAAACAGTTTCGATTCTCTTCTTATATTATTTACTGTAACTTCATACAGGTTCAGCTTTGCGGTGGAATATTTAGAAGCATTGTGAATCATAAAAAAACATGTGGCATTATGCAAGGATACTTTTATTCCCCAAAATTTGAGTCTGAAGATTAAAGCGATTATATGCAAAAAAATTCCTTTGTGTAAATAGCCCACTGGATGCCAGAACACCAATATATTGGCTACAAATCACTGATATTAAGAAGCACCAGATCATTTCTTAACAATATAAACCAAATCGAATAGAATTTCATGAATATGTTAGCATGGAATTATCAACGAAAATTAGATCAAAAAGTGTCCATATCCCCCCGTGTCCATACCACCCCATTTTACCCTACATGATATTTATGCATGTGCAATTCAAGATTGTTAACATACACATTCATCTTGCCTCCTAAAATGAGTACATCCACATTGTATGTGTATTGTGCATGTAATGGATACATGTAAATGTAAAGTGTGAAAATATGAAGTTTTATGCGACTTTTTAGATATGAAACCCACAGAATAATGCAAACTACATATCACCATTCGAAAGATTGCATTCGGAATGTATCACAACATTGACTTTATGGCGAATAAGTCATTAGAACGAGACATTTGTAAAGATAACTAATGAATTATTCTCTTATTTTCAATGATAATCGATTCATAGACTTCAAAAAACTACTTGATTCTTCTTGTCAACCACGAATAAGTGCTACCGGTACATGAACAGGTCAAACTTGCTTCAGCTTGTGATAATATGGAAGAACTTACTTGCATTGCACTATAACATTGGAAAACTTGACAAAATTCCATTAAAACTTACCTTATTTACTCAAAACTTACTTCCGTCGCGTTAAAACTTGTTTCCATTATGTTAAACTTAACTAGTTGCTTGTAAGCGTTTAGGTTTACGGAGGCAAGTTCTTGCAAGCTTTTGGAAAGTTTTGCAAAAATTTCTGACCCGGGCAATGTATTGATCTAAAGAAATTGGATCATTGCATGTCTCTGACTGACCAAAGACAATGAATTAGGAGGTTTTTTTTGGATTTGCCCAATCATCAAGATGTCGTAATAATGTCATCATCAGGATGTTATACACATACGCGAATGATACTTGGATAGTCTTCCGTGATTTATGTGCACGTGAATCTATTGTCAAAGCATCTTCACCACTATGTTTCTATGTCCAAGCACAATCCCACTGAAAGTTTCAGAATTAAGATGAATCTTTCGTACATAGTCAATGAACACTCGAAGTTAGTCGGCAAAACTTTTCTTTTACATGTACTTAAATTAGAATGTACTTTGGTCAATTGAAGGAGGCGCTAAAATCAACTTTATACTGTTTACAACTTCACTTATCTCGCTATTTCTCAACATTAAGTAAAGAAGCATCTCTCACATGTGAATATAAGTGGCACGTCACCCAATTATCTTGAAATTTCAACCGTTGAGCATAATCACCCCTCACATATCATTATCTCTCACGTTATCATTCCATTACAAACCTGCTGATTTAGCATCGAGAGGATTTCTTCCCGACTAAACTTAGCATGAATCAATGAAAGAGATCTTCATTTATAAGTAAGAATACATCATATATGTTGTATCGCCGAATTGCCATGAAAGCATGGAATTTCGTAAATATGCGAGTAATCCCCGCCTACACCTCATTCATGCGTTGGTGAGCCATATTCTCTTGTCACACCTTACACTGACATTTAATAACACTACACCTGAAAGATTATTCATTTTTAGTCCATGTAGGCTATATGCGTTAGAGAGAGATTATCCAAATGACTGCCAAAATGATTGATTGCGGGAAGAAAGAGAATAACTAATGAATTATTTTCTCATTTTCAATGATAATCGATTCAGATTTAGTAATTACTGATATTTTTCAGATTCAACATCACTGTCAATCGATTTTGAGCACACTCGGTTCAACTAGAAATTAATGATTCTTGAATATCGTACTTTCCATGATAACGAAAGTCTGCGTGCGAATTTTGAGCCTTTTATGCGGTTTTAAGATATATTTCTCAAATTTGACCATTTTAAATATTGTACTGACCACATTAATTGAATTTCATTGTAAAAGTCTGTAAGTAAAAACGCGAATTCCAAATAGCAAAGACGCACTTTATTTGCAGACGTGGATATTTATACCTGTATAACAATGGCATAAAACAACTCACGAAACATGCACAATAATGAAATGTTATTATCATGAAACGTCACCAGAACACTTGATAATAGGATGTGATGTCAGGCATGCGGTCGAGAGTCGGATTGCTATGTCCTAAGACAGTGAACAATAGAGAATTAGAAATACAACACGCTCACACGCTCCCTAGTTTCTTAAGAAACTAATATACAAAAGTATATATTATATACGAAACAATATAAGGTCTGCTATCTGTAATCAACGACATGGTCACCTTGAAAAATAGGTCTTTTAGTCACGCGACTACTCCTTCGGGGGTACCGCCTCAGAATCAATTTCGACATCGCTATCATTCGTCAAAGAGCAGTATTTCGTTTCTAAGTCGACTTCGGTAGATTCCCTGCAATAAGGTACCAGTCTTAAATGCGATACATGACGAGAGACATTTATATCATCTAACTCAACTGAAACACTCGAAATGATTTTTGTCACGACGTGTGGACCGCTCCAAACGTCATCACATCGGGAGGAAGGAGGCTTAAGAAAAACTTTATCGCCAACAAGAAAAGGATTACGGTCTTTATCAAAGTAATTATCGTTTACCTCGTAATTCAATTTGGGTCGTTCTATCTCAATGCGATCAGCTGTAACATCCGGCTTTCTAGACTTCGCACAGAAAACTAATTCGTAAGGTGTTGAATCGTTTTTACCTTTTGTATTATTAACCCAGAAAACGGCCTCTGCGAGGGATTTTCCTGTACGCTTTACGGTTCTCTTAACGGTACGATGAACCCGCTCAACCACCGAGTTTCCCTGGGGCCTATAAGCGGAAGTCAAGACCTGTTGAACTTTCCACTTATCTAACAGCTCATTAAACTCGCGGCTACGGAAAACTGTCCCGTTATCACTCATTATGTACGCTGGGGGACCAAATTCTGCGAAGATCTGTTCAATGTTGAAAGCTATCTCAGTGGAGGATTCATTTCTTAAGCTACGCCAGATTGTAAATCTGGAAGCAGTATCGATAACGGATAAATAAGGTCTACCGTCTACATGAGTTACATCAGTGCCTAAAACTTCCCAAACATTATTCGCGGATATCGATCCTTTGTCCCAACTAAAGCGATTCGAAGGGTCTATGCGGGTACAAGTTGCACAATCGCCAATGACAGAAGTCACAGATCCAGTGTCGATCAGCGCGTTCATCCTTTGGCCATTGACATTCATTGGACGTGAGATTTGTGCACCGGTGATTTCCGTCGCCGCAGCCATGCTCGCACTTGCCTGTTGTTGACGGTGTGGGCAAAATCGCTGAATATGCCCTTTCTCGTTACAAAAGAAACAGGTGATAATACAGCTGGCCTTCTCATGGCCAAAGCGGCGACAGCCTTGACAGCGAACCATTTGCTTGGAGACTTTCATTTGGCTGTTTTGCGGACCCATCGTCGCAGCGACTGCGGTGGGTAAGGCATCTCGAGTTGCCAAAAGCGCCTTCGCCGTAGACAGTACATCTTGGAGCTTCATATCTTCGCCGTCTTGGATATACACCTTCTCCTTTACATCAGCTGGTAACGCATCGATCACAGCTAACGATACCAGCTCCTCATCAGGATCTTTGCCAGTGATAACCTTCAACAATGTCTTTGCATCATCTGCGATGATGTCGATCTGTTCGCCAGGCCACAAACGGAGGGATTTGAGTTTTAGCCAGGCACTTGCCTTGTTAAGTCCATAAACTCTCTTCAAAGCCTTCATCACAACTTTAAAGTCATTTTTATCTGTTGGCTCCAATTGATCCCAGGTCGCGAAAGCAGGACCATCCAAAAATAGAGGCATCATTCGAGCCATCTCAGCCTCTAAATCCTTTGGGGCGGTTACTATAGACACCGCTGTCTCGTATCGTCTGAACCATTGATCAATATTTTCATCACGCTCACCCTTGAATCTCTTCACGATATCGACCAACTTTAACGAGCCGCTCATGTTCAGCAAGACAAACTGCCGTGATAGCTTGTAAGTAAAAACGCGAATTCCAAATAGCAAAGACGCACTTTATTTGCAGACGTGGATATTTATACCTGTATAACAATGGCATAAAACAACTCACGAAACATGCACAATAATGAAATGTTATTATCATGAAACGTCACCAGAACACTTGATAATAGGATGTGATGTCAGGCATGCGGTCGAGAGTCGGATTGCTATGTCCTAAGACAGTGAACAATAGAGAATTAGAAATACAACACGCTCACAAAGTCATAATCCATTTGAAATGATCTTTAATTTCATCTTTATTATAGATACAAATCAATATGCAGATTAATAAAACACACACTAAGATACAATGCAATGAGACAGATTGCAAAATGTGATAAATGTTCTGTTTTGTCCATTCGTCCATGCAGATGATCAGCACAACATTTATTTTTCCATTAGAATAAATGAAGGGCTCAGGCGCAAAAACCGATATATCCATTTTTCTCAAATTGAGTAAAATGAAGATTTCACCTGTGCATTTATTAATGATTATTACAAATCAAAATCAGTTTCTAGTAAATTGTAATGGCTATTCAATATGATTCTCAAAAATTGGCAAATCATGGTTTCATATTTTTGGCCCTAGAGACTATTTTGTCAAAAATATTTTGCAAAAACCGATATATCCATGAAACCTTTTTTAGCAAAAACCGATAAATCCGAAAGGTTTTCTAAAATCAATGAAAACGTTGATATAATGTATCTAGGGCATGAAAGTTTTGATTCTGACATCAGTTTTCGAAATTTCAATTCCCACTTGCTATAAATAGCATTTCAAAATTTGAAAGTGTGTAGGCTTACCTAAACTGGCAGGGTTCTATGAATTCGAGGAAAAATTTGATATCTGCTTTTGCAAAAGCATCGAGGAAATGAAAATATCAAAATGTCACACAAACATAATCTCTATTATTCATAATCACTCTTTCATATAAAAAAATGCTTAGTTTTACTTATTATTAGAAATGCAAGTCTTGCAAATGGAAAGAAGTATGAATGGATCAAGTCAAATCAACTTTAATCACTACTTTCTTCCAAGTCCTGATCTCAATTTTCTGCAGACTGCTCAATTGCCAAAGCGTCCTGATAAAACTGTGTGACTGTCCTATCTGCCCCTATTTTACTGAGCAGTTTTAGCACATCGCTTCGTTTTGCATTTAACACAGTTTATCATAGGCATCAAATGAGGGTCGAACGTATCCCAACTTTTTCCTCTTTTTAGGATGTTATGATGCGTGAATTCTTGACTGAAGAACCTTTTATGTCCTAGAGTTTTGCCGTCAATTTTGAGGACTCTGGCATCACTGATCTTAAAAGACCAGGTGAATTTACAATGTAAACGTGCAGCGGCCTTGTAATCACGACATTGTCAATTTGTTCCGTACACGTGGACATTGCCATGATTTCTCAGGATGTTTATGTATTTCCTGAGGGGGAGCAATATGGTGTCTCTCCTACGGATCTCCTGCTCAATTCTCCCAAAGACGCGATCAGCTGGTAAGAAGCTGTGTCCACGAATCGGAAAGGTGTACTCAATGGTCAAGTCACGGAACACTTTGTTTCGAACGGCAAATAGCATAGATAAAACGTTTAGGTTCTTGCTTTGTCCATAACAAGAATCTGAAAAAAGCCTTGGTGTGAGATAGTGGGACAGATCTTCATTAACGACGTACTGTAAATAATAATCTAGTGCCGATGCAACCATGTTGCTATCTTTTCTATTTTGGTTTTCTAGCCAAAGGAAAAGCTGAATATCATTTTTAGATTGTGGTTGATTCTTACCACGGTGCCTTACAACACCAAATACATACAAATACAACTGTAGTAAGCTTGCCCAATTGGGGTTTTTGGTAGCACAAGATTTTCCATTATATCAAAGCATATCGTGCTTTGATGGAAATTAGCAATCACGCTTTGCTTCCTCGCTTAATTCTGGATCCTTCATTCTCATTCTGAATTTGACACAGGTACTACATCTTTACACAGGTACATCTTTAGAAGGATGACCGAAACCTAGATTGAAATCATAGGAGAAGACACTGTGATAAAAGGCATATACATTGAAATTTGAGCATCATTCTGCTCGCGGAACAGCTTATGCATTTTGGCAACATTCAGATCAGACGGCAAGTATTTCCGCCCAGGTGAATCGCGGCGAGCATAGTGAGAAGCTCGGCAAGTAAAATTTTCAATATGACGCTGAACGGCTTCTCTTCTAATCTTCTTTTCTTCTACATTACGTGCCCCGCCTCGATTCTCTGGTGGAGCCACTCCATTTTAAAACCAATATTTTGCAATATTTGAAACTCGATCTTTACCGACACCTGAAATGAAATCGGAATATCATCTTACGCAATTTGAATTTGATTTGGTGCAACTGATATGTCACGCATACCAGCACACATGACGACATAATCGAAGCTAAATTCAACTTAATCAGAAAAGCTCTGTTTCGAAGACTGCTGTGCATATCGGCCCTTCATGTACATCATTGATAATAATTGATGCTATATACTCGTAATTATCTACACGTAGACAACACAGTTATTATTTTGTAGTGAGAAATATATATATCGCAAGCAAACGGTCCAATCAGAGTATGGCTTACTTTTACTACATTCACATCAATTTCTAGATCTTTTAAGGACTTTATAAAGATTAACTGGAAATTTTTACGAGTTGTAGAGGAACGTTTGATCTAGCATACAATGTCATTCATTGAATAATATGGCAAAAACATGATTGTGCAAATCCAGATTGCTGATTCCAAATGATTTGGATAACGTAGAAAATTTTGTTAAGTCACATTCTTAAATATAAACTGTAACGAAGATTTGCATGTACGTGTAAATGAACGTTCGTAGATTGTACTGCATATTACTATCAAACAAATGCGTACTCGCAAAATATGCTGAGGAATGATGCCTTGCATACTGGAGCACGTTCTTTGTCTCTTAATACATGATATTTCACATCTATGTCCCTCTTTTTCTGGCGTTGCTGATCATTCCCTTGAGAGCGACGACGTTGAACTTTTTGAATGGTCGTATAATACAACAACGTAGAATCTTGTTTTGTTTTCACTGACTGTGTGTATAGTCGACCATGTATATCAGTGATTTCTTCAGCACTAAGAGTCGGAGCCATGCACTTGGAGTTGTTATGAATACACGCAGTACCAGGAATTTTACCCAATGCACAATGTCGTCCTTTTTTGGCGATCGCTCGAGCTGTTTCTTCAGGTTTTCGTTTTTTACATCGTCCAATTGATGTCATTACGACAGGTTAATCCATCGAATTCAAATCTTCCGTTACAAGCTGCTGTTTGTAGCAAATATGAAACAAGGTTATTAAAACTGATACAAAAGAACGTCACAGAATAGGTCATCAGAAAGCGTACTGTTACTTAGGGAAGTTGTTGAATGATTAGATTCGATTTTAGTCAATCGTTGTCGCGCTAACATATACAAAAAGGGAAATACGTGACGTTTCTAACATTTTATTGGCTGATAAGTAACTGGCATTTACCAATCATTTGATTCCTTTTCGCGTTACAGTTTCAGATCCTTGAAATACCAAAAAATGGATTTATCGGTTTTTGCAAAAGAGGCAAATCTTTGTTAAAGCATCAAAGCGGACAATAACAAATATCAAAAATTCTGATTTGACACCTGGAACAGGATCATAATAAAGAATGTCATGGTGTGCTTAACTCAATTTTCTCAAAAATGGCGTTTATTGGTTTTTGCGCCTGAGCCCTTCATATATATGCTCATGTAACCGCCTGGTTTCAATTTCTCAAGTTAATAACCACAATAAAAAGTGTGCTCTCAATACTATTTCGAACACTTCTTCACCATCAAATGAGTTACATAATGCTCAAGAGATAAACTCAGACGATGCTAAAGCCTTGCCATCTTGGAGTGAAATCATGTCCCTAAAAAGACCTACTCTAAAAGTTGTTCCATAAGGCTCGCTTTAGTTTTGCTCAGATTCTTTCAGATGCTTTAATTGACATTATGAGTTCAAATTCAGAGGATTCCTGGAAGAGGTTGTGTGTGCTTCCGAAATCCGTGCTACCATCTAGGGCTGGGTTCGAATATTCGAATATTCGTTCGAACATCTTGAAATTTGAACAATTCGAATTCTAAAATCACTATTCGAATATTTCGAATATTTCGAATACCTATCAATATCATAAATATTCCCGAGTACATATTTATGCAAAGCCTAGAATGACACAACAAACAACATTCTTTACCATTACTCCATAGAAGCAAACTCTATCAGTTTTCCTAGTGCATAGTCTCACATATTCGCTTCAATTCACATGTGAGATGCGACGGAATCGGATTAGTAGCCAAACGATCGGCGGATGAAGCAGTAAAGCAAGAAAAGTTTGTTATTCAAGATGCAAATGATTTCATAAAGTGGTCATATGTTTTTCAAGAATAATGAAAAGTGACATTTTTGTATCTTGATGATCATGAATATGAGGCTGGATGCCAATAATCGCTGCCGCCGATCATCTCAATCCCAGGGACATTTGATGTACGTACATAGCTGTTCTTCAACAGGAATACCTGGATTGATAAAAATTCGAAACGTGTCCTTCTATGGTACCAGTGGTTCATTGCGACTTCTGAACTGTTGCAAAAAAGATCAATTCAAAGACAATAATCCTTGGAAGCTGCAAGCATTTCAAGTATAAGACGTTATAGAAAATTACCAACCATCTTGTAATTGATTTTATGATGCTTATGCTTGCTATTAAATTAACATTGAAAATTTTTTAAATAATTTGGATAATTTTACCAAGCTGCGATAATTCTAAGCTATTAGACCCTCATGGGTATTTGAAAGAATTGAAATAACTACGTGTAAATAGCTAGCACTCTCATAATCATTATATTATAAAAATTCCAATTAAATGTTGATACTGACAGAACGTATGCAAATGAATATAATACTTGTTTGCCGCCCAGTTAGCTTCGTGCACAAAAGCCAATGTTAGGCCAACATGTTTGTAATCCATCCGTGCTTTGAAATAATTGAATGTTGATTGTCAGCCTGGAATACTACATCCGGAGACCGACAAAATATCCGTCATTCGGACAGATAAGGGCGAAAATCCACGTGGATACTATCTTCTTCTGGTGCATTCCATACGGAAATTGGTCAAATCAGAGACTGACTCTTACAACCAACGATATGTGCGGGGTACTCCTGTTATGGAGGGTTGTTATTATTCGAATCCAGATAGTACAATAGTGTTATACTGCTGAAAAATAAGCATGCGATTGTTCCAATGGCGGCTGATATCTGCAGGCTTCCTAACGATTGCACTAGGACGAATTCACGAAATATCTCATTGTCATCGCCAAAAATGACTATAATTTTGAGAATTGTTGGTCTTCTTTGATATTTTGAAATCGACGAATAACTTCTTCGTTGAAATTTAATCATGATTATCGGAAATGAACTTTTCTTTTGTGAATTAGTATGGGTTTGCAGTAGCAGAAAGGCAAATTTATAAAAAAAGACTAACTTACATTAAATGTCAATGGGTAATCACTGATAATTTGAAAATGGATGTCATAGCAGCCTGAACTAAGCAATAGGCAGTTGATTTCTTAACGCCAACATGGCCATGAGTTGCATGCACACATTTACAGCAGTAATTTCCATGTTCATATGACTTCAGACATTCCGCAATAATCCAAAGGCATTTAATCAAAATTATTTAAAGTAAGTTAGCTACTGAAATATTATCATTTATTAAAAGCTCGATAAATAATAAAGTAAGGAAGTTCAAATGATAATATTACAGGCAAGAACTTTTGATACACTATATTTGTAAAAAAATCAAAACCTACACGGTTTTGAAAACTTCAATTTTCAAAAAAAAATCTCAATTGGCGCTTCATATTGAAATTCACCCAAATGGTGGCTGGGATTAGATATATTTTTAGATGGATCCACCTGCCCCACTTGTCCATCGAACAAAAGAACAGTCCTTGATCAATTTGGTCATCATCTACTGACATGCAAGTACGGCCCAGGTTTTGTAAGTCGTCACAATGCATTGAGTGATTGCATTTTTGATTTTTGTCGGAGAAGTCATTTATCTCCAAAGCTTGAACAAGGAGGAGGGCAGGGTAGTGACTAGCGCCGCCCCGCAGATATTTGCTTCCGTCCTGGCATCTGGGTAAAACATCAGCACTCGACATTACGGTTCTGCATCCGCTGAATAGAGCTAATTTAACCGCAGCGAGCACCAACACTGATACCGCAGTTGCCGATGCTGAGGACAAAAAATCGATAGAAATACCGAAAAGTCTTGTTTTGGGATGGTATTGTGCTCCCATTGTCGCATCAAAATACGGGTCATGGGGTGAGAACGCCAACGATTTTTTTGTCGCGAGTTTCGGCGAGGCTGTCCGTGAAATCCGGACAGAAGACCAGCAATACGTTGCTCATAATATTTGAGCGCCTCTCAGTGACTCTCATGAGATCGAACGCGAGAGCACTTCTGTTGCTATGCGAAAGTTCGAGTTAGCCCGCATCTTTTTCTTTTTTTACTTTCGTTGAACTTTTTATCTTTGACTTTTAGTGTTTTGCATCCTTATCTTGTACTTTGTATTGCTTTGTGGTGGAATTTAGAATATTGATTTTGATCTACATAGAAAAAAAAATAAATAGTTCGACATATATATTTATATGATAGGGTGAAACTGATCAATTGAGCACTTCAGGCGTAGAAATCAAATTTTTAGTATATTTCGATGAAAACAATCACATTTTTGGAAATAAAGGAATTCGATAGAAATTTAGCGAATTATGTTAGATAAATTATCATGCAATATTATTATAGATTAAAAATAAAAATACAATCTTAAAAAATCGGCTACAGTCAGCTCCAGGATTTGCAGAATCGGTCAAATCAGTCGAAGAGCTTCCAAATAGGATCGAATCATCCGCAAGATTCGAACTGTCGGTCAAGTCAGTTGTCAGACGTGCACAGTCGGTCGAATCAGTTGGAAGCTTAGGAGATTGAGTCGAATAAGTTGGAAGCTTAGGAGATTGAGTCGAATAAGTTGGAAGCTTAGGAGATTGAGTCAAATCAGTTGGAGAACTCATAGATTTATTCGAATTAGGTGCAGAAGTTGCCGTTTTCGATGTTCTCACTCGAAGTGTGCTCATTGTCTTTCCTGTGCTTGTCGGCACAGATCTACAGCTTACATTGGGTCGGATAAGTAGTTTATTGCTTTCATGTGGCGGTGTTTTACACTTTGGAGTATCTACAGAAATCCCTCCTGAATTTGTAAGGTTCCAATAGCTCCACCTCTTCAATGTCGTACAATCACAATGGAATGGGTTATTTTCAAGTTGAAGATTCTGTAAAATTGTCAATTTGGAGAGGACTTTTGGATGCATTCTAGTGATGTTGTTGCGGCTTATATCAAGCCACAACAAGTTTTGTAATCCTTCGAAACTATTTTCACTTAAAGAGCTTATCGAGCACTTAATATATAGAGATTGCAACTTCGATAAATTAGCAAAGAAGTTATCAGGAATATCACGCAGAGGATTGTTGTTCAAATACAAATATTTGAGATTTGATAAATGTTGGAGAGCTTTTGGATGCATTCTAGTGATGTTGTTGTGGCTTATATCAAGCCTCCTCAAGTTTTGTAATCCTTCGAAACTATTTTCACTTAAAGAGCTTATCGAGCACTTATCAACAAATAGATTTTGCAACTTCGATAAATTAGCAAAGAAGTTATCAGGAATATCACGCAGAGGATTGTTGTTCAAATACAAATATGCGAGTTTTGATAAATGTTGGAGAACTTTTGGACTCATTCTAGTGATGTTGTTGTGGCTTATATCAAGAAGAATCGTCAAGTTTTGTAATCCTTCGAAACTATTTTCACTTAAATAGCTTATCGAGCAGTTCTGAATATATAGAGATTGCAACTTCGATAAATTAGCAAAGAAGTTATCAGGAATATCACGCAGAGGATTGTTGTTCAAATTCAAATATTCGAGATTTGATAAATGTTGGAGAGCTTTTGGATGCATTCTAGTGATGTTGTTGTGGCTTATATCAAGAAGAATCGTCAAGTTTTGTAATCCTTCGAAACTATTTTCACTTAAATAGCTTATCGAGCAGTTCTGAATATATAGATATTGCAACTTTGATAAATTAGCAAAGAAGTTATCAGGAATATCACGCAGAGGATTGTTGTTCAAATTCAAATTTTCGAGATTTGATAAATGTTGGAGAACTTTTGGATGCATTCTAGTGATGTTGTTGTGGCTTATATCAAGAAGAATCGTCAAGTTTTGTAATCCTTCGAAACTATTTTCACTTAAATAGCTTATCGAGCAGTTCTGAATATCTAGATATTGCAACTTTGATAAATTAGCAAAGAAGTTATCAGGAATATCACGCAGAGGATTGTTGTTCAAATAAAAATATTCGAGATTTGATAAATGTTGGAGAACTTTTGGATGCATTCTAGTGATGTTGTTGTGGCTTATATCAAGCCTCCACAAGTTTTGTAATCCTTCGAAACTATTTTCACTTAAATAGCTTATCGAGCAGTTCTGAATATATAGATATTGCAACTTTGATAAATTAGCAAAGAAGTTATCAGGAATATCACCCAGAGGATTGTTGTTCAAATTCAAATATTTGAGATTTGATAAATGTTGGAGAGCTTTGCCTTCAAACTGGTTTCCAATCTTCAATTGATTGTCATTGAGATGTAAGCATTCCAATCGTTCCCTCAGCGGTGTGAGAGCGTTGCGACTGATGGAGCGGATGGAGTTTCCCACAGCATCTAATGTCTGCAATCTACTTCTCCATGATGTAAAGGATGAATCATTCAGTATCTGTATATGGTTTCTACCGATCAAAAGATTTCTTTCTAACTTCTTTCCTTTATATTCTGGAACGTGTGTAAAGCTTTTCCTTGAAAAATTAATATTTTTCTTATAAAGTTTGGATTTTTCACAAGTGGAATCTTCTCCTTGAATGTTGTCAATCAAAGCAATCGTCAACCACGCAAAGATGAATAAATTGGCCTCCGTTGTGAGCATTATTTCGACCCAAAATATCCTGCAAAGAATGAGAGTCATCAGGAAAACATGAAATTAAAAATCTGATTTTAGGCAGTATATCGCAGCACAAAGCACATGCTTTTTTACAACGAACTGTACTTGAACATTTCAATGATTATCCAAGAACTGTAAACTAAATCGACCGTGAAAGTCAATTGGGCAGTGAACAATCATCTCACGTCAGTTGCAATTCCTCAGTTGATTCTTAACCTCCTTCCCCATTCAATTCGCAACAGCCCTAACTATCAGGTGGGACACACACCTTGTTCATCAGGTGCTCTCCTCCATCCCCGCTCAGCTGCTCTCCTCCATCCCCGCTCCGCTACTCTCCTCCATCCCCGCTCGGCTACTCTCCTCCAACCCCGCTCCGCTACTCTCCTCCATCCCCGCTCAACTGCTCTCCTCCATCCCCGATCAGCTGCTCTCCTCCATCCCCGATCAGCTGCTCTCCTCCATCCCCGCTCAGCTGCTCTCCTCCATCCCCGCTCCGCTACTCTCCTCCATCCCCGCTCCGCTACTCTCCTCCATCCCCGCTCAACTGCTCTCCTCCATCCCCGCTCAACTGCTCTCCTCCATCCCCGCTCAACTGCTCTCCTCCATCCCCGCTCAACTGCTCTCCTCCATCCCCGCTCAACTGCTCTCCTCCATCCCCGCTCAGCTGCTCTCCTCCATCCACGCTCAGCTGCTCTCCTCCATCCCCGCTCAGCTGCTCTCCTCCATCCCCGCTCAGCTGCTCTCCTCCATACCCGCTCAGCTACTCTCCTCCCCATCCCCGCGCCTCTAGCTACTCTCCTTCAATCCCCAGTACTCTCAAGCTCTTGCTCTCCTCCAATCACCCCCAGCTCAGCTGACCTCTCCTCAACTCCACTCCTTCCTGTATCCCTAAGCTGCTCTATCTCGCAAATTCCCCTCAGACTCTTGCTTCCGTCCTCCGCATTCCCGCTAAATCAAGCTGCAGTCTTTCTCCATCCCCAAGCTCTCAGATACATGCTCCTCCTTCTACCGCCACCCGCTCTCAGAACTGCTAACTCCTCCTCTCACCAAAGCTCATGCCAAACACATCGCTCTCCTCCACACCACCCGCTGCCAGACTGAATCTCTCCTCCACTGTCCCCACCCGAATTCAGTATCTGACTCTCTCCTCATTCCATCCTCCGCTCTATGGTACTTCTCACATACTCCCGTCTTCATGACTGAACATACTTCACTCTAAAATCACTCGCCACGCGGCTTTCCTTCCCCAATTACTAAACCAAGACCTCTCGCTGATCATCTCTACATTCCCACGTCTCTGTTAATGCTAATACTCCAACATTAACTCGTCGCTGTCCGGCTGCCTCTCCTTCCGCAAGCACTGCTCTCGTTAACTCACGCTGCTCTTCCTCCATTACACTGACCAGCTCAGCAACCTTGACTCTCTCCATTCTCCCACCGCTTCAGACTGCACTCTCACTTCCACAATTCCTTCACTCCGATCATAGCCTGAATATCCTACATTTAACGCTCGATGCACGGCATTTCCTAACATCTCCCGCCTAAAACGCCTGCTCTCAACTCACCATCCCGTATATCTAACTCTGCAGCTCTCCCACTCCCATTCCACGCTTCAGACTGCACATCTCTCTCCAATCAACTC
Source organism: Prostheceraeus crozeri (assembly GCA_907163375.1). Lineage (NCBI taxonomy): Eukaryota > Metazoa > Platyhelminthes > Polycladida > Euryleptidae > Prostheceraeus > Prostheceraeus crozeri. The sequence continues at coordinate 3,079 of CAJQUW010014187.1, read as the reverse complement.
CCAGCTCTCCTCTCAGCTGCTCTTATCATCCTCTCATTCTCCAGCATCCATGCTGAGCTCCCTCTCCATCCCCGCTACGCAGCTGCTCTCCTCCTCAATCCCTTCGACCTCTCACGAACCATGACATCTTCCATCCATCCCCGATCACATAGTATGCTTCTCCTCAAATCACCGCACGTCAGCTGCTCTCCCTCCATTTCCCATTCGAAACTCAGCTGTCTCTCTTCCATACACGACTCTCAGCTGCTCCCTCCTCTTCTCCACGGTCTAGCTGCTCTCCTCCATACCGCGCTTTAGAATGCTCATACACTCCCTATCACCCGCTTTGCTGCTCCCCACGCCAATCCAACCGCTCAGACTGTTCTCATCCATCCAAACCGCTCATAGACCATGCTATTCTTCTCCATACATCCCGCGACCGCTACCTCTCCTTCCTCAATCCTCCCGCAATCCAGCTAATCTCCTCCCACTCCCAAGCCTCGCTACTATGCTCCATAAATCCCACAGCTCCGCTACATCTGCCATCACACTCATAACACGTCATCGCACCTGCCCAACACAACCAGCTCCCAACCAATTCCAAAATATACACACCACCAAACAGCCCCCGCCACAACAACCAGCACCAAACACCCAACGCTACACACGCTACTCTCTAGCTCACATCCCCGATCTCCGCTACTATACCTCCATCCACGACAATCCGTAAATACTATCACTCAATCCCACACGTCTCTGATACAATTCCTCTCATCGTCCGCAATCAGCTGCTTATCAACTCCAATCCTCTTCTCAGCTCTCAGCTGAACTACATACCACCTCATTTCCCCTCGCACTCAGCTGAACATCTCATCCATCTCCCGAGCAGCTGAATCATTCTCTCCATACCACCAGCTTCAAGACTGCTCTCTCCATTCTCTTCATATCCGCTCAAGCTGCTGTCTACCATCTCAGTCCCATCGAATCCATATGCTGCTCTCCTATCCAATACCCACGTTCCAGCTGCTTCTCCTCATCCCCGTTACATCGCCTGCTATTTCGCCTCCCATCCCCGCATCAACGCTGTCTTCACGTCCATATTCCCCGACTCCGACTTGCTACTCCTCCTTCCACCGCCTTCAGCGGACTGACTCTGTCCAATTCCACGCTCCGACTGCTTCTCCTCAATCCCCGCTCCGCTGCTCTACCATCCATCCACGCTCCGATTTGATCTCTCCTCCATCCCCGCCTCAGCTGCTCTTCTCCATCACCCGCTACGACTTGCTCTCCTCCATCCGCGCTATCTCAATGCATAGCCTCTCATCCCTTCCGCGCTCAGTGATCTCCATACCAATCAACAACACCGCTCAGCTGTTCCGTCTCCTCATCCTCTAAGTCTCAAGCTAACTGCTCCTTTTACATCTCAACCGCTCTGCTGCTCTACAAATCCATCCTTCCTCGTGCCGCTATCTCCTCCTCCAATCTCCCGCCCTGCTATCTTGTATCCTACATCCCCGCTCACGCTACTATCCTCCATATCCCTCGAATCTCTAGCTGCTTGCCTCCTATCCACCAGACTCAGCTGCTCTCCTCCATTCCCCGCTCAGTGCTACTTTCCTTCGACTATCCTCCCGTCCTCAGCTGTCTTCCTCCATCCCAAGATCACTACAAGAACTGCTCTTTCCTCCTCTTCCTCCGACCTCAGTCTTGCTCTCACTCATTCTCGCCCTGAACCTCAAGACTAGCTCTCCTCCCTCTCTATTCCTCGCTCAAGAGCATTGCTATCTATCTCATTTCCCACTATATTCCCCGCTAAGCTGCTCTCCTACATCCAACGCGATCATCAGTGGCTCTCCTCCTCTTTCCCCGCCCAAGCAAGTCTGCTCTCCTCATTTCCCCGCCCTCAGCTGCGCTGCCTCCATACACCCGCACATAGCTTGCTCTCCATCCTATCCAAACGAACCATCAGCTGCTCCCCTACATCACCCGGATCTGCTGCTCTCCTCCATCCCGCTTTAGCTGCCTCCCACTACCATCCCCGCTTAGCTGCTCACATCATCACGCTTCAACTTGCTCCCCTCCATCGCCCCGGTCCAGCTGCTCTCCTTCTCCATCCCACGCTAAGCTGCATCTCCCCATCCACCGCCTCTGTCGGCTTCTCTTCTCTATCATCCTCGCCTCCATGATGTCTCTCTATCCTTACCATCCCCGCTCATGATAGACTCTCCTCCATCCCCGCCCGATGCTGTCTCTTACCTTCCATCCTCACTCCGTACTTCATCCTCAATCACCCTGCTTCCAGCCTAACTTCTCCTCAATCACCGCTCTCAGCTGCTCTCCTTCATCCCCCGTCTCAGTCTGTCTTCCTCCATACTTTCCGCTCAAGCTGCTCTCTATCGATCCCCCCTCAAAGTCTGCTCAATCTCCATCCCCCGCTCCGCTGCATCTCATCCTCTCTATCCCGCTCAGCTGATACTCTCCAGTACCCTGATCCTAGTCTAACTCCGCCATGCATCCCCTGCCTCGATGCTGCTCTCCTCAAATGTCCCGCTTGCTGCTCTCCTAATTTACCCGTTCAGATGACTCCTCCTGTTCCCACGACTCAGCTTGCTCTCCCTCCATCTCCGACGCTCAGTGCTCTCGTTCAATTCTTGCTCAGCTGCTCTCCTTCATCCGCGCTCAGCTGCTTCTCCTTTCCTATCCGCGCTCATCTGCTCTTCTCCATCCCCGCATCAGCTGCATCGCCTCAATCCAGCTACTGCTTCTTATCATCATCCCTCGTTCAGTGGCTCTCCTCCATCCATCACGCTCAGATGTCTCTCCTCCATTCCCAGTCAGCTGCTCTCTCCTTCATCCCGCACTCAGCTTGCCTCTCCTTCTACATCATCGCCATCCGTCTGTCTCTTCATCCAGCACTCCGCTGATCTTGTCCATCCCGATCAGTGCTCTCTCTCCATTTCCCCGCTCCGACTTCTCTCAATCTCCTCATGCTGTCTAAGAGCTGGCTATCATCCATCCTCGACCATAGCTGCTTCCTCCAATCCCCGCTCGCAGATGCTTCTTTTCCATCTCCGCCAACAGCTTGCTCTACCTCCTTTCA
>CAJQUW010014186.1:0-17899 GCA_907163375.1 Prostheceraeus crozeri | reverse complement strand
AATAGTTTATGATAAGGATAGGTTTCAAAATTTAACAAGGAAACCTACATATAAAAGAACTACTAGATTTAGTGATGAACTATGTGCTGTACATTTACGTCGAATCAGCGTAAAACATGATAAGTTTAATTTCATTGGATTCACTATATTAGAATTAGCTAAACTATTTATGTATAAATTTATATATGATTATTTAGCACCTGCTTATGGCAAAAACTATAAATTACACTTTACAGATACCGATTCTGTTTTCTTAGAATTAACAATACCGTATAATTCTACACTTGATGAAGAAATAGATAAAATAAAAGATATCATTCATCCTTCTGATTTATGTAAAGTAAAAGATGAATTAGAAGGAAATGAAGATTTCATAACAGAAGCTATATTTTTAAAATCTAAATGTTACTGTTATGATACAACTAATAATATTAAAACACATAAAACATTAAAAGGAATTTCAAAGGCATCAGTGGCTAATCAAATAACATTTCAAGATTATAAGAATACATTATTTAATAATGAAATAAAAACAGCATGTAATTATAGTCTTAATTCAAAAAAACATAAAATGTATTTAAAAGAAGAACATAAATTAGCATTAGATCCATTTGATGATAAAAGAAAAATTTTACCTGATGGAATAACTACTGAACCTTTTTAATTTTCTAATTTCTAAGATAGACAAATTTGATATATACATAAAATAAAAAAATATTATAACACTATATTTGTATATTTTTATCACTCCGCGAAAATATTTTCTATCGACTTTCAGTCAGAGAACAATTGTTCGATAACTCTTTCATGAATTTTTTTATCAATATTAATTGTAATGAAGCCATAATCTTTTGACCAAGCATTGTTACACGATTGTTTAAATTCATCTTTATTTCTTACGCATAAATCTCTTAACAAATCACTTAAGTTTCTTGCATTTATTTCAAATAGTATAAATATATTTGCATTCTTTCTAATAACACTTCCGTCTAATGAATACATACTTTGTGTTAAATAAAAAACACTACAGTTATTATGTCTACCTCTTGTAAAATAATTTCTCTGAACTGACTGATTTCTATCATTAACACAATCATCAAAAATTACACAATGTTTCATTGTTTTATCTAGTTTACTAGGATCTTGCATATTACCACTATCATCTATTAATTGTATCTTTATATGGTTATTTTTATTAGATTCTACTAACTGATTATTTTTTGCTGCTTCTTCACACCACGAACTTATTTCTTCTTCATCTTCAGATTTTTCATATTCTTTGAATAATGAAGCAATTGCTGTTTTTTTAAGATTATTTTCAAATCCATATTTTAAAAATTGATAAACGGGTTGTTCTGCTGTTGTTGTATAAATTATAAGATTGTTATAATCCAAAAAATTTGGAGTCGTTAAAATTTTAAATAATAGATACGTTTTTCCACAACCTGATCTTCCGCAAATAACTGACAAAACTTTATTAGATAAATTTGGATGATGATTAAATTTAAGTTTCTTTTTATTTAATGGAGGTAGTTCACTCATTTTTTAATAAAAAAATTTATTTTTATTTTAATTTTATTTTTAAAGAAGAAGAAGAAAATTAAACTTCTCTAGCTTCGCGTGGGAGTTTATACCTCCCGAACCAAAAGATCTATCATAATATAATCTCTTCACCTCCAAAATTTATTTCTTGTCCTTTTTCATCAGTGATTCTAATGTTAATGTTGTTAATAGTTTTTCTTGTAATAGGGAAATATATTAATGTTTGTGGAAATACATTTAATCTATAACCAATGGGTACAGTAAAAGCTGGAAAACTGAATATTAAATTTGATAATTTACCATTTATATATCCTCCTTCAATAATGTCACAATGTACAACAATTGAATTTATTTCAGTTATTTTTGGAATCTTCTCACCTAAATGATAACCTTGACTATAGGTTTGTTTATTAAATCCTAAAAGCTTTGACAATGATCTATCATGATTAAAATCAACTTGATGATTTTCGTCTAAAGTAAGAGAAAATTTATTAACTGCCGGTTCAACTGCAAAATGTAATTGTTTCTTATCTTTAAATGGTATACCTAAATGTCTCTTAATTTCATTTGATATTGTTTCAACTTCGTAAGAACCAGGAAGAAAAGTTAGTATTTTCCATGTTTTGCCTTTATCAGTAGAATATCTAAATTGATCATTCACATCTTTGATAACGTTTTGAATAGTGTTAAATGTAGAGAAACTAGTCAATGCAATTTGATAATTTTTATTTTGTTCCAAATGTAGAATGGGTTCTAAATTACAAGTGTGTGATGAAGTAGTTGTTATAATTTTTAACGTCGTACTAAATTTTGATGAACCCAAAATCTCTGTTAGATTTTCTAAAAGATTATTAATTTTGTCTAAATCTGCTGAACACATTTTTTATTTAAAATTTTGAATAAATATTTTTTATAAAAAATTAAAAACAACAACATATTTCAGCTACGGGCGAAGCCCTAGAACATTCGGTTCGTTATACTTTTATAATCCTCTTCATTTAGAATCTTCTTTTCTAACAGTCTTTTCAATATAGCATGAATTTCATTGAAACTAGAATTATGTCCTTCTTTTATTGCAGATATTAAAATATTTAATCTATTTAGTAATTCTTGTGGATCATCTGGTAAAAATACAGTTGTTTCAGTTTTCTGTTTTTCAGATAAACCTTTCCCTACTTTAACTCCCGTTGATAATAAATTTTCTAATTGTTTATAACGTCTAAGAGATTTTACTGCACCAACTCTGTCTAACATAGCTTTATATTTTATGAGATCTTCTACAGCATAATTATTTAAATCTGCTCCTCTTAAAAGATTAACAAAATTTCTATCTAAATTAAAAGGAGATTTATCTGGTCAAAAAATTATACCTCGAAAAGGTTGTGGAAATATTTCTTTTTGTCCGAGATAAAATCTAGGTATTGTTTTTCCATCTATAAATGAAATAGAATGTTCAAATTGCATAGATTTTGGTAATTTCTTATTAATGTTTGATTCTAGTAATCCATAGTCATCTAATATAGTTTTGTGCTCTGGATCTGTTATATCAATTTGTTTATCATTATTTGTACTTTCTTTTTCAAGAGTTTTAAATGGTTTCATAGTTTTTTCAAAATCAGTTTTTACTTGTTCGGTTTGCTGCATTTTTTCAAACATATCAGATTGAATACCAGCTTTTATCATTCTATGTTGAAGATGATTTTCTTTCATAATATTTCTTTGTTTTATTAACTCTTCTAATTGTTTTATTCTTTTAAAATTATCAGCTCTAATTTTATCCATTTTTAAAATATAATATTTGAATTTTGTGGTAACATTGGAATACAACAAAAACATTTTACTGAACAAATTATTTTTTTATTGCTTTGTTGTTTGACATCTTTTCGTTTAAAGTTTTCTCGTATTAAGTTTTGTTTAATAAAGTTTTGTCTAATAAAGTTTTGCTTAAATTTTCGCTTAAAGTTTTTAGCTCTTCTAAAAAAATTTTGTCATTTTCTTCATTAGAAATTTTACCATCACTAGAAATTTTGCCATCCTGTCTATTCTTATCATCAACTTTTTCGGACTGTAATTGAAAGGTTTGATTTACTTCATTAGCTATTTGATCAAATTTTTCAATCTCATCTAACGTAATAACATTATCATCACATACTCTTTGAAAGTAGTAATGTAGTTTATCATAGACTTCTTTAATATGTAAATGCTTAGTTTTTAATGATTTTCGTTTCTTAGTTATTAAAGATTTATCTAACATTGTAACAAGTGAAGTTGCAAAAACACCCGTACCTGTTAAAGCTGTAGCAACTACTGGAATTACTAAAACACCTGAAGATATAACAATTGTCAAAGCACCTAAACTTATTGTTAAGAATATGCCAATTCCTTGTGTTACATTCTTAACTTTAGTCCATCTCTTTCTTAATTTTTTGTAATGCTCTAATCTTAATAATAATTGAGATTCCTTATCTTTCATATACCTAACTCTATCTTTGTGTTTTTCTTTATTCATTTTTTCAATGTTAATCTTTTCAATGTCCATTAAAGTAGAACTACGTTCATATGATAACGAAGGATATATTCTTGCGGTTTCTTCCATTTTTGTTTCTTCCATTTTTAAAGAAATATTATTAGTCACATGATATATTTTAAAAACCTGAAAAATGGATTTAAAAGACGTTTTTAAAAATACTAATTTTCGGTGTCCCGGAACGGTCATGATTTAAGCGGTGAAAATTGTAATTCTCAAATTTGAGATTTTGAAAAATTTGAAAATTGGGTATTTTTAAAAACGCCCAAATTTGTGAATTTAGGTCTTCATAACCTGAAAAAGGGTTCAAATTCATGAATTTATGTCGTTTTTAAAAAGTACCATTTTTGAAAAATGGTACTTTTTGAATGGACTAAATTCATGTATTTAGGTCTTAAAAACCTGAAAAAGGGTTCAAATTCATGAATTTATGTCGTTTTTAAAGATACTATTTTTTTGAATTTTATGGTGTCCTGGAACGGTCTTTTGCCCATTACTATCTAATGGGCAAAAGACCGTTCCAGGACACCATAAAATTCAAAAAAATAGTATCTTTAAAAACGAACATAAATTCATGAATTTGAACCCTTTTTCAGGTTTTTAAGACCTAAATACATGAATTTAGTCCATTCAAAAAGTACCATTTTTCAAAAATGGTACTTTTTAAAAACGACATAAATTCATGAATTTGAACCCTTTTTCAGGTTATGAAGACCTAAATTCACAAATTTGGGCGTTTTTAAAAATACCCAATTTTCAAATTTTTCAAAATCTCAAATTTGAGAATTACAATTTTCACCTCGCTTAAATCATGACCGTTCCAGGACACCGAAAATCATTAAAGTTAAGAATATCAAATTTGAGAATTTACAATTTTCACCCCCGCCAAAAATCATGACCTTCTCAAGGACACCGAAAATCATAAAAGTTGGAGAATTTCAAATTTGTGATTATGACATTTTTCATTGCTTAAATCATGACCGTTCAAGGACACCGAAAATCATAAAAGTTAAGAATCTCAAATTTGAGAATTACAATTTTTCTCTCTCTTAAATCCATGACCTATAATTGATGTGCTGGGGAGGGACTCCGATGTATTCAAAAATTCTTCTCATATCCAAGTGTAAGAATATTTTACTTTGTGCTTGCAGATGTATGATTTCCCTTGATAACTTCAGAATTCTTCTCACGCTTTGTCTCCAATCGAACAGATCTTTTCAGTAGATCCAAACCATTGTGATGATAAGATTTAAACTAAGATTGTAATGCGTCACGTTTTATGAATTGTGCGTGTGTTTAAATTGTAAGTGAAATTTATGAATGGTGATCTAAGCAATGCGGCTTTGTAAGTGTATGAAGTTTGCTTTGACAACATACGGGTATGACGACGCGTATGATTTAAATGTACTTGAAATGACAATGAGGAAATTGCACTGCATGTGTAATATCATTTTCATCCGGCAGATCCAAAATCCAAACTGCCGACCAAAATCCGGAATTGATGCGGTTTTGGCTCGACAATTGGTCTCGACTATCGATACTGCGCGAGTTATTGTATTGAATGATTGCTTATAACAACAGAATATTCCCTCAAAGCAGAGAATGAATTAATAGAATGCTTTTGTGATGCTATTAACGCCATTGAGTGAATGCACAACCCGTATGATCCCTAACAATCATGCGGTTTGCAGATAATGTGGTAATAACAGATGTTGCTTATTGTCTTAATACAGATAAAATACAAACAATAACCTCTTAATGAGTAGTTCATAAAATAAGAATGGGAACAAAGTGTAACGTTTTCATTTAGATTAAATTAAAATCATTTCCATAAGAATCGAATAAGTAGTAGAGAGAAAGACATCATTAGAGAACAGTTTTAAGAATTCAATACCCCCTCCCTTCTGAACTAAGTAGTAAGGAAAGACATCATTAGAGAAACAGTTTTAAATCAATACCGATCTTCCCTTCTGACTTCTAGGGGGTCCCTATTAGGAGATTGAATTTTGGTTTTATTATAAAATGAGGCAACATAAATGAGTTTTTTGGAAATTATATGGGAACACAAAACGACAACAAATTTCGGACGCACTAAAGAAAATCGCTAATGAGATTAGGAATAAAGAAATTTTCATGTTTTTCTGATAATGAGAGACGAATTACAATTGATTCAAAAAATAAGCCAACAGGAACCTTCAGTTCCCGCGGAACAATAGTTCCATCAATAACTGTAAATTTCATAACAAATCTTCATACGTCAGATGAAAAAGGTTGTACATTGGTCAGCAGGCGTTAATAAGATCATCAGCAGAAACTATTATTGTTTTGAGGACGCCCGGTGGCTGAGGGACGTATTGGTTCGACTCATAACTCAGGTTTGCCCCCTACAAATGAGAGAAGTAAAAGAAATTTACTTGGGAACGGGAACATACAATACGTTTCAAATTCAAAAACGGGAACTACTTATTGTGGTCAATTATGTCTTTATGTTTTATTTAAGAATTACAGGAAGGAGTACCATTTCTTAGATATTATGTTAGATATTGAAGAGCGAACCGTAGGTTCTATGGCTACGCCACTAATAATAATAGATAATATGATGATAATTAAAAATCAGTTCGCTTGGTAATTCATTTTGATAAAATCGGCCTCTGATATTTTCATTATCTAAATCTTTAATTTCGTAAGTAATCGGATAACTTTGATTTATTTTGCAAACTTCAAATATTTCTTTAGTCCAATAGCCAACAAAGCCTTTTTCAAATTTATTCTTATATTTAAATATTCTAACTCTATCTCCAATCTTAAATTTCGGCTTAAGTTTCTGCAAATTCGGATTACTCTCATTCAAATTATTATTCTCGAATATTTTCTTTCGTACTAAATCAGGGTCGTCAGAAGCATTCTTTGGAGTTTCTTCAATACCAGAATGAACTTTATTATTGTACTCTTCTACAACTCCTGGTAATATCTTCAACCATTTCTGATTTCTTTGCTCAGTAAACTTCTTGAATAATTTATTTTTTAACGTCCGATTGAATCTTTCTATCACGACGGCCTTCCCTGCATTTTCAGTTGAATAAACAGTTTCAAATAGTGGCTGAACGTTTCTGTTATAAAATTCCGATCCTTTATCAACAAACAACTTTTTTGGCTTTCTATTACTTTCTTTAAAGATTTCTTCAAACGCATATTTAACTGATAGACCACTTTTATTTTTTAAAGGTTTACCAAGCGTATCGTGTATATAAATCTATAACGGTCAATGCGTATTTGTAGTCCCTTTCATTCGGCATATGAATAAGATCAGCACTCCAAATATCATCTTTATTAAATACTTTTACTTTCAATAAATATTTAGGCCTTCTGTATTCTTTATGAATTTCAGACGCGTAGGTTCGAGCGTTGCTCTCAGAGTTATTAGTTCGAGCGTTGCTCTCAGACAGCTTTGCTCTCGTTTCATTTAAAACCCTGGCCGAATAATATTTTAGCTTGTAAAGCTTTCTTAACAAACATTCTTTCAATTTTTTCTCTAAAGTAGGATTTTGAATACTATCTAATTCTTGAATCATCTTCTTATCAGCTGCATGTCGAGAACTTAGATCATGATTTCCGATAAGCTAAATCATGCCTGTAAGCTGCGGCATTCTACTCTATTTATCGGTTCATCACCTGGTTTCGGATTATTATTCTCATCTAGTCTTATATCTAATCGAGAGGGGTTCCTGGACCGGTATATGAATGACCAGGAAGATGTTTTTCTTTCGATATTTACTCCAAATAAATCCAGGAAAGTTTTCTAATGTTTTTTGTATGTCACCACCGTAGGTAGTAGCCAAACTTTGTTTGTCGTCGTTACCTTCATAAATTTTACAATTTGAGTTTTTATTTTTGTTTAATAGATAATTCAATAAATCTAAATTAGAAATTTTTAATTTAATTAAATTTTCGGATTTTTAGAATTCATTTTAAAAGATAAAAAAAAACATTTAAAAGATAAAATAAAATAATTATGAGTTTTACGAATCGAACTTTGTTCAGAGGCTTTAGCCGATCGGACCAAAGGTCCTGAGGTTATTACCGAATCTTACTAGGACTTAGTTATATTCCAGAACCATCTTTAGTTTCTTTAATTTCAATTAAATCATCAACATTGTGGAGAATATTTTTAAGAACTCGTTTTCCTTCATCAACTAATTTTAATTTACTAATAAAATTATCTACTATTCCTTCTCCCCTAGCAACTTTCTCTAACTCTCTATTATGACGTTTTTGTTCTTCTAATGCTGCCTTCTCTGATTTATTTTTATTTACTGCTTGGACAATACCAGCTGTCCCGCCTGCAACACTTCCTGCAGCTGCTATGCCACTATTATTAGTGGAATTAATGGGAGAATCCCGCATTCTTTTCTTCTTGTAATTGAATATTCTCTATCATTGGTTTAATCTTATGTAATACTTTTTTTTGTTAATCGTAATAGTTTTAGGGGTATTTTTGGTCAACAATATTACGTAATTTTAATTCAACAGTTTTATTATTAATATTACTTTTCGCTTGCGACATTTTTAATAAAAAAATTTTAAGTTACTAAAAAATTTTAAGTTACGAAAAATTTTTAAGATATCAAAATTTTAATCTATTTCTAGTTACGAAAAATTGTTTTAAGTTAAGAATTTTTTAATCTATTCTAGTTATGAAAAAAAAATTAAATTAATTTATTCTAGCCATCTTTCCATTAAGAATTTCAATAGAATATTTTACATCTTCTAGCAATAAACCATAAGCCATCAATGAAGTTGTGGAATCTTTTTTTTCAATATTAATTGTTACATCACAGCCAGTCTTAATAATATCTTCTGATTGTGCACTTAAATCGAAACAGAAAACAGGATATAAATGTCTCCAATCTCCAGGAGTTAATTGTGGTTCAACTCCAAATTCTATACAAAGATTTCGATAAGAATCATATCCTTCCATAAATTGATTATTGGTATCGTCAAATCTTAATGGATCAATTGGATATCGGGTTTGATTTAATGAAACTTGTAAACTTCGAATTGTATTAATATGGAAGAGATTATTGTTCTTATCAAAACTTGGAGAATTATTTCTTTGAAAAGTTAGTAATAAAATATCTTGGAGTATTCGCAAGTTAGTTCTAGTAAAATGCCAGTTAAATCTTTGTTCTGGAAAAAGTTACTGAACTAGCAGTACGCTTTAGAAAATTTACTGGAATTGGTTTGGTTAGTATTTAATCTTTTTGCAATAGCTGTTTCAATCTCTAAACTAGGAGTAATATGCTTAATCCACCATTCAAGTCTATCAATTTTTAAATATGCTTTTTTTCCAGTCTTACCAAAAAGATTAATTCATTATTTGCTGTACGATGAATTATTAATTTAAATTTTAATTGATATGATATTTTATCATAATCTAAATATCCGAATAATGGAGACAATGACCAATTTACTGTCTGTTTACTTTTTTTGTTAAATTCACGTCTTTCTTTATATGCATCATTATTTGTTTTAATTAAATTGATTTGCAATATTTTCTACATCTTTCGCAATTCCTGCGGCATCTGTTCCAGCGTGAGTTAAATCATCAACAATTATACCATCATTAGTATCAGGAAACCAACCTTCGATTCATACTTTTTATTATTTTCACCAATTGTTACAAATCTAAGCATTGTATCAATTACACCTGGAGAATCACTTATTGTTTCTATATTTTGAGTTGCAACATCTAAACGCATTTGTGTAAATAATCTTGGAAAAAAATTATTCTCTAGTGCAATATTATCGGTTTCTGGTAATGGTGTTGTAAAATTGGCATCACTATACAAAGAATATTCACAGTGTAAAAATGAATCAGGTAGATATATATAACTCTGCTGATTATCAACTTCAAAAATTAAATCACCTCCAGTATTTACTCTACTGGAAGATCCGGGATTTCATAGCAATTCTTATATAGTCATTCTTTTTTTGATTGTAACTGACGAACGGAGGATCGTCTAATCTTAATTTTTTTTCGATTAGCGAAGACATTTTTTAAAAAATAATTTGACATGTGTTTTTTGTTTTTTCTCACAGACAGAAAAAAATTTTTACTAAAAAAATTTTACATAAATAATTTTACTAAAAATATTTTGCTAAGGAAAATTTTGCTAAAAAAATTTTACTAAAAAAATTTTGCTAAGAAAAGAACCAAAAGAAACAAAAAGAAAAAAAGTAAAAAAAAAAAATATAATAAAAAAACAAAAAAAATAAAAAATTAAGAGCAATGCAAAAAAAAAAAATAATAAAAAGGCATAAAAAAAAAAAAAAAAAAAAAAAGAAAAAGTAAAAATAAAAAGGGAGAAAACAATAAAAAAAATGGGAAAAAAAAAACATCAAATATGAAAATACAAAAAAATACAAAAAATATGCACAAAAATAAAAAAAGAACAAAAAGAAAAACAAAACAAACAAAAAAAAAAAAAAGAAAGGAAAGAAGAGACAAACAAATAAAAGTAGAAGAAAAAAAAATAAAAAATCATAAAAAAAATGAATATAAAAAAAAAGGAAAACAAAAAACAAAAAGAAAAAACAAAGAAAGATTAACAAAATTTGCTAAAATATAATTTTAGAAATTTACTAAAAAAATTTTACTAAAAAAATTTTACTAAAAAAACATAATTTTAGAATTTTGCTAGACCAGCTCCGCTACAGCTTTGCTGGTTAAACGAAGGTTGCTACTCACGCCATTTCCTCTTATTTCTTCAATTGTTTTTTTATTATTTTTATTTTCATTATGTTTACTATTAGACGGAGCTCCGCTCCTCAAGGTTTCCCCAACAGCTATGTTAGCAATTTTGTTTTTTGTTTCCTCTGAAAGTATTTTTTTTTTTTTAGTTCTTCAGAATCATTCCTAAGTTTACGAATAGCTTCTAGTTGTTTTAATTCGTTTTGATTTTTTGTTTGTGGACTTAACAGCATTTGATATTGCAACTAGCTGTACTACCTATAGCAGCTGCTCCTTTTGCAGCAGATGTAATCAAATCTTTATTATTTTTAATTAAGTTAACGATACTTCCAATACCAGAGAAGATCCCAGCTCCTTCCGTGTGAACGGCACCTGCGGTGCCTAGGAACTTTTGTGTTCCGACAGTTTCTACACTATCATAATGGTACACAGGTTTCTGAGATGGTTCATGAGCAATTTTATTATTTGATGCAAAATGTTTAAGATTGTGTTTATAAATTATAGGCATTTTTTAGGATTAAATTTGACTTTTGGGAAAAAATATCTACGTTCGGCTAAAGCCTCGAGGAGCTTCGCTCCGATTGGTTAGTAACCAGAGGACCTTTGGTCCGTTTAAGATTTACGTTTGTGAATGGACAACAACTTCGATATAACTTTATTAATTGCCTGTTGCACTTTATCTATTGCGTCAAGCAGCGTGTGATGTACTTTAATTTCTTTTCTATTAACTTGCATTTTCTCCTGATTCATCTTCAACGCCGTTTTAAGTGCATTTAACTTCATTTTAAGAACATCTAATTGTCTTTTAACAGAATCTAACTGTTCTTTATTTTCTTTAGAGTTTTCTTGTAAATTTTTCTTTAATTCATTTTCTAAATTGATTTTAAGAGTTTTCATTTTATCAACTTTTTCATTAAGTGAGTTTACTTCATTTATTATTCTATTCATCTTTTTCATTTGTTGAGTAATTTTAGAACTTAATTCATCAACACTTTTTTGGAATGTAGTTTGTAACTGCTTTAAATTTTTTTTAATTCTTTCAGGTAGTTTTTCTATTTCATCTTCTAATTGTTCTTTTAACATTTTTATCTGATGTTTATTTTTAATGACTGCAGATTTTAACTTTATAGAAAGTAATATTAAAATTTTTGATTGTTCTGAAATCTTTTTAAAAAGTTTTGCTATATCTGCTTCTAGCTCTCTATCCTTTTTATCAAGTTTTAATAATTTTTCGTTTAATGATTTGTCATTAAGTTTTAGCAACTTTAATTCATTCATCAGTGGAACCAAAACATCGTTTATATATTTTTCCTTTAAATCATTGATTTGTGTATCAACAATTGTTTATTTGTTAACTCTGTATTTTGTTGCGGAAGAATAGAAAGATGCAATGGACCAGATAAAACGTCTCCAGTTTTCATAATATAATTTTCTATCTCTATTTCTAATTCACGATTATTCGGGATATATGCACCTCCACCAACATTTGGTAACATCATTTTTTAACAATAAAAAAATAAAATTTTTTCTAATAAAAATAAAAAATAAAATTTTTTCTAATAAAATTTTTTCTAATAAAAATAAAAAATAAATTTTTTTCTAATAAAAATAAAAAAATGGAAAATCCAAATTTAAAAAAATTATATTCGTCCGCATCATCCTGTTCTTCTTATTCGACGAGATCAACGGGATTTGATAATAAATGTTTTGATAATAATAATAATAATAATCCATGTATAGATGTTAATATTTTATTTCAATTACAAGACGAAATATTTAGAGAACAGACTAAAGGTTTACCTTCTATAGAAACTAATTATTGCATTTTCTCAGGGGATCCATTTATTAAATTTATGGAGATTGTTAGTAAATATAATGATGTAGCTTATGTGGAATTAAATAAAGAAAATATGGTTATAATAGGTCATAATAATGTTTACGGATTCATTAGAGCAGTTTTACCGATTAGTAATACTGAGTGGATAGAAAATAAAATTATCAATTATATCAATATTAAAGAATTAGTTAAAAAATTAAAATCTTTTTCGAAAGAAAAAATTAGATTATTTGTTGACGATCAAAACCAATATAATATTCATATCGAGAGTAAAAAACATAATGAAGAATTATTATGTCAAGTTTATTACAGAGATACAATTTATAAACAAGAAACATTAGAAATGCCCCAAAGATATGATGATGATACATATATAGGATTATATTCAAATTTAAATATTAATTTATTAAAATCTAATATAAATGGCTTAGCTCAACAAGAGAAAATTTATATGTGGACTACACCTTATACTATTAACAATGACCATAATCATATTCATAATAAACGAACTGAAGGTTCTAGGGCTTTGCCCGATCTTAAAGAATCTTATGATAATAATGATGATTCTGTAACATCTGAAAAAGGTGTAAATGGTAAAAAAGATTATAAAAATATTAGTAATTATAAAAATTTATCTAAATTTCATTTTCTTACAATTGAAAATAATAATGATGGTATAGTTGAAGATTACTGTTAGACAAACTATGTGTCGGGTCTACAAAATTTAAATTAGGATTTACATCTAATCAATTTAAAATTTTATCATCTTTAACAAAAACTAAAAGTGATTCAGATTATGGTGGTGTTATTAAATTTTCCAAAAGAGATCAAAGACCAATATTTTTCTCTATTATATTATTATCAGATAAAAGATGTAATTTAGAATTAGATATTCCAATAAGAGAATGGTATCCTATCATGGAAGGGCATCCTATACCAAAAAGTGTAATTTTTGATGATGAAGAAACAATTTATGATGATGATGAAGAATCAATTGATGATGATGATGAAGAATCAATAGTTAGTGAAAAAAAATTTAAATTATCTTTTGATAAAACATTATATGATGAAACTTAATATGATAAAACATTATATGATGAAACTTAATATGATAAAACTTAATGTGATAAAGAAAAAAATAACTAAAGAACGTGAAATATATAATAATATAAAATAACACTCAAGTCCTTGATATTAGAATGTTTATATCTAAAATTAAAACACAAATTTTTCCTTAAATAAAAATAAAAAAAATGGAAAATACCAAGTTTTTATTGTGTCTTATGTAAAAAAAAGTTGCAAACAAAAAGAGTTATCAATCTCATTTAAATAGTAAATTGCATTTACAAAATGTAGAACGAGTTGATGAAGGAAATATATTAAAATTAAATAGTTATAAAAACTATCTAGAAACATTGCCTACTGATATAAAAGTTAAAATATGTTTGATGATTATTCACATTCGGAATATAAAAAAGTTTTTAATAGTGAAGATGAGACCATACAAACCCGAAGGTTCTAGGGCTTCGCCCGTACCAGATGGAAGATATTTATTTAGCGATACTGATGAATTTGATGAAGCTGAACGAACCGATGAAGCGGTAACAAGATATAAAATATTTATTTAATGAATCGGCTTGAAACATAATGAAACCGATGAAACTTTTTATAATGTTATTAAAAAACTTTTATAATATATTTAAAATAAGAATCTTTCAAATGTTATATGAATGTAGAAGTACTTTATACAAAAAATGGACTGATGGAATTCCTGAAGAAATAATACAAGGACATTTTACAAATTCACAAGAAATTCATAATGTAAATGATATACAACCCATATTTGAATCGATGATACTTAAATTACGAAAATTGTATAATTGAAGCCCAGTTACGTGAATCTGGTTGGAGATTTGTTTAAAAATACTTTATAAGAAAATAGTAATTGATAAATATAAAAAATAATACTGGTGGTAGTTATGTTCCTTTTGCTTTCAGTTCACCACAAATAATCAACATAAAAAATGAAAAGATGATTATTGTTTTCTGTGGAGTATTATAGCACATTTACATCCTGCAGAATATCATAAAGAAAGACTAAAGTCATTATAATAAAGGAAGTAATACATAAATGAATTTGATCTTTCGGATGGCTTAGATGAATTTCCATATGATTATAATAGGTTAAAAAAGTTTCATAAAAAGAATAAAAATTTTAATAGAAGTAAATGTTTTTGAATTAAATGTGAATTATGTTTCTATTTGGTAAAATTACTCCACTTTACTCAGATTCAAAAAAATTTTATTTGAATAATAAAAATTTATGTCAATCAGAAATAGTATATAATGATAGGGAGAGGAAATTACATTCAACATAATATTTTTTACCAAGGAAATATAATATGTACTGAAAAATTTGAAATTATAAAAACACTATCACCAATAATGAATTAGTCATCATAATTATAAAGGATCGTAATTATAATTCATGATTATGATTCCGATTATTTATCTTTATCTTTAGAATATGAACAAAAAATTACAAAAATTTAAATGAAAGTTTACAAAAATGTAAAACAGATTATCAACAACAAACAAAAATATTAGTACAAGAATATGGCCATAAATATGAAAATAAGATAGAAACGATTCAAAATTAAATGAAGACAATAAAGAATTAAATAATGAAGAAAAATTGAAACCAATCAAAAAATAAATGAATCTTTAAAAAAATGTCTACAACAATATAAAGAACAATATGATAAAGAATATAGTTATCAGCTACAAATATTAAATCAAAATTTTCATCGAAATACATTTAATCTTGCAAAAGAAATTAATGAAACACATGAAAATATATAAAGATGAATTTGAAAAAACTAGAACATTCAAAACAACCAGCTCAAGCGAATAAATTATATTATCAGGGTCATTTTATATTGTGTAAAGATGTTTCTATATTCACAAAAACTTCAGATAATACAAATTTTCCTTGTCTTCAATGTATGACAAGTTTTAGAAATAAAGAAGAAATGAATAGACATTTGGAGAATTGTCAAAAAAAATGAAGCAGTCAGAAACACATTTCCAAAAGATGATTACTTAGAATATAATAAATGGTATTTTAAAAATAAAGTACCCTTTACTATTTATTGTGATTTTGAAGCATATAATGTTAATATGACACAAAATCGAACGGAAAGTTCCAGGGCTTCACCCGATTCTGAAAATTATAATTCTGAAAATGGTACGGGCCAGCCCTAGAACCTTCGGTTTTTAAATTAATGAAAAAAGTGAATCTGAAACAAAAGTAAAGAAAAATATTTATTTGAACAAAAACCATTATGTTGGGGAATGTACATTCATTCAAATTATCCTGAATTATTTAAATCAGAATATTTACAATACTATGGTGAAGATAGTTCAGAAATGTTTACAAAGAAAGTAGAAGAATTACAAAATTATTTTTCACAATTGCTTGAAACAAATATTCCAATGATGCCATTAACAGAAAAAGAAAAATTAAATTTTATTAATGAAACAAAATGTTATTACTGTGGAAAAGAATTTACAAAAAATTATAAAAATGGAAAAGGTAGATATCTTGATAGGCGAAGCGACGGCTCTGCCGTCAAGGTAAAAGATCAAGATCATTCTAAATGGATTATATAGAGTGCAGCACATTAATTCTTGCTAATCTTAATGCTAATAAATTTTAATATAACTTGTGTTTTCCCTCTATATATTCTATAATGGTTCTAAAGTATTGATTTCCATCTAGTAATGAAAGATTTATTTTCATCTGAAAAATTACAACAAACAACAAATAAATGTACTATGTAAAACAGAAGAAGAATATTTTTCAATGCAATTAGGTTGCATTAGAATTTTAGATGCATTTAGATTTTTTACTCCTTATTCATTAGATGTTATGGGAAAAACTTTGAAATCTGAACAATGTAAAATATTAAATAAAATATTAATTTAAAACCTTTAAAAGGAATATTTCCGTATGAGTACATAACTGGAGATTGTTAATTCTGTGAATGAAATTATGGAAGAAGAACAACTTCCTCCAATTAAATAAAATTTAAAATCAACATTAAAACAATCACCAATTATCTGACGAAGACTATGCAGAAGGCATGAAAAGAATTGGAGGAGAGTTAAATTGTAAAACAATTGTAATTAGGGGGATTATACAATGAAATAATCTTCAAGATAGATGTATTAATACTTAGACCTGATCTTTTCGAAAACTTTCGTGATTAATGTGTTTAGAATATTACGAGAAATAGAATCCATTGTTATTGTTTATTCTACACCAGGTTTAACAAGGTTAGCAGGATTAAAACATACAAATTGATTAAACGTAAACATTATAAAGAAAATACATATGATAAATTATTATTTTTTGAATCTGGAATTAGGAGGTGGAGTTCACATCAGTTATTAAGGTAATAGATATGTTAAAATGTTATAATAAGAAAGTAAAAACCTGACCTTCCTGATGATATGGAATAATGAAACCCTTTATCTCCAGAAGAAAAAGAAAAATAATTAGAAATTTTTCGAACGAAACGAGAAGAGAGTAGAACGTGTGAAAATGCTAATTGGAGTGAATTCATGAGAGAAAAACTATTTGTTTATATTATGATGGTTATTAGCTTATATTCTTTCTTGCATGGATACAGAATTGCCAAACAGGGAGGGGGATGGGAATGGTGTTTTTTAGTATTCTAGATTATCAAAAAACATATGATGGAAATTATAATCATGGTTTATATATATGAAGTTGATTTAGTTATACCCTGATTGGGAATAAAAGATTTAAAACAAAAATATTTTCCTTTTCTGTCCCGGAAAACAAAATTCCTAATTATAGAAGATTGTTTTCAAGATTATCAAAATATCTTTAATTTCCTAAAGAAATACCAGAACAACAAAAAAAACTTATTGTTAACACAAAGCAATAAAGGAAAAAGTATGTTGTTGAAGGAAGGAATGCTAGATTGGTATTTAGATCATGGGACATGATTCTACACCAAAATACATCGAAAACTATTTTAATCAAAAATCTAGGTGGTTATAAAAAATTATATAGAGTTCAATATTGAAAAACGTAAAATAGCTAAAAGAATAAAAGATGATTTTGGAAACGTTTTCTTCAAATTAATGAAATAATGCGATTTTTATGGTCAAGGACTTTAGAAAATGTTGCGTAATAGGACAAAATAATTGA
>CAJQUW010014185.1:0-73450 GCA_907163375.1 Prostheceraeus crozeri | reverse complement strand
GTTATTCCATCATGGGTGCGAGGAGTCAATATCATTTCTTCCAAATCATTTACATTCTGAATATTGCTATCATAGCAAATACTAGAAACGCCAACCTCCCATTCACCTTCTAAATGCAGTGGCCGATTTACTTCTACTCGATAGTCTGATGGTTTATTTTTGGGAAATTTATTCATAGAAGCATTACTGGGCAAGTAGATTAGAAACGAGTCCTTATTTTCACTTTCCATATTATTCACATTGGAAAAATATATTAGCATACTTTTGCATTAACTCTTCATTCGGAAAATGGAGTGTGATACTTGTCACAGCATCTTTATGAAAAGGAATCAACGCACCAGCATCGTCATAAATGGCAATATCAATTTGTGGGATGTAGTTTGATTTCAGCTTTGTATAATGCACTTTCTTGAAAGTATGCTCAGATAAAATACTGCAGCTTTTTGGCTGGTATGGTATCATTGCTAGCAATGGAGCTTCAACATCTCCCACACGTACATCTTCACCAATATTGGAATATATCTGAAAATAGTTAATGCGACGCGATAGCGACATGTCTGCGCTAGCTTTGGTTACAGTACCACTTTTAAAGATATTTTGATCAAAACCCAAAATGTCCATTAGAGTTTTATCCATAATTAGTTCAATACCTTTTCCACTTATAGTGAGAGACAAAGTACCTTCTTTATCAGAAAATGAAATATGTTGCTCATTAATCACTTCATTTAAATAATCTACAATCAATTTAACCGAAGTAATAATGCGAGGCATCAACACTCTTGTTTCATGTAAGATACCACCTAAAGGCTCTACACACTTTCTGTATAAAGATACGGACCATTCTGTATCAAATTGATTTGACCTTTCACATGGTAAATGTTGCATATCAGATTTTCCATGAACAGCTGCAGAACGATGTCGTAAGAACTGATGAAAATCTTTTGAACAAACTAATACTAGATCATCATCATTTAATTTGCTTATTGCAATATGATTAGATGATTTAATATAAGTCAATGTTGCCACTTGTTTACCATCATCTCGAAGGAGATAATTAAATTTCTTCAATAATGTTTCAGGAGTCATGTTTGTCTTTCTTGGCTTAATCACAATCTTCTTCACCAACGTCTTCTCATTTCTTGGAATAAGATCTACATAATAAGCTTCCTCTCGATATATTAACTGTTTATGACCACTTATGTGGTAATTAACGTTAAAATTATCATAGCTTGTTAAGGCGCTAGCGAGGTAGCCTAAATCATTTCT
This sequence comes from Prostheceraeus crozeri, assembly GCA_907163375.1. Taxonomy (NCBI): domain Eukaryota; kingdom Metazoa; phylum Platyhelminthes; order Polycladida; family Euryleptidae; genus Prostheceraeus; species Prostheceraeus crozeri. The sequence goes on along the minus strand of CAJQUW010014185.1, from coordinate 72,184 downwards.
TAAACTTGGACTTAAACCAACAATCCAATCTTTCTCAACTACATGATGTACATAAGTATAATCATCATTGTGCGGAGTAAATTGGGCAATATGTTTACACGCTTTATTCAAGAAATCATATATAAACTTTTTACATGATAAGAGATCTTTCTTTGGCCACTGTGGAATGTATACTCGGCACCCCTTTTCACATTGGTAAGCAGCTGTACGCCTCATATTAATAGTCATCACCTCATGATCAAAAGTATAGACACAGTTGCTATAAACAAGTTGAGTGACACCCACTTCCCAATTTCCATTTAGCTGTTGTGCATGATCAATGGGAGTAGAAAAGAGTGCGGCTCGATTACTAGTAAATCTCTTTGTAGCCGCATTGCTAAGCAAAATATGATAAAACGACATTTTTATATTGCTGATCTGCAACTTTGCATAACATCATGAAGACTTGGATTTTTGATTCTCTACAATATATCAGAGTTGATCGTGATGGAAACGTACATTTCAAAAATTCTCATGGTCATACATCAAGAGGAATTACATTAACAGGGCGACAATTTGTCAACCTCAATGATATCATGAGGGATTTGGAATATTTTGAAACATTAAGATTCATCTCCTTGGGTGATCAAGTTTGGCTTCAACATTACAGAAATGAAATTCAAATCTACCATTCTCATTCCGCAAACTGTTTCTCATTTCGCAAATACAATTGGGAGAAGTATAGAAGATATATACATCGCTCCATCATGACATTTATTCGTCGTGAGTTCATCGCCCTACTATGCAAATCTTAATCAGACATGACTACCACACATCATGAGTTGGAAATTAGATTCCCTACAACGTATTGAAACGGATCATGATCGAAACGTCTATTTCAAAGATTCAACAGGAAAAGTGAGAAGAGAGTTTGCTTTATCTTATCGTCATTTTCAATCTCTACATCATATCATGAAGGACTTGAAATACTTCTATATGAAAAGACATTCACGTATTGGAAATCGCATCTGGCTGCGCGTCAACAATCGGCGAATTCAGCTCTATCATTCCCAACTTCATACTAACTTCACATTTCATCAAGGTAGTTGGGAAAAGTATAAAAGGAAGGTACATCGCTCAATTTACTCATTCTTTCATCATGAAGCGCCATCGCTACACCATAGTCAACATTCTCCGTCGCTTCAGACTCTACACCAAAATCGATCTCACAACATTACACCAACAGCTTCCAAACAGCAAGTATTACCCGGGCCGTCCTCAAATGTTAGTGGTGAAGATGAACAATTCACGGAATCTTCAACTCTTCCCAAATGGGACTGTACAGATTCTCGGCGCCCTTTCTCATTCATCGGCGCAGTCAATGCGCTTAGAGCTACAAAGACTACTACGTCGGATATGGAAGAGGGAGAGGTGTGTGATGTCGAATCTGACTGTAGACAATATGGTGATCTCTACTCAATTGAGTGACAGTCTATCATTTTTGAAGATTCGTACCAGTAGTTACAATTTGTGTTATGAACCCGAACTTTTTCCTGCAGCTCTCATTAGTTGTTGGTTACCTGTGCATGTGGCAATCTTTCATAATAGTAAAGTGATCATTACTGGACTAAAATCTCATGTACAAGCAAATGTGATCCTAGACTATCTCATTGAGTATGTACGTACCCAGCGGATTGTAAAATAAAAAACAATTTTTCCAACATGATGTTTTTTGAATAATAGATGCATATCGAGATACATGTAAACGTTTTAAGATGAAGTACAGTGCAAAAGCACCACACGTTGATGAAAGTGGATGTTGTAGTATGCGTTCATTTCGCTGATATTGACGCGTATGTTTTCTCAACCACTGCTGTGTTGGTATATTTGGAGGTTGAGGAAGAGAGTCAAATAGTTCACCACGTCGGTCTTCTCCAATAAAGATCGCTTTCCAATGCTCACCGCCTAAATTCTGCGAATGAGTGTTTAGCACAATAAAGATGGGATAGTGATTTACTGCAGGTGGTAAGGTATCGAGTGAATAGACATGATCGAAAGATTTCAACGTCGCTTCGTCTGCATTACGCTGCACTTTAGTCTTAATATCGTCAGCAGTCAACCAACTCATTAACGATTATACTGAAGAATCACGTCACGATACTTTGTAATTTCCATATTTGAATCGAAGACTGCATAAATTAATACATTGATCGTCTCAGGTAGTGTTCCTTTGAACGTCAAATCCAAACGAATATTATGAGGCACGTTCACTTGACGATAGGGTGCACTAATATCGCTGTCAGCAGTCAAATCAAATGCATAAATAGTATATCCCCTCTTAAACTCTTTCATAGTCAGTCCGTTGGTGTCATCCGTATTGTAAAAGCCAAAGACATCCATAAAATCAACATAACTGCGCATAAATTGATCCGCAGCAAAATCTGGTTTGTAGGGTGGACCAGGATGACTCACACCATTTACACGTAAAGCAATTTCACTTAACTGATTGTGTTTAAAATTGAAAGGATTCTTCTTTATATTACCACTAAATGCATCATTTTCAACCATTGCCACCATGAGGAGCTTCGGTGCTTCCGATGGAAAGAGGCCATCTTTCATGAAACTCTTTTGATCTTTCGGAATTGTAAAGGTGAGAAGCTTTGTATGCTGAACGGGGTAAATGGCATTTTGGCGGTTAAGGCCTTCAGCATGCCCTCTAATGACACTTGGATTCGGTACTACTCGACGAATGTAAAGTGCAATATCTTCCACATGAATTCTAAAATTGTCAACTTTAGCAAATGCATTCAGCGCAAATTCAGGCTTATTCAATGTCAGCTTGAGTCGCATGCTGGTATTACAGAGTAAAAACTTTGACTGTCTAAAGAAGTCTAAATTCAGCGGACCATATAGCTGACATACTTTACTATCTTTAATCATAGCAGATCGCTTTACAAAGCCACTGTTTGTTTCAACATCAAATTTTCCTGCTTCATCTCTATACCATCCCATGGCTTCCATATGACTTTTTTTGTGCTGCTGGATGAAACTGTGATACATGATTGAAATATGATTTATAGGGATAATCGCTTTGACCACCTTCCACCTGCTGCTCTCCAATCGTTAGAGAAACATCGCGAAGTAATGTAGTCAATGGTAAATTGTTCAGTCCAACTTTATGTGCATCGTCAATAGCAGTTCCATCTGCTTGCTGAATTCTAAACCTCAAATCAAGCATCGCATAACTCAAATCTATGTAGTCATCACTACCACCAGGAATAACAAATTCAATGGGACCAGCATTCTCAGCTGTTCGAGGATGATAATCTACAATACTTGAACTAAGAATATCTGTCTGTATGGCTTGTTGATCGAACAAACAAAAACCGGAAGTTTTACACTCCATGATTAGAAGTTATAGCAGCGTCGTCGTTTAGCGCCTGATGAATGATTAGAGCCTCGGCGACGTTTGCGTGAATGCCTTTTGACTGAAGATCGCACCTTACCAGCTCCGCGATGTTTCCTCCTTCCTTTATTCATTCGTTTAGGTGATTTCTTTCCTTGAGTAACACCAGCAAAGGTCTGCTTCAATGTTTTCAAACCGCGTTCCTTCCCACGATTCAACAAACTGCTCTTAAAACTTCTACCTCTGGAAAGATCACTAGCAACATCACCAGCAAAGCCAACGGCATTACTTAAAACATTTCGTTTTAAAGATCTACCGACATTGGATATGAGAGGTGCTCCAACAGATTTCAGTGCACCAAGTATGCTACCTCCACGTTGGCGGCGAGCGCCGATGTAAATTTGTCCTCCGCCACTTACATAGGAGGGTCGTGAATAAAATGAGGCAGTTGGATTCATAGCTCAAACCCTAAACATTGTTAGCTACAACTTTGCATGAATCACTGTCGATCACTTAGATGAAAGATGTCGGCACGACGCATCCAAGAGTTCATACTTGAAGGATAACCAGTCCATTTAACAAGACACCATTCTTCACCTTGCCGTTTTTTACATCGAATGTAATTTTTCTCTACCAAATATGTTTCACTTTCAGTGACTACCTCAATCTCATCGCGGTAAAAGCTACCCTCAATTTCTTCATTATCGTAATCTTTCAACTTGTAGGTGGTCGGAGAGTCTTTTTGATTAATCCTTGATACTGTAAATACCTCCTCTGTCCAATTCGGAAGGTACCCTTTAGCAAAAACACTTTTCACTTTTGAGATACGAACTTTATCGCAATTTTCACATCACTTTTCACATGAGTGCGTTTACGTTGGAATGATTCGCGCACTTTATCTACATTGTCAGCATTTACATCTACTGGTCTGAGTCCAATAGAACGATGGATAGAGTGATTGTAGGCATGGAGTGTATCTTGTAGAACCTTTGTCCAATTTTGTGTCAAGTTGGCAGTAAAATGTCGCCACAAGCGATTTTTTAATGTGCGATTAAAACGTTCAACGAGTGCAGCTTTATAAGCACTCTTTACACTAAACAACTCAATGTTATGCCTCTCAAATAATCTTGTCACATGCTGATTTTCAAACTCTTTTCCTTGATCACTCTGAATTCTTTTTGGAATCCGACCTTCTCGAAAAATTGTTTGGAATGCTTTTGTTACTCCTTTCCCTTCTTTAGTTTTTAAAGGTTGAGCCCACGCATAACGCGAGAAAATATCAATGACGGTTAAAATAAAATTATTGTCCGAGTTATGTTTTGAAATGGAGGCGACATCGCACAAATCTGCTTGCCACTGTTCATCGATGTCATGAACAATATAATGGCGGGTGCGGTACTTCTTTTTCGCTTGTTTGTGGAGTGTATAGGTAGCCTGACCCTTTTACCATCGTTTCACTTGTGATTGTGGAAGACCACTCGCTTTTGATAATTTCTTGATAGATGCAAATCCTGCCGGATGTTTTACATCATAATAGATTGACTTCAAACGTTCAGTCGATGACGACTGACTCTTTTTCCTCCTTCTCATCTTTTTGTTTTCTTGCCTTTCTACATTTACAACAACTGCAGCATTTAGCTTTAGCGGTTTTGCGATCGTGTTCACATTGCTTAGGGGTTTCATTATGAGAGCTGGCGCAGCAAGTGCAAGTGACAACGACATTCACCTCTGGCGGCTCATTACATGGCAAGCAACACATCTGCTTCATATTAATAGTCTGAGAACATGTATTTCCTGGGAGGAGCTGTTTTACGTTTTCTTTTTACTAGTTTTAGTGGTGATGTAGATCTACGTCGAGTTCTTCCTCTTGTTTGCTTAGTGAGTGTGGGAGGGGATGTAGCAGGTGACGTCTTAAACCAATTTGTTGGCATTTTCATCGCCTGAAGCATTGGAGCAGTAGCCACTGTTGAATCAAGTTCTTTCAATGTCTCATTATTCAAAGCAAATTTTGGCATATTATGCTTTTTCAATAGTTTAAGAAAGTATGACCAACTAGGTGGAACATAGCCCTGACGGCGCTTTCTACGTGTCGCATACTGAATCAAGTCTTCATAACGTGAAGCATCAATCACTTTATTTTCATCTGTAATGATTTCTCCTCTATCATTTACATTGAGATGGGGTTCAATACTGTTGAAAAGAGATATGGCATGTGCGCGAGATGCTAAAGGTGTAGCAGTCGATACAGAGTCACGCATCTTATTCTTCAAGTTTTTCAATTGCTCAACAGTTTCCGATTGTAATAATACAGCACGATGTGGATCTTTGATGTGAACATTTTGCTGATAATCTATTTCTTTCCTATACATTTGATTTGCAAGAGGTTGCTTTACTTGCTGCATGGCAGTCAATTGTACATATTCATCCTGAGGAATAACAATCATGCGAGAATAAGAACTCATAGTTTGTAGATAATCATGGGAGTTTTCAAAATATCACTTCGAAATCTAAATTCTTCCGGACACTCTTGCGTAAAGTCAATGAATAAGTAACCGTGTGGTTTTTCAGTTGCTGCTTGAAAAATTTCAATTAAGGCTTTTGATCCTCTGGGTGCAACTTGTCGCGCTAAAATTTCAAATTGACTTTTATCTCGCGGATTCTTGAAAATAGCATAATAGTGTGTATTCAGGTTTCGTGTACGAGCTTCTTTTCCATCAGGAAACACATTTTGTGTGATATAGATGATAAAGCACCTTTTATGATGTGATGCGCGAGTGAACATATCTGTAACATCTTTTGAATTCTTACTTTCTTTTAATAAATCATCCAATACAACAACATCATTAGACTGAAGTTTATCCACTGGAATAATTCCTTCATGTCGAATAAAGTTGCGACTTTGCAATTCCTGAAACAGCGACGGTTGATAAATACCATAACACCAAATCACTCGATTGATAGGTTCCTTAAACAACTCCCTTCTTTTATCCAATAAATTCAGCGTGAAAACAGTTTTACCTGCATGAGATGGACCTGATACAGTCAGAACTTTATCACATTGAAGTCTGAAATCCATTTTATTACTTTAAGACTCAACATTTGCATAATTAACGCTTAGAGCCAAAGATATTACCCAATAGGTTGCCCACGGCAGGAGCTATCATTGGAAGTATTGCTGAAAGGAAACCGCCCTTTTGTGTTAGAGTTTTCCTCTTTCTTTGAAGGGTGACTTTAGGATTGGAGATGAAACGCAATTTCGTAGCATATCGCTTAAGTAACTTTCGTTGTTTTGGCGCTAATGTCTTCGTCCTCAACTTCCTCACATGAGAAATAATTTCACAAATGAATTTATCATTAGCATGTCGTATAGCATTGTATCGCTGATTTGCTTTCATTCGTCGGAGAGCTTGAATGGCTGAAGAAAACTTTTGACTTTTACGTTTCGCCATTTTCCGTGTTAGTCTTTGCTAAAACCTATCTTTACCACATTTGCATAGGTACTAACTATTGCGACATAAGTGACACTCGAAATGAGCAATATCACAGTGGTTACATTGGCAAAGTTGAATGCAATTACGTATGAAACAGCGTTGACAAAAAGCATGCTTACATCTCTTGAAGATGCGCTTTTCATTTCCATCCTTTCGCTTACATACATCGCAACACATAGTTTCACCGTTACTGATGTCTATAGCAAGTCTTTTTGAAGATATGAATTTGCTAGCCTTTTCTAAATGATAGACACATGTACAGAAGGAATATACTTCGAGAGTGAGCAGACATAGCTCGAAAACCAGTTGTGCCACAATCAAGTACCACTGCATTTTCAATTTTTCTTTATGGAAAGTTGAATGTGAATATCTGAAATCGCTTCAATCACTAGACTGCTACCATGATGGTTAAATGCGTTAAGACGTTCAGCAATTTTTATCATATGTCTTTTAAAAAATTCTTCGGGGTGATCTACCACTTCCATTGAATAAGAAGCAAAATGGAAAGAGCGACTTTCCACCTCTTCCTTTCCAAAATAACTAAACTTAATTTTCGCAACTAATTGCGCCATGATAATGCTATCAGAGAATGTATTCATTAACTCTAGAAATAGAGTGCTAGCATCATCGACCACTGCTTCGATGTCGGTCTCATCTTTATGAAAATTTATCACATAATCTTGAACAGCTCCTTTTAAACTTTGCCTATGAAAACGTAATGTTCCGCAGTCGTTTGAGAAAGACATGATCGCCCTTTATCTAACCCATCCATTGCATGAAAACAACAACTCTTCTCATAGTAACATTTATTGAATAACGGTAACAAGCATGCATTATAAATCAATGGTTTGAAAGAGATAAAATAGATACAGCTGGTAACTATCATACAGCGAGCAATGATAACCATACAGGACTTTGGCAGTGTTGAGGTAAGGAGGAAAGAAGCATTGGTTATGAACGTAGCTACTACAACGAACAGACAAAATAGGAACACACAAATCCTTAAAACGTTTCGTGACTTCATGATAATGTTGATTCACTCTACTATCCCAAGGCGGGAGCAAAATATCATCAATGATTAGATTGGGAAATACTTTTCTCTCCTTACCAGGATTATTACAAAAGATGCGTATAACATTGAAAGCAGCTAACCATCGTTTAAAGTCAATAAGAAGAGCACTCTCACAAGAAAAGCCATAGTCTTGCAAATATTTCAGATTAAGTCCATGAATGTGTTTTCTCGCCCATTGATCAACATTGGGATCGCAGTTGGCATGTTGATGATAGACACTAACAATCTGATATGTCCAATTGTTCATAGCAATAGCACTGAGCTCCTGTACAGGTTCACCCTCACAATCCATAAAAATGATGATAGAAGCCTAAAACGGAAATTACACATCTAAGGAAACGTTCTATAACATATTACAAAATGAAGAATTACATCGATGCTTTTCACGACAAAATACACAAATGATATGATGGCAACGAAGAAGTAAAATGTATCTAATAAGACCACGTCTACGACACTCAAAGCACATAAGCGAATTGTCATAGGGTAGAGTTAGGAAAGGACTAGTAGTAATTCTCCTTCTTTGATTTGCGTTTTGATGCAGCATTCTTCTCCGACTTGCGCTTTGTACCACTGCTGTTAAGGATTTGATCAATTATGTCATCCACGTTGGGTGGTTTTGGAATATATAGGATGGATTCCATTTGCATGGAGAGAGAGACTATTTTATTATCCTTGTGTCGACCATAATATAGCCCATTCACTTTGAAAAGGATATCCCAAGTACCTTTTCCGAGCTCATCACATCTGATGGGTATTGAATGATCTCCATCCTTCTTATAGTAAGTACACCAATGTGATACCGGTAGGCAAATGTGATTACCATCCCAAATCTTTCTATAGGGAGTATCCTTGTCATCTCTAGCCTTCCACTCTTGAGCAAGAGGAGTAGGAATGTCCATATTTAATGTCACGTACTCCTCAATAATATCAAGTTGGTGGCGAATGTACGGACTCACGGGGATCAGTATGTAGTCACCATACTGATTGTGCATTATCTTGACATCCGTGGAAGGGAGCATTCCCGTTTGGAGTACTACTCTATGATCGTCATAACGCAAGACTTGTTTAAATTTACGCTGTAGCGGTGTAGGATTATGTACCTTGGTTGTTTCTTCCACTCAGTTGTAGATGATCTGACCGTAGCGAACCTTGTAACGTTTGATTGCCATTTTGTCCTACTAGTGCAGCAGATGGAGTAGATGCCTGAAAATGAAAAAGATTGTATTAAGTTTACGTTCAAGGGAGGAGAGGGAGGAAAGTAGCAACTTACCATTTTAGTTGGATAATAGAACAGGGAACTAGAGAGAGAGAGAAAATGTGCGTACGTCACTCGTGTGATTCAACGATGGAATGATTCTCACTGTGGAAGGCTCGCTATTTATATAGAAATGCTTGATTCTCATTGGATGATGATCCTCATTGGACACTAACATCAAGCTGATTCCAAATCTGAAATCCGTTTTCCAATCCGATGCTTCGTTTTGAAGCTACAGCCCAAAACGTCCCAAATTCTAACTCTGTCGTTTTTCGCCAATGTCCCAAAATCTTAAATGGCGTCTCACATCTCAACGAAGACAGATATGAACAAGCCGATTCTTTCAGTGAATTTGTCTCACTCTTAGCTTTCAAACGAGCTATGGCACGACAAAATCCGTCCACTGGAAGCCAAAATCGAAGCGAGCTGTCCAGAGGGGGGGGGGACGTCAGCGAAAATTTTTTCTCTCCGATGGCGTTCAAATTCACCATACCGATGCAGAATTTCACGCTGAATCCGAATCTGGCCTCCGTTTTCCCATCCGATGGTTCGTTTGGGCGCTACACACCAAAACGTCCCAAATTCTAACTCTGTCGTTTTTCGAAAAATGTTGAAAATTTTTTCTCGCCAATTGCCTTGAAACTCACCATACAGATAGAGAATTTCACGCTGATTTCAAATCTGGCCTCCGTTTTCCCACCCGATGGTTCGTTTGGGCGCTACACACCAAAACGTCCCAAATTCTAACTCTGTTAAAATTTTGAAGAAAAATTTTTTCTCGCCGATTGAGCTGGAAATCACACCACAGATGCAGAATTTTACGCTGAATCCGAATCTGGCAGCCATTTCACCATCCACGACAACCTAGACGGTCGCCCACGTCAACCTGGACGGTCGCCCACGTCAACCAGGCGGTCGGACCAACTCACCCGAGTCTCACACTCTGTCGTTGCAGGGGGGGGGGAGTCAGCGAACAGTTTGTGAACGTGGACCCACCTGGCCGGCACACCACGACAGACTACAACCTCTGTCGTTCCAGAGGGGGAGTCAGCGATGGCGGCCATCTTGCGCTATCTGGTGTTTGTCACTTCCTTACTACTACCACTCTACCTAATATGCCTACTCTATGATTTCTCCCGATTCTATTATTTATGACCGCTTGCCGAAGCAGATTTTTACAAGACTGCAATTTTCGAATGCAAGGAATGGCATGAGCTCTGGAGGTGTCCGTTGGCTCTTAAATTCACTCACGAGAGCATCAAGACAACGATGAAATCAAATCAAGTTCTAGGAAGGATTCGAGTGAATAACATGTCTTTGAATTTGAAGAAAGGGATGCTTTATTAAGCAAATGCATCGCTTTTGGGGCATCGTATTTCTGAAAGCAAATTTTCTCTTGACCCTGACAGAATCATTACCATCTTTTCTTCCTGAACGCTTCAAGCCAGTCGCCAACTGCAACGGATTTTACATGTAGACATGGCTAGCTATCTCCGAAACTACACAAAGGATTTCGTAGAGCTATCGCATCAGCTGTATTCTTCGTCCACGATTCCCCCGTTCACTTGGTCTCACACAGCTATTCGCTCTTTCAGCGAGATTAAAAACAGATTCTCCAACTAAATTCTTCTTTTCGACGATGCAGAAAGATCTGCTACTGTTCGTTGATACCTCTAATGACTGCATTGGTGCATGCTTAGTGAATGAATCCAGCTCATTCATTTACTTTGAATCGAAAAAGTTCTTTGAAGCAGAGGTCAAATGGCGCACTTTAGAAAAGAGACCTTCGTGATCGGATGGTCTGTACAAAAGTTCCATAGCATTCAGTTGTCTGTAGGCATCTCATTGTTAACAGTAAACTCCGACCGCTAACATATCTTTTTAAGAGAACAGTGAAAGAGCAAAAGTAAATAGGTGGCGCATACATATACCGGTATCCGATTTTGCTTTTGATGTCAAGTATTTGCCCTACTAGAATTGCCTCACGAAGCCACCGAACGTCACATTATCGACGTGTTGCGGATATAGTCTTTCCTGACTGAAGTTCCGTGCTGGCATGTTACCCTCGCTACGGAAAGCTACAATCACAGAATCAGATTCATTTGCGCGCACTTCGGTTTCCTAGAAAGGAAGGGTTATAACTAACCTTAATATCGAAACAGCACATCACAGAATTAGACAACTTGCTCCTTTTCGAATGGATAATTCGTGTATCGCTTGCTATTGGAAATGGCAAACAACAAGCTGTCAGCAGAGGAACCGGAGCCAGTGAGAGATGCGCGTATGCTGTGATATCACTTCGCACACACCAAAACACACATCGTCTAGCTAACAGTTGATTCAGTGTATGCACTATACAGTGAGAAATGCCGAGGAGAGGTTGTGAAAACATCAAGTGAACTAATTTTCATACGCCTGCTACTTTTTTTGATAATGATCGGAAGGGCCAACATTATGGGGAAAACTTGTGCGTAATGATCTGAATTCTTCGAATGTGAAGGAATTGTGGCAATCGAAGAACTTCGTTTGAATTCACATTAATCCACAAGCGATGCACGACTTTTTTCCTATCTGTGTAAGGTATTAGGAATTCCTTTTGCCCACTTAATAGGTTCCTCGATGTGCCGGCGATTTCGTATTAATCACACTTCTAGCAAACCGATCCAGATGAACAAAATATTTAATTCTGTGGCTACAACTGTCGGTACGTGAGGCACGATTCGTTCATCCAGGTCAACCATCATATCGCGCAGGCGGAGAACAATAACCAAGCCGTCAATGTCTAAGCTGCACGGGTGTCACCAATCTCTCACCAGATCACCAGAACCAGAGAAGTGGTTCCAGCTCCTACAGGACACCAGAGAATTGCACCTCCAGATGTGCGATTGTTGAAATCTCTGGTGAAGACCCTGTTCACGTCAACTAAAGGAAATAGTGACGAGGATCACACACACCGCACTTGATCTCATGATTATTCCTGCGGCTCTTGATCAAATCTATCACACCCTATCACACCTTCTATAAACAATTTTTTACTTTCTTCTGCTTCAATTATTTGCATTTTTAAATTAATTTTATTTTCAGATGCTTTGGAGTGATTTTCGACTTCAAAGTAATTGATGTCAGCTGACGCAGTGATCGCTGATGTTCTTTAGTTCCCTCATCGATATGTTTGTCTATCCAATATCAATCATTTTCACAGCAAGCAATCCTTCAAAAATCACACAATTTCCTAGCAGGTCCTGCACGATGTTAGATAAACATAAAAAACATATAATAAGACATTTTTCTTGGTTGGTGCTGCTGTTTCAGAATACTTAATTTTTTGGTTCTCAGTGGTCCAATTCTGCTACCTTTTCACCTATCTTGAGAAGCCATTCGAAGTCAAGTGTTCTAAATCTTGAAGTTCGTTGGTGAGCTACTCATTTGAAATATCCGTGTCTCCCTTTGACCCTTAGGCCATGGCATTTGAACTTAGCGTGATGCGGGATACCTGAAACAATGAAATGTCTCAGGAGTGATTTCAGACCTTTTCTCATCCAACTCTTGCTTTTAGAGATCTCAATTACTTCGTCTTTACTATTCTAAGTTGTTTCTTAATAATTGAAATAGGTTAATGACACATTTTTCTATATTTCTGACAATACAGCGACATCTCTGTTGTTTAGAATTTTATATCCTGTGCCAAGCCACGGCCTCAAATTTTGAAAGGTTAATTTAATTAGACCCATGTCGACCGTTGACGACATTCAGTCAAGAATGAATTGCTTAGTCAATCATTGCAACATTAGGAGCATGTAAAATGTAACATAATTTGAGAATACATGTATGTTTTGTCACATAAATATTGCAAACTGTTCTCTAAAAAGTCAAAAATTGATTACCGGCAACTTATGCATGTACATGCAGTTCAACTCTACTTTATCTATGATGCAGTTTCCAGAATCCTGTATTCTAGCCTGCATGAATTTTGGATGCATTGTGTAATCCTCAAGCTATCTGTAAAATTATTCCAGAACTTTGAAATAATTTCACTACATGGGATGTAGCACGTTGTTGAGCTTAGAGATGCAATGAATAATGGATTTCAATGCAACCTGAGGCCTACTACTTGAACTAAAGATGAGAAATCCAACCCGAAACCCGACCCGAACCCGAAAGTACGAGTTCGGGTCTTTTCGGATAGGAAACTTTTGTAGGCGGGTCAGGTCCGGTTGGATTACCGCTTTTATCATAAACCCGAGAAAACCCTTTCCTCTGACGTAAATCATTAAAATTTCATAAAATAGATCTTGCTAACTTGCATGTAATTCAATATCGAAATGAGTGATATATCACTTTTATAATGAAGCTGTGAACATATCTCTACAGTAACAGAAAATAGATAAATTATCAAATAACTGCTATCTTTTGAAATATGGTGTCCGCGTTATATTTCAAAGAAATTTACAATTATTTCATTGGATATCTCTTCGAATTTATTCTCATATTTTTGCGGTTTTTTCATCATTTCTATACTGTCGAATTGGTCAGTGCAGCGCTTGCCCCTAGCTACGCAGTGATCGCTGATGTTCTTTAGTTCCCTCATCGATATGTTTGTCTATCCAATATCAATCATTTTCACAGCAAGCAATCCTTCAAAAATCACACAATTTCCTAGCAGGTCCTGCACGATGTTAGATAAACATAAAAATATACAATAAGGCATTTTTCTTGGTTGGTGCTGCTGTTTCAGAATACTTAATTTTTTGGTTCTCAGTGGTCCAATTCTGCTACCTTTTCACCTATCTTGAGAAGCCATTCGAAGTCAAGTGTTCTAAATCTTGAAGTTCGTTGGTGAGCTACTCATTTGAAATATCCGTGTCTCCCTTTGACCCTTAGGCCATGGCATTTGAACTTAGCGTGATGCGGGATACCTGAAACAATGAAATGTCTCAGGAGTGATTTCAGTCCTTTTCTCATCCAACTCTTGCTTTTAGAGATCTCAATTACTTCGTCTTTACTATTCTAAGTTGTTTCTTAATAATTGAAATAGGTTAATGACACATTTTTCTATATTTCTGACAATACAGCGACATCTCTGTTGTTTAGAATTTTATATCCTGTGCCAAGCCACGGCCTCAAATTTTGAAAGGTTAATTTAATTAGACCCATGTCGACCGTTGACGACATTCAGTCAAGAATGAATTGCTTAGTCAATCATTGCAACATTAGGAGCATGTAAAATGTAACATAATTTGAGAATACATGTATGTTTTGTCACATAAATATTGCAAACTGTTCTCTAAAAAGTCAAAAAATGATTACCGGCAACTTATGCATGTACATGCAGTTCAACTCTACTTTATCTATGATGCAGTTTCCAGAATCCTGTATTCTAGCCTGCATGAATTTTGGATGCATTGTGTAATCCTCAAGCTATCTGTAAAATTATTCCAGAACTTTGAAATAATTTCACTACATGGGATGTAGCACGTTGTTGAGCTTAGAGATGCAATGAATAATGGATTTCAATGCAACCTGAGGCCTACTACTTGAACTAAAGATGAGAAATCCAACCCGAAACCCGACCCGAACCCGAAAGTACGAGTTCGGGTCTTTTCGGATAGGAAACTTTTGTAGGCGGGTCAGGTCCGGTTGGATTACCGCTTTTATCATAAACCCGAGAAAACCCTTTCCTCTGACGTAAATCATTAAAATTTCATAAAATAGATCTTGCTAACTTGCATGTAATTCAATATCGAAATGAGTGATATATCACTTTTATAATGAAGCTGTGAACATATATCTACAGTAACAGAAAATAGATAAATTATCAAATAACTGCTATCTTTTGAAATATGGTGTCCGCGTTAAATTTCAAAGAAATTTACAATTATTTCATTGGATATCTCTTCGAATTTATTCTCATATTTTTGCGGTTTTTTCATCATTTCTATACTGTCGAATTGGTCAGTGCAGCGCTTGCCCCTAGCTACGCAGTGATCGCTGATGTTCTTTAGTTCCCTCATCGATATGTTTGTCTATCCAATATCAATCATTTTCACAGCAAGCAATCCTTCAAAAATCACACAATTTCCTAGCAGGTCCTGCACGATGTTAGATAAACATAAAAATATACAATAAGGCATTTTTCTTGGTTGGTGCTGCTGTTTCAGAATACTTAATTTTTTGGTTCTCAGTGGTCCAATTCTGCTACCTTTTCACCTATCTTGAGAAGCCATTCGAAGTCAAGTGTTCTAAATCTTGAAGTTCGTTGGTGAGCTACTCATTTGAAATATCCGTGTCTCCCTTTGACCCTTAGGCCATGGCATTTGAACTTAGCGTGATGCGGGATACCTGAAACAATGAAATGTCTCAGGAGTGATTTCAGTCCTTTTCTCATCCAACTCTTGCTTTTAGAGATCTCAATTACTTCGTCTTTACTATTCTAAGTTGTTTCTTAATAATTGAAATAGGTTAATGACACATTTTTCTATATTTCTGACAATACAGCGACATCTCTGTTGTTTAGAATTTTATATCCTGTGCCAAGCCACGGCCTCAAATTTTGAAAGGTTAATTTAATTAGACCCATGTCGACCGTTGACGACATTCAGTCAAGAATGAATTGCTTAGTCAATCATTGCAACATTAGGAGCATGTAAAATGTAACATAATTTGAGAATACATGTATGTTTTGTCACATAAATATTGCAAACTGTTCTCTAAAAAGTCAAAAATTGATTACCGGCAACTTATGCATGTACATGCAGTTCAACTCTACTTTATCTATGATGCAGTTTCCAGAATCCTGTATTCTAGCCTGCATGAATTTTGGATGCATTGTGTAATCCTCAAGCTATCTGTAAAATTATTCCAGAACTTTGAAATAATTTCACTACATGGGATGTAGCACGTTGTTGAGCTTAGAGATGCAATGAATAATGGATTTCAATGCAACCTGAGGCCTACTACTTGAACTAAAGATGAGAAATCCAACCCGAAACCCGACCCGAACCCGAAAGTACGAGTTCGGGTCTTTTCGGATAGGAAACTTTTGTAGGCGGGTCAGGTCCGGTTGGATTACCGCTTTTATCATAAACCCGAGAAAACCCTTTCCTCTGACGTAAATCATTAAAATTTCATAAAATAGATCTTGCTAACTTGCATGTAATTCAATATCGAAATGAGTGATATATCACTTTTATAATGAAGCTGTGAACATATCTCTACAGTAACAGAAAATAGATAAATTATCAAATAACTGCTATCTTTTGAAATATGGTGTCCGCGTTATATTTCAAAGAAATTTACAATTATTTCATTGGATATCTCTTCGAATTTATTCTCATATTTTTGCGGTTTTTTCATCATTTCTATACTGTCGAATTGGTCAGTGCAGCGCTTGCCCCTAGCTACGCAGTGATCGCTGATGTTCTTTAGTTCCCTCATCGATATGTTTGTCTATCCAATATCAATCATTTTCACAGCAAGCAATCCTTCAAAAATCACACAATTTCCTAGCAGGTCCTGCACGATGTTAGATAAACATAAAAAATATACAATAATACATTTTTCTTGGTTGTTGCTGCTGTTTCAGAATACTTAATTTTTTGGTTCTCAGTGGTCCAATTCTGCTACCTTTTCACCTATCTTGAGAAGCCATTCGAAGTCAAGTGTTTTGATCTAATGTTCCCCTAGAGATGAGCACAACCAAATTTGGATGATGGCCTTCCTGAAGACTGCCGTGCTTACGACGTTTGAATAGATTTCAACCTGTCATGAAGCATGCAGCTCTAAAGTTACCCGGATTTTTGTACTGCGATGATTTTCATGTCATGCGGGCCAGAGATACAACCGGTTGCCGGTCCGGGCAAGACCGGTATGGAAAATCGGACCGGCCATATCTTTGTAATTCCGCTCCCGTCTTATTTGAGAAATTGCACGCACTTTTCGTACAGAGTTCTTGACTTAGAGACAGTCGCTGTTCCTAAGGTCCAGTTAGGTATGTGATTATTTAAGCGTATTTATATGGCATTCGGACAAAACTGCTACATACAAAGAGTTGAGCTGAGAGTCTACGCTTTTCACTGCTTGGCTACTTGATCATATTCTTTTTCCATCAAATCGAGTGTAGTTACAAATAGAGACTTCTCAGCAGGTGGTTGATATCAGTATAGGAACGCCAAGATGAACGAGCTACAACAATTGACAACTTGTGATTGGCGATCTTGATTTGGGATGCACTGCAAATCTTTTTTCTTTACCCACTGACTTTTACTAGGCTTAAGCTTACAGAAATTTTCGGAGAGCCAATTCCGTTCAGAAGTTATTCCGATCAGTGAAGCGCATTCGCAACGATTCTCTCATTACTGCCTTCTCATCTGAGTAACACGTTTGGCATGTTATTAAGCCTAGTATAAGTAGTGATGCAAATGGAAAATTTTCAAATTTTTTCAAAAAGGTGCAGCTGGTACCAAAAGTTAACATACAGGGATGATAGAGAAGTTTTCGGACTTTGAATATTACATATTCTTTTCAAACGACTATAATAAGTCTCCAAAACAAAGGAAAAAACATCAATCACCGAAAAATAAATTTCAAATTTTTCCAATGGAAAATATTCAAATTTTTTCAAAATTTTCTGGAAAATTTTCCATTGGAAAATTTTGAAATTTATTTTTCGGTGATTGATGTTTTTTCCTTTGTTTTGGAGACTTATTATAGTCGTAATATGTAATATTCAAAGTCCGAAAACTTCTCTATCATCCCTGTATGTTAACTTTTGGTACCAGCTGCACCTTTTCCATGTCTATTTCAGATCTTTCCAAATGAATTTCAGACAGTAGATGGATTTCAGATTTCTCTAGCTGAATTTCAGATGTCTGTCACAAGCTCAACTTTGAAAAGATCTTTAATTCAACTGGAGATCTCCAATTCATCTGGATCATATCTGGAATTCATTTGGGCAGATCTGAAATCGATTTGGAACTATCTGAACCATCTGAACCATCTGAACTAGAAATGGAGGATGATGTGTATATCCTCAACGAAGATATCGGACAATGAGCCAGAAGTTTGAAGCTATCATAGATATTCTTTTACTCATCACAGATATCTTTAGTTTCCAAATATTTCAGATAATCAAATATTTCAAATATATCTACAGTCTTTATATCTTCCAATATGGTCGCTCATGAATGCTGCGTGGACTGTGTGCTTATACTTCACATGTTCATCAACACATGGAGAATTTGCATCACTATGATCAACGCTGCATAATAAAGCTTAACTTTCAAGCTAACAATTAGCAAACTCCAAAATGAAGTGCATTATTTTTGCTCCAGATCTTTTCATGAAATAATACCCCTATTGTAAAGTAAGATTCACGTTATCCCAAACCGTGTCTCTGTGATAATTAAAAATGCCAACAATTTAGTATAAATAGCCACTGGTGACAAAGGAATGTTCAAAAATCCGCGGAACTCGTATTGCTACGATCGCTTTAATCGAAATAATGATGAAATCAAGAGTTTTAGACCCAATTTATTGGTACGCAGCTGCCTCGGCAGTGGAAGCGCTCAAATTATAGGGCCTATCACAAAAAAATCAAAACTTTCAAAATTTTCCAATATTTTCCAAAATTTTCCGATTTTTTTCATAATTAATAATTTTGATTCAAAATTTTCCGGAAAATTTTCATCACTAAGTATAGGTGATAAATTATTCCGTGTGGAACATTTGTCCATAGACATCTGCTAGCAATAGCAAGACCTAGATAAGTTTGATTCGATTTCTTGTAGGTCTATCCTTATTGATAACTTTGAATGGTTAAATAGCCTCACTCAGCATCCACGGAGTTGATATTGGCATGGGACTGTGGCATTCCTGCATTCGGTTTCCTGTCTGGAGGTTGCCACCGGATCGGCCCGAAAATCTCGGCAGGTTGCCAGTCGCCGGATCGCACCGGTCCGAAAATCTCGGGCCGGTTTACATGTCTGCTGCAACCATAGAGTAAGTATATTAGGTAGAGTGGTAACTCCGCATTTATTAAATCCCCAATATGTATACACTTTCTATTTTATTAAATGAACTCAAAGAGGATACAGTCGGAATTGTTTCCAAATGTGAGATGTGCACATTCATGCAGTTTTGAAGAAATTGCAGCGGAATTGAATGATCATGATAGTAATGCAGAAGAAAATGATGATACTTCACAGATTCTCAGTGTCATGACAGCCTTGCAGAATTAATGTTAGTTAAATTGGCAACTCGATGACCTGCTATTATTGCTTTCATGCTCAACCTCAAGAGAATCTCCCTGGAATCTTCTTAAGAGTGATCATTTTAAAAGCAACCTGCCACTGGTAGAGCAAGATCACATAATCAAAGACAAAATGATTTCAATTAACTTTGAAAGATGTAAATGGGTCCACATCACCATTCAGATTCAAGAAGTAAAACATTAATTTAGTGAATCATAAATTCATGACGATGAAAATTGAATTAAAAACTTGAAATTTCAGCCAAGAAAGCACGAATAAGATCTCGACTTTTTCATAAAGACTTCAATTATAAGGCCGTTCATTAGATTTCCTTGATCACCAGCATAATGTCCGCTTAGATAGGATGCTTAGTAGCAAATATTCATTCCTTTTGATATCCAAATTGTTTCATACTACTTATATAGGGACGTCATCTCGGTAGTATATAAATTGGCAAAATTTTGACTTTTTTAAAACTGCTCAAATAATTTTTTGGACCACAGGAACGCAATCTCCGCAAAAAACTGAATCTTTTCATATAAAAATTTTCACTGTAAACAGATACTTTTTTGAGTCGGCACTCTACCTATGTATACTTACTCTGTGGCTGCAACATAGGGCCTATACAACAATATGTGATATCAACTAGTGTGGTAATTATATATTAGCCTATATATACACGCATATATACATGCACATATATCAACAATAGCTATTCATAACTACATACCTTATCGGAAAGCTCGGTCGGTCCAGTGCCGGTCACCGGTATACCGGTCATTGAATTGGAAAATTGATGATAAAAATATACACTACGAGTGTGTAGGCACAAAACTCTCCCGATTGTTGTTAGGCCGAAAATTATAATCACTTAAATAAAGACACAAGGTGACCGACGTTTCCCGTCCTGACGCTTTATCAAGGCCTAATATGATAAATTGATGATAAGTTTGGCGAGTTCATTGTTCCAGACTCTTATATCAATACGTCAGCTCGCCGTCATCAATGTAAACTCAAAAGATCTGAATCTAAGAAGTAGTGGAGGGAGTTCTCAATTGACGTCTCAAATCAGTGGAATTCCCTCACAAATGAAGAAGCAAATCTCACTTCAATGAATCACTTTAAATCAAGTTTGCACGTTGCATACAAAACATTTCGCAGCATCAGCAGTGGCAATGATCAAATTGTTTATCTCAGAGATTTTATCCTTGGAATGACTTTCATTATGTTTGTACTTAGATTCGTTAGAAAGCAAAGCATAGAAATTTCCCTCTCCGATTGTTTTCAAACATTTGATTTGGATGTTCCGTCAGCGCATATTTAGATTGAGGTCTGCTATACAGTATTATTTATGTGAGTATTGAGATAATATGGAATATTGAGTGAACATGTAAAGGGGCAAATACAAAAAAATCTCCTAATTCACTGTCTTTGGTCACTCAGAGACATGCAATGGTCTAATTTTTTTAGAACAACACATTGTAGGCTACTTTGAGTTGATGCTAGATCCACCTAATACATGTGCATTTTAGATGCAGTTGTCATTAACTTTTGATATCGACGTACTCAAAGTTCGAAAATGGTGCAAATTCGATGTCCACAGCTTCGATTACTAATTCTCCGTGTGCATATAGTCATTGTTACTATCGAGTTAGAGATTACCAAAAAGCGTTAAAATGTTGTTTCAGACACGCTGTTTTCGTAATACAAATATTTCAGTTCCCATACTGAATACATTGATCTTCATCTGTATTTTTTAATGTGTTTCAATTGAATTAAAGGACAGAACTCGTGCACACGCAATTGTGGTGCAACACAAAGTTTGCCACCAAAGCACGTATCGTGTAGCGAAATTAGGATGTTCATTTAGTCTGCAATAATTGTGGTAATCCGAATAACTTTTTCATGTGTTCGCAATTCTCATCCCACTTTGTGACTCAGAAGGCCTATGTTCGTATAAGTTTTAAACATGTAAAATAGTTTTACCTGCATAAGACACATGCACTACATGTAGGCCTACAATAGTATAACACATGCACACCTACAATAAGTCCATAGCACATGTACTACTACTATACTACATGCAATGCAAAATATGTAGGCATGCAAAATATATTATGTAGGCACGTGTAGGCTTGTAACACTATAATAGTATTAACCTCAGCATGTATGTATAATAGCTTTACTTGTATACAATACCTACAATACATGTAGGCCTACAATTTTGTATTATGTAATTAATATAAGAAATATTGCGAACTGTTGAGTGACTGCACACTCAATTTTTCTTTTCCTGACCGTTGAAGTCATATTGTCATGAAGTTTAAATACAGAATCATTAATCAGATGGTATTTTCTCATCCATTTTTATACAGGTCCAATTTTTGTAATACGTTTGCTTATTTCATTCTATCGCCAATTTCAATTTTAATACAGGCTTACTGACAGGTAAATTAGCTCAAAGACTTTCAATCAATTTGCTATGAAACGATGCATGTAGAGCACTGTTCACAACAGCAACGACATGCACAAAAATGGATGATACTGAATCATTGGTCTTGGACAATCGGCATGCTGGTATATTAGGCCTACATGAACTTTTGATGACCATCTTATATAATGCAATAATATTTGAGGAAGTTGAGCTGTAATATTGGAGTAGCATCATCTCATGTAATTCATGACATAACATTGCATTGCAATTCCAAGTCATTCGTTGAATGCCTGGATCGTTGTCACATAACCAACGCCATAACGTGTCACTTAACCGACGCCATGATTTCAAACATGGTGATTTTTTAACTAGTTACACACAAATGTTGTGGTTCTTACATACTTAAGATTGATCTATGATGGAACACACATCATTTAATGTGACATTTAATGAAATCCGGGACAAAAAGTTTCTAAGACAAAAATTGCATCAAAATTAGGAGTTTTTTGGATTTCCCCAAAGATGTGAACTATAATCTCTCTCATTCACTCACTCACTGATTGGCTGATTTGCGATAAAACACGAATGCTTGGTATGTTTGTTATTCGAATCATTCCTCTTTAGTTTAGCAACACATTAATTAAACAATGACATTTGCCTCATTATTAAAGCTGCATTTTATTGGTTATTTAATTGGATGGTAATTGGTCCAATCTGTTCATCTCGAAAGGAATTGAAGTTTTATATCATTAAGAAAACTGGAATTGTTATTTTAGAGGACTTTTGTCATGTCTTCACACTCATTGCATATATCATGTATTGCATTGACGATCAAAATTCTGCTTTTTAGTTCAGAATGCTTAGTGGAAGCAGTTTTGGTCACTCGGTACTCCAAGTTAGATCCAAACTATGTGCGCTTTGGACACAAAATCACTTGTTCTTCCATTTCTACGAAAGCTACATACAATGCAATGACCTCACGATTGAAATGTGCTGTTCTTTGCAGTCAAGATAGTAAATGTGCATCGTACTTTCACGTTGAAAAAACTTGCATGCTTTTTTCAAACATTTGTAGATCGTCTCATAAACAAGGCTTGTTGGGAGTTAGGCAGAAGCATACTAAGCTACAATTATCAAATTTCAATTATGTGTGGCGTTATGGAACTTCGGTATTTGCGGTGACAAAATCCACAGGACAGTGGTCTACAATGAACGCAGTTTGTGCAGCTAGAGGAATGTATTTGTGGACACCTGCCACCGATGCAGAGGTGAAATTCATCACAAACAAAATGCTTCAATTGAACTCCATATTCTACAATACGATTGCACCATCATTATACGGCTACAAATTGTGGTTTGGTGTAACAAATCCAAGTGGGAGAGAACGACTAAGAACTGATTATACATCACTACCTTTAAATTTAACTTTTGGTGCAAATAAACCTCCTTCTCCGGTAGAGAAGTGTATACAACTTGTTTATTCTCCAATACTCGGTCTTGAATTCAATGATATCTTATGTACAAAGTACTATCATGCAATTTGTGAAGTTGAGTCAAAGCTGTTTCCAAATTAATCGAAGACACTGGAAGAACAATGAAGCTTGGAACATTGACAATAAGCGCCTCGACTCATCAATCATTCACATTAAGTACTTATATTATGCAAAAAGACGCAAAAAATTGTGCAGAGCATTCGCCTGAAGATGATGATGCTATAGACATGCGTGGTAATCTTCAGCAATTTACATTTGTTTTCATTTACTTTTCTCTGCAAATAGAGGCTTTCTCAGCGTTGGTATTAGAGAAAGAGACGTTTGAGAGGCAAGATTATTCTTATATGACCCTATTTGCCTCAAGATTTTCCTTGTTTGTGAAGTATAAGGGGAGGGGGCTAAGATCTTCCAAACCACTAACTTACATGGCATAATGTGATTGGCATAATTATTTTGAATATTCTCTATCTGATGGTAGTATCAGTTTTTCGTTCCAAGTTAATCTTGCTACTACAAACAGCATTTTAAACAGCACTATAAGCAGAATTTAAATTCAAACAATCAAAAATGTTTCGAAAATCAAGTATCTATGAAATGTATCTAAAATGGTAAACAGAATTTTGTGAAGCTTTCACTGAAACCTATTTATAAAATGTCATATAAAATGTTATAAAACATGTTATTATAAATTGTCATTAATATCGTATTGATATAAGTCATAATAACGAGGTAAAAAATATCTGAATATCAATAAACATAATTACTCGACCATATTTCCTGAACGGACAAACCGCAGAAGTTGCAAATAAACTTAAAACTGAAAATTCTTATCAATAGAGAAGAAAATCCAAAAGGTCGAAAAATGTGGTCGTGAATTTTCTTCATGTGATTCCTGTAGCTAAAATATTGGGTCTACAAATAGACAGCTACCACTCTGAGAAAGCCAATACAAAGTTAGGAAAAGTCACTGAAGGAGATCTTTAAACAATTATTTTTTCCGGCGTGAGATAAAGAAGCCGAGTGGTGTCACAATCGCCCCTGAGGCAAATATGGCTAAGGACTGAGCGCCAAGAGTTCTAAAAATGATAATGAAAATACCGTGTTTTTTTACTGCAACCTACTATTTCATTTTGACTCATTACCTGGGTTGTAGTGAAGTGGATATCATGTGGATAACTGCTGAACTTGTCCATTAAGGTGAACATTGGCACATTACAAAATGTGAATAGTTAGTTTTCATTAAACTTATAAGCATCACGTTTGTTTACCACCTTCATGAATCACGACGACAATCATGCTCCTTTCAAGTGATTTGGTCTATTACCGCACTTATCGGCAACTACTTTGAATATTAAAGATTGAATGATTGCTAATTGAGAAATTATGCTTTCTGAGTTTCTGTGGGAATCTAAGATATTCAAATGCAGTCCCTTCATTTTTCATCATGATTTTATGGTCTTGCTCTTTGCACTAGACGCCCATGGGTTCAAGGTAAGTAGTAACACCTTGGAAGAGAGAATAACAGTATGGTGCAGTAAATGACTCATCCCCCTCGGCAGCGGTTAGGTGGCGGGAGGTTGAAGGGTGAGGTCCCTTCCCCTCTCGAAGCAGGAAGGACAGTTCGGTGCAGGGAGGAGTGTGTGGAAGGACAACTCGGTGCAGGGAGGAGAAAGTGAGTTGCAGGCGGCAGGAGGCGGTGGGTCAGGAGGAACCACTATTCGGTGCAGAGGGACGCAAGCAGCGATGGATGGGGCATGTTGTGTCTCATATCGTACAAGAGCGATTTTTGTCCACGGATTGTCATCGGAGACATCGAAAAAGCGATGCCCCCCTGCGAACACTCAAATCTGGTCGGTCAGGGTGAAATGTCCATAGTTTTTCAGAATGATGAGAAATGGCTTTTGGTGAGGTTTTTAAGTCAAAACTCTGATTTTGGCATAAAAAACATGAGTTGGTGGTTGAGACTTGTTCCACTTCATTCACACTTAGAATTCTTCCGGCTTTGGACGTTTTGGTGAGAGACACGCTCTTTTTCTGGGTGAAGGAGGCATCAGAGAGGAAAACGGAGGCCAGATTTGGACTCCTCGTCAAATTTGACACCGGTAAGAATTTTCTCTGCCAAATCAGAGACAATGAGAAAACGACCCTCCCTCCCCCCACAGGCAGACAAGCAAGCAACATTGGCCGTCATTGGAAGGATGGAAAGTAGGTTGGGAGATCATGCTTGTGATTTTTCACGTAGTCGACCAAAGGCAAATCACCTCACCTATCAGTTGTCGAGAAGATAACTGTTCAAACATGTCTCCAATTATTATAGTTATGCTCCTCTTTCGGAGTTATGCAATTTGTGTAATTTCTCTTCGATTAAGATACATTTTGAAGACTTTATACGATCTCTCTGTCATCCAACGCATCGCAACTGGGCATCTTATTCCTGAGATCTCATTGGATAATATCATCGCAAAGAGATTCTTCGCTTGAGCGCTCTTTGGGTGAGAGAAACAATGCGTGCTGCGCTTGGTAAAATTATCAAGCAATCATTTTTTCATCTGATGTTCTCGTATTCGGTTTAGTGTAGTTGTGTGCATTTAGCTTGCTACGAACTCTGAGTTAGACATTGGAGCGTTTAGATTGGAGAAAGTGATTCTGAATGCAAATTTGAAAGGATTTGAAAGGATGACATAAGCAAAGTCGTTCAAAAGCCTGGATGAAACTGCATATTATTTTGCAAGCCATTCTTTAAATATTGTTGAGAGAGCGATCGATCTTCTTGATTCGCTGTTCAAATTTTTCTCGAATTCTCATGTGCATCTTTCTAAATTAGAGAATGCAATTTTTCTCAGTAAGATTCCTCAATGTCCACGTACGCTGAAACGTGTTGCTGGGACCATCCATGGAATAGCGCACATGAATCTTTCCAAGAATTTAGCAATCTACATATCCCCATTGTTGAGGTTTTGAAGGACGGAAGGACAACAACGTGAAGGCATTTGGCATTTTTGATAATCTCATATATATTAATAATATCGTTCCGCTCATTGCTCTTCGAGATCTATTGACCCTAATCAGCTCTGTCGTTACAATATTGCAAGAGGCAAAACAGAATTTGATGACTGCATATCAGGCCATCAAAAACTTGCAGAAGTCGATTGAGGACATGACGACAAAATTTGATTATTGGTTTACATCGATTATAGCCGAAGCCACTCATCAACACGAAAATCCTGGTCAATCTTTCAAGAATGATCAGATTGATACATCTGGAAGTGTGAATAAAAGTGTGATGAACATTGAATGGAAAATCTATGAAGAAATTTGTAGGACCAATAGCATTTGTGATACGTCATGGCCCGTTATATAGTATTATCTAACTAAGCATTCTTTCTTTCCCACTGTTGCAGTATAAATAACTTATTGAAACTGCATTAGTCATCCCAGCAACTTCGGTTGTCTGTGAGCACACATTTAGCAAATTAAAGCTTACTCAAACATATTTGAGGACGACCATGACCCAAGAGCGCCTCAATGACCAAACAATTTTGAACATTGAAAGGAAGTTAACAAAAAGTGTTGATTGTAATTGTAACTATAAATGACGCTGAAATCAAGGAAGTCGTGAAAAAGTGTGGTTACACAGAGCTTATTGCATATTTAACTTTACATATAAATCCTCATACAAAAGCTTGTTTTATTTCTATTGATCATGCACAGGACATATGACCGTGTTTCCTCTGTGAATTTAGTCTAACAACGCAACACATTCACATAAGTATATTTACTCTTTAACCTACAGTAAATATGCATTTACTACAGAATTCATATAAAGGGTTTCAGGAATTGTTGACGTCATCTGCTTCACATAAATCAGCAACCATGGATTTAAGTTTTATCACGCTATTTCTCATTACTCGTCACACATTTTTTTCTGCGACTGGATACGCCACTGTCACCTACATAAATGGACGACCGTAAGACGAGAATCGGTTCTCCTCCCGACTTGGTCGAGGGAAGTGAACTCCGGAGGTCCGATGATGGCATCCGATGACTCCAAAACCAAGGCAATTTTTCGATTGGTGCCATCACCTAAGTTGTCAGACTCATACGAATGCCAGGAGATGACATAGTCTGCAGGTCATCGTAGTAGGCCTAGACTTCAAATGCTTGTATCTTTGCTGCTAGGGATCGTATTGACTTCGTTCAACGTTTGTTCGAAAAGTCATTATCTGCTTTATGTGATAGAGTACTTATAAACGCTTTATAAGTAGTACTAAAATGCCGGAAAACTGCACTGCGTTATTTTTGGATGCTTTCCGGTGTTTTCGACCCTGCTGAATTCAACCATGGTGATAGTGTACGAGAGTTCTGATTGGACGAGCGTGGATTCTTAGCTCAAGAGAATCCTATTAAAGTCAGTGATGGCATCTTCACATTTGCCTTTCACAAGTGTCGCTACTTCAACGTTGCATGGCACTGAGAGCTTTGCTGTAATATTCCAATGACAGGGCGTTCCTTCGGGACAGCGGATGATGTCGTAGTGGTTCAGCGCACCTGAGCACATGTTCAAAACCCCATCGACATAGGTTCCAGTTACACCATGGCATTGCAGGACATGCAAAGTGAGCTTATCGAGAGGCACCTTATCGAGCGCTTTTTCATGTCTGGGAGTGTCATTTGGACCTTGTGTTCATTTCTCGGTATTTTTCTAGGAGCAACCTGACAGTGTGTGTGACGCCTGCTGTGCTGCAGCCCTTCACGTATCCACACTGGTTGGAGGAGACGGCGACATTATTGCGGAGCGGGAATAGTTGCGCCTTAATATCCAAGGAGCATTCACACTTCAACAGGGACATCATTATGTGCATTTGCGTTCGCGTGTTCATCTTCTTATTAGCGCAGTGTTTCCCAAACTTTTAATGTCTCAGTACCACTTGAGATCTTACACGTCTTCCGCGTACCACTTAGTCATAAAGAAATTATTTTAATATTAGGAAAGATATAAGAAAATAAAATGAAAATAAATTCATAATATAATGCATTATCTTAAGCGCTTTCGATGACTCTAATCATAAGATAGCGTCATGATACAACGGATTCAAAATAATCTTACACTGAAAGTTATAGCATGCATTCAAAGTACATAGCTATGAAAAGAGGTTAATTAAGTAACAAATATGCATGCACACAAAAATCGAGACATTGGACTACAGAAAATTAACATAGATAAGATGGAAGTAGAAAAGGGGCTAAGTCCACGGCAGAAGCAAATCACTAACATAATTTTTCATGATACATAATGAGGGCTTGAATAAAATGTCCTCAGCGATCTTGACATATTGTACATTTCTGTAGTATGCAGTGACAGAAAAATATGACTCGATCCCCATTCGGATCGATGTTCGGAGAATTGATCGGAGTCCCAGAGATGCTTGCATATGCAGCTGCTTTGATCTTTTGGGCCTTTCCAACTTGTTGCTGTGCCCTTGTGATAGTGCTCTTTGATTCGGATACCAAGCCCCATCTCGCTGTCAGACCAATATAAATGCATCCGCAGTCGCATTTGAAATTGTAGACGTTTGATCGGTCAACGAGAGGAATTGGATCCCTCGAAAAACAACAAGCGCCTTTCATTGTCTGAGTCAAAACAACAAGCTGTGCTGCATAAAATGATCTAGAATTTCATTAACTAGGATTTTTCTAGACTAATGAATGAAATCTGTCTCCCAGAAATGGGATTCTAAGATACACTTACTGTTTTGACGGACCAATTATTGGTTCTTTTTTTTATTTTTTTACAATAAATTAGTCCGAATAGCCATTCAGCTAAAAACTCATTTTCATTTTCTAAAAAGCAGGGAGAACAGATGCGCATATCACGATGGAATTGACATTTTACAAGATTAATCTTGTACCTCCTGGGAAACGAAGCTAAAATACTGCAAATAAAGGCCACTACATGTCTTCTTTCTGTATACAGAAGTCAATATTTGGCCCTCAAATTCTAAGTTAGTATGAGCAATATTGAGAACAGATAGTAATTTGCAAGTATGTTCTTTCGATCTCATAATTGCAAAGGTGCCGTCAACATACGGAAGTTTTCGTCAAAGATTCTATCTGTTGTTTGATTTTGCATTTCTCGAGGTATCCAGGAAAGATGATTTTGAAGTTATTGGTTGGGAAGATTTTAGATAAATATTGATGTTAATTGTAACTTTATATTTCGGCAATTAATTTCGATCTTCATCAGAAGATCACCGTCAGGCATAGAAGGAAAATATTTACATGCACAAAATTCAAAATTCACATTACAAGAAATAAGAAATAAAGATGACTAAAGGTCCCTTCCCACCGAACGCGGCGCGGCGGTGGTCCTTTATTTATGGAGATTTAATATGAGATGTGTTTCAAGGTGAGAAGAATATTTCAGACTACAGTCTTGTAAAAACTTATGACTGAAACTGAAGTATTTGAAATAGCATACCAATGATCCTTGTAAGTTATTCAAATAGCACTTCAAAGCTTGAAATTCTTGCTTGTGTTGATTCAGGACTTTCTCCGTTGACTTCAACTCAATTTCTAAAAAGCGACAAGTATCGAAGTCCAATGGCAATCAGCAACGCAAAATCTTCTCTGCAACATATTTTGGAACCATTTCGAAGGAAATACACATCTTTAAGAATGAAATGGACAGATTAGTTCTAATAATACGGCATCACAACGTCGTCTCTCAAACCTTTGATGGTAGATTTTGGTAAACGAGACTTCAAAAATTTACTTTCCTTCCAGTGACTTTAAGTAAAGAAAAAAAAATAATCTCGTAATATAATGTATTATGAACTTATTTATATTTTTTTACCTTAAGTCATTGGAAGAGAAGGATGCTTTAAATTTTTGAGGAAATATAATTCCTTTATATTTCAAAGAAATCTATGTTTGCGAACAAAGAAAACATCAAACAAGGAGCAGTCATTCTACAAGTTGAGGATGCTTCTTCCGAACAAATGAAAATAATTAATTTCATATACCGGTAACTTAGTCTAATTCAAATATATAGCCAATTCAAAATATATAGCCTATATTATTTGTGAATACTTTTGACTTTCCAATGTTGAATGCAAATTTCTGTGCTACAAGCATTTTCAAAATACGTCATTTTACCTTGTTGAACCTCAAGCATAATCTGAAATGCATTGTTTTGTTGGGTCGATTTCGACCTGTCGGTCGCTCAATAGATAATCGGTAATATATTTTGTATAGCACTTTCACCAAAAGGCTCAGAGCGCAACAAATCAATCTGAAATTATACAAAGCAAACGTGATCAAGTCAGTGAAAGCAAATGCTTCTTTAAAACACGTTTAAAGCGGGAAAAGGGTTTGGTCGATCGCAATTTATGTGGCAAGTCATTCCACCGAAGAGAAGCCTGCATGGCAAGCGCTCTGCCCGCCGAAAATTGGCTTTTAGATACTGGAATCTTTAATCGCAATTCATCAAATGAAGATCGTAAATGTCGAACAGGTCGATGTGAAGTCAATTGTGCACAGATGTATGAAGGCATCATTTGTATGTAAGCTTTACAACATAATTGAAAGCCAATTTCATCCACTTCGCAAACTGTTTTGCCTACGCCCTACGCGTAATTGTACCACTCGTCGTTCTTGTGAGCTATTTCCACCACCTGCCAAAACTAGCCGTTTTAAGAGATCATTTATTAACTTCTGTAAATAGTTGGGATTATTCACTGTCTTTATTTCCTCGTTGGATTGTGGTAACCTATGCTCTCTTCTTTTTGCGTCCTGCACTTATATTGTCATCGTTGAGCTTGTAATGATCACAGATTCTGTATGCAATAGTTCAATATAGATTATTATTATTATAAACACAGAGCTTTGAATTTAATTCTGGACGACACCGGTAGCCATTTCAGTCTTCTCAAAGTTGGAGTAATATGGTTTTCGTCTAGCGGCAGATTCTGAACTTTTTGCACTTTGTGGATAAGTTTCTGCGGTGCGCCAATAAACAAAGAATTTCCATTGTCAAGGCGTGATAATAAATTAGGGTTAATTAAGCGTTGTGTTGCCGAGGTAGATGTCTCACAGAACAAATTTTTCGAATTTCAAAATTGCAATTTCTGCAGATTGCGTTGATTTGCTATTTCATAGTGAGTGTTTCATCAAGACTTACTCACAGATATTCACCCCTTTTAGAGAAGTTTACAGTCTCAGATCCAATTTCAATTGAACATGGAAACACAACCTCCACTTGAGCAATGTCTTTGTGTCAACTATTGTATCATGCAGTTGAAATGAATTTTACTCTTGGCAATGTGAGTGAATGGCACTGCCCTTTGATATCACTTTTACCTCTGCCTGCCTGAAGACGAGCGAAGCGCTCGGAAGCTCGCAACTGTAGGAAAAATTCGTCCCGAGATTGGTCTTCTGGAAGTACTAATTGACTGCAAACACAACCTCCGTCTAGAATGTCATTCCTTATCAAAGTTGCATCGAATTTTGTCGTCGATCTAATTTTCTCAAGCTGACCAACATTTTTCCTAATATATTTCGTGTGTGGTACGAATTGATTGAATTGACACGAATTGATCATATAGCCTACGCCGGACAGCTACTTGCGTGCCACTTGCGGTACACGTACCACAGGTTGGGAGCCTCTGTGTTAGCGGCTGCCAGTTCGGCGGTGGTTATCCGCTCTACAGGTCCACGGATGGGATCAGATATTTGTAATGGTGGATGTAGAAACTCTTCGTTGTGAATCTTCAAAAAGACTCGGACCAACACTTTTGAATGTCAAATGCATTTATCAGATGGTTATCATTATATCAAATTTTAAGTGGCGACACAACCATGAGAATTAAATCTGACAGATAAGCAACATTTATGAGGAGACTGAGAGGCTGATGATCGACGGATTCGGAATTCAAGATGTCACTGGCAAAGG
This sequence comes from Prostheceraeus crozeri, assembly GCA_907163375.1. Taxonomy (NCBI): domain Eukaryota; kingdom Metazoa; phylum Platyhelminthes; order Polycladida; family Euryleptidae; genus Prostheceraeus; species Prostheceraeus crozeri. The sequence goes on along the minus strand of CAJQUW010014185.1, from coordinate 39,854 downwards.
CTACAAGTAGCCTATCTCGCGATGCCAGCAACATGGATGAAGAAAGCAACCAAGCAAGATGCAAAACATGACACAAGAAGAGGCTAAGGATGACATTGAAATCGATTCTCAACACCAAATTCAAGATCGGTGCAATCAACTCATATAGGCCTACTGTACCAGTGATAAGCTACACATGTGGAATACTGAAATGGAGTAAATGAAGTGAATGACTTAAGCAGAACGACCAGGAAAATAATGACGATGTATTCCTCACTTCATCTAAAAGCGGGAATCGAGAGGCTACAGAGTGAGTATATAGTAGGCGACACAGAGAAATGTCAGCATACAGCAAAAATTACTATATATAAAGATTCAGTTTTTTTGCAGAGATTGCGCTCCTACGATCTAAAAAAATATTTGATCACTTCTCAGGAAGCTAAATTTTATCAAATTTTTCCTGTATTTATGTATTACCAATTTGGAGCCTCTATAGAAGTAGCATTAAGCTCATCAGATATCAAAAGGAATGATATCAGGCATGATAATAAGCAGGCATCTTAATTGAGCGGAAATTAAGATGATTATCAAAGAAACTTCATAAACTGCATTACAATACAAGTCTTCATGGAAAAGTTGAGATCCTATTGTGCCTCTTGGCTGAAATTTCAAGTTTCTAATTCAATTTTCGTTAGCATGATTATATCATTCACTAAATCTGTGTTTCATTACTTGAATCTGAATGATACTGTTGACCCATTTACATCCTTTAGGGTTAATTATATCATTGTCTTTGATTATGTTATACTGAGTGACAAGTAGTTTGTGATATGATCACGCTTTAAAATACTCTTGTTAATAAGGCTGTGCATTGCAGTAATAGTAACCCATCGCATTGCTAATTTAGCAAACATTACCTTTTCAAGGTTGTTATGACACGGAGGATATGTAAAATACTATTATTTCTTCTCTGTATTGCTATCATGATCAGTCAATTCCATGGTGATTTCTTCAAAACTGCAAAAAATTTGCACATCTCACATTTGGTGCTAAGTCTCAACTCGAGTTCATTCAATAAAATCGAAACTGTATGCACATAGGGGATTTGATTAACTGCTCTACCTAATTAGGTAGCCCATAGAGAAAACATATTAATATGTTTTCTCTATGGGCTACACTTACCATGGCGATAAAGAGGTAGAATACTAATGGACATTGCTGAAGTAATTCAAAGAGAGGACATGAGCTTCTGAATACATCCAGAGGAATGATGGGGAAGATCTACTGCAGGATGTTGTGAAGGCTGGTGGGATGTATCAAGAAGAGTCTTAGACTGTCGAACCTCAAAGGAGCAAATTGAGAAGATCGCTGGAAGCAAAAGCCTCTCCATTGCCAGCATGCATGACAGATTAAAATATGAACTACAACTCGGTCCAGATATAGCTGGTCCGATATAGCTGAGCTCTGGTTGAGAGCTCAATTAAAAATCGAAGCGGAGGACTTGCTAGCAGCTGCACAAGACCAAGGGCAGAATGCTGAGGCCCGTCATGAAGATCAGCATGAAGATCAGCAATAAATCCAAATGACACAGGTGTCGTGAATCAAATGAAATAGTTTCTCATTTGTAGAGAATTACTAGTATGCAATATCTCAGAAGACATAGAAAATGTGGTCAGAGCTTTACATTGGGAAATAAGCAAGCACTGAAACATAGAAACAACGTCGCACTGGAAACGCGAGTCACCTCGAGTGAATGATAGTGAAGACTTTAAGATCATATGGGACTTCGAAATTCGAATCGATCGATATATCCAAGCTTGACGATCTGATATGTCCTGCATGATAGACCAAGGAAGATGACCGTGATAATTGATATTGCAGTACCAGGAGCGCGCTTCATGAAAGACCATCATCAGGCTGTTCATCAGCTATCACTTGCCAGTTATCATTTGCAAGAAGGCTTGCCAAGGGACGGGATTTCTTCGTCCCATTCCCGTCCCATTCCCGTCCCATTCCCGTCCCGTTCCGTTCCCTTCCCGTTCCCGTCCCGTTCCCATGATAGCCCTACATCAAATCTTAGTACCTCAATGGAAATTTACTACCCATAGACAGTTTAGCATGTTATTAGACAACGTAAAGCAAATGACTTACTCTATGGGTCTACAGAGAGGTCTGCACCAGGGTTGGAACCGGCCACCGGCCGGCCGACCGGTTAGTTTAATTATACCCATGTCAACAGTTGACGACATTCAGTCTAGAATAAAGTGCCTAGTCAATCATTACAACATTAAGAGCATGGGAATGTCGCATAATTTGAGAGCATTTGCGTGTATGCTTCGTGATATAAATATTGCGATCTGTTCTTTAACAATTAAAAAAATGATTACCGCCAACTTATACATACAGTATAGTTCAAACCCTACTTTATCTCAAATAAAGTTTCTAGAATCCATTATTCTAGCCTGCATGAATTTTGGAAGCATTGTGTATTCCTCAACGTATCTGTAAAATTATTCAATATCTTGAATAATCTCATTACGTGGGATAGTTTATTTACCATGTTGAGCTTAGAGATGTAATGAGTAATGGATTTTAATGCTACCCGAACATTTGACAGTGGACCGTTGATAATTGTTTGATCCCGCTCGGTCTTGGGGTACTCACTGAAATGAAAAATTAATGATAAGTTTGGCGAGCTAATTGTTCCAGACTCTTATATCGGTACGTCAGCTCGCGGTCATAAATGTAAGCTCAAGAGATTTGAATTTAAAGTGTAGTGGAGAGAGTTCTCAATTGACGTTGCAAAATCACTAGAATTCCCTTACAAATGAAGAAGTAAATATCTCTTCAGTGAATCACTTTAAATCAAGTTTGCACGTCGCAGACAAAACATTTGGTAGCATCAACACTCAGTCAGTGATAAAATTGTTCATCAAAGTGAGAATAATTGCATTGTGTGATATTGTAGTAGTAGTAGTAGCAGTGTATTTTATTGATGAAATAGAAATCAGGAAATACATCTTGACATGCAAAGTGATTCAAAGTAGATAAAATCGATTGTCCAATTAGTACATTTACAGAAATGTCTGCATAAACGTATTAAATGTTAAAATGTCTGCACATGAAAGTGAAAAATGAATTCGCATAGATATTGCAATGGCAAAGAGGAACACGGAACTTTTTCGAAAGATGGAGCACAGGAGGCACACACGAATGAAGCGGGTGAAATTCATCTTTCGATACAAGAGTCCACAGGCTCGTAGCGACATGTACACGTCGGTCAGTACAAGAACACGACCAATTTTGACTATCGTGTTCCCTGTACATAATACGATGTTCACGGTTATGTATTTTCCTCAGCATCTTGGCCTGCTTGTCATTTAGTCCCACAAATGAAGGGCAGCAGTATTCCATCATTGATCTCACAATTGCTATGTACACTCTATGAAGATCGTCAAGCGAAATCACGGGTCTCAACTTGCGAAGAATATGAAGTCTCTGACTGCATTTACAGCGTAAGTATTCAACGTGAGCGTCCCAGTTCAGTCTATTTTTGAATACTACTCCCAGCAGTTTCACAGTTGTAACTTGAGGAATAGTCGTGGGCTTTGGTAAATCAGTTGGGTAAATACGGGCGACAAGCAAAAATTTTGATTTCTTGGTATTCACCACTAGATTGTTCGCGCTGGACCAACGAATGAAATTCTTAACTTCCAACTCAATTAGTTCGTGAATTTTTTCCTTTGATCCTGAATGCAATGGCAAGACCAACGTCACGTCATCCGCGTATTTGACCGCAGCTGTGTTTTGAATTGCCGGAGAAAAATCGCAGATGAAAGAGCAAAATTAGCTCGGCCCGAGGACTGAGCCTTGCAGAACACCTCTTCTTATTGGTATGCCACGGGACAAGGTACTTTCTAGTCTAACGGCTGCCTTTCTATCTTCAAAGTAGCTCTGAAGACAACGCAGTAACCCACTTGGAAATTGAAAGTCTGCAAGTTTTCTAATAATAGCATCGTAAGTAATAGAATCGAATGCATGTGACAGATCAACACTTAAAATACAAACTCCAAAATAAGACTTATCATCATAGATTTTGGCGGCTGAGTCAAAAATGCTAATAAGAGCAGTGGTTGTAGAACAGTGTGGACGAAATCCATGCTGCTCATAACCAAAAGACCGCTCGAAGGGTTTTGTAATAGGTAGCCTGTCTCGCCTACGGAGTACAATAGCCTACAATTCATGCATTTCATGTATGCTGTGTGGAAACTGAATTATGTCTAAAGGCATAAGTTGACCAAATAATATCGGACGATCAAAGACTTAAACAACCGGTATAGACAACGCCAGCCAGCGTCCAATTACCGACCGGCCGGTTTTGAATACGCCGGCCAGTCGGTTTTGATAACGCGGGGCCCCAGCCGGACGGTTTCGATGACTCCTGGCCATCCACACGGCCGCCGAAAGCCCGGCCGGTTCCAACCCTGGTCTAGACTCCATGATATCAGACTACCCTGTAAACTTGCATAAAATCTAAGCTAGCTTCCTCATTAGAGGTCATGATAATTATGTCCTCTAGTGGATGCCTGTTCTCAACTACATAAGCCATAATAGGTTTTGCTATAATGTTCAAAATGCTATAGGTGCATCAAACCCAATTAATATAAACATGATAGGCATACTAGGCCTACAGATGAGTCCCTCTGTTAAATATTCATGCTCAACCGATGTGAATGGATAATGTCTACCTCAAGCAATTGTAGCACTTATAAGTGGATTGTCAATAGCAATTAGTTTATATATTGGCACATGTGTATATTCTACCAATGTATATTCTGGCATATTGTTCATGGAACAAACTTTATATGTTTAGAAAGCTCATGTTCTGAAATTGCTCCTGTGAAAATTTCATGACTATACTCTAAATATAGCAGTCAGCAGACTAAATAATGTTTCAATTCTCATTTTCATCACTAACCAGAACTTATCACTATCATGCATACATAACTGACAGATCACACAGATGGATTTCTTTACTATGCGGCTGTTGATCGGTGCCTGTGCATTGTATAGACTGCTTGTTTAGACAGACGGGAACAATGCTGTGTAATCGAAAGACATCGAATTCATTCATTTCATTTGTTTTGTGTCTCTCAGTGACATGCGAACTGCTGTACTGAAAGTTTACCAGAAAGGCTATCTTAGGGGTCAAGCTGAGGCTTTGATCCGAAGTGGCCGACCAAGCCTGACTTCTCGCAGGTCAGATCGCAACATCGATGACTGTGGTAGATAGTGATCCCTCTACCTCTTTATCTGAGCTTTCAGCAGGTTCAAATCTTTCCAGGACAACTGTTTGGAGACGACTTAAGGAGTTGATGTTGAACTACTCCAGTCGTAAGAAACCATCGAGGCTGAATCTGTCCGAGCGACACAAGAACCTGAGACTACAGTGGTCAATGAAACGTTGCCACTGGTGGAATCAGTGGTCACGTGTTGTTTGGTCGGATGAGGCAGCTGTCCCATTAAAATTCAAAGATGGGCGTCTGTGCTTTTGGCTGAAGTTTGGGCAAGACATTCCTGATCGTTTTTTTTCATCGAGGAGTCAGGACGATTGCAGGAAGCTACTCATCTTGGGAGCCATTTGGAGTGATGGTAGCAGTTCACTGCATGTTATGAGGAAAAACATGAACTCCGAACGCTACGTTCGAGTGCTCGAAGAACATGTTTATCCTCTAGCATACAGTTTAGTTGATTCATCATCTGATTAGATTCTCATGGATGACAATGCTCCATGCCATCGTGCCAGGGCAATTCAATTGTATAAAAGACAGGCAGGACTGCGAACCTTAGACCAGGGATGCGGAGTCCTATCATTTTTATAGGACTCCGACTCCGACTCCGGGTGGCAAGTATATAAGCCTAGTTTTTTGAAAAATTAACTGGCAGCCTACATCATAGATCATTATAGGCTTACCTGAACCTATATTCAGGGATCATGGTTTCAATTATCAATCATTTTCGATGATAGTTGATCAGATGTCGCTTTCAGTTGGATGCATGCGACTCGGCTCCTCTCATCTTCTTGATGTGTGCTTAACTCGGTTTTTCTCCAGTCTCTACCAGGCATGAAAATCTCCCATCCTTCTCCAAAAAATATGAGTACACTTTCGATTTTAATATGCACTTTAGAGGAGCCATCACACGCGATTAACGTGAGGGTAAGAGGTAAGGTTCTCAAACAAACTGGTATTTCATTTTTGTCTCTGATGTGACCTTAGGTGTGATCGAGGCTAGGAAGGCTTGTCTTCTCTACTAAATCACCGAGTGAAAGGACAATTCTTTATTCACTGTCACAGTTCATTCCCTCAACTATTATAAGCTTTGTATGCAGCAGTGTCTCTTTTGTTTGACGGAGAAAGTTGACATCAAGACAATGACAACTATGCACGAGGACAAATAATTTGCTTGTATTATATTATTTCGGGTCTAGTTATAGGCCGGAGTCCGGAGTCCTATCATTCTCCGACTCCAGCAAAAATGATAGGACTCCGGGACTCCGACTCCGACTTAGACTGGCCGACAAGTATTCCTGACTTGAAACGGCGAGTGTGATTGTACTTGCAATGATTTGAATCGGTTGGAATCTTTAGTTAGGCAGGATTGGAATCAGATTGATCAGATGATCGGCTGTATACCTAAATGCATCCGAAAGGTAATAGAGCTAAGAGGAGACGAATCTGGCTACTAGGGAAAACACCCATCAGTCCTTTTAAGGACTAGGCCCTTGCTGGGCCAACATATAACGAAGAAAAATATTTGATATGATATATGAAACAAATTCATTCAATTATAGGTAAAACATACTGCTCACTATAAAATATTGCTGTTTTAACTCATTTCTAACTACTTATGAGACGGACTTTATTACTTACAAAGCATACTTTGTTATTTTCCATTACTCAACTTCATAAAAAAATGTCTCTTCTTCATAAATGAAGACAAAAATATTGTGAATGCCTACCCTACAATCCTGCCATAAGTTTCGTAAGAAATGAAAACTCATATTATTATCACATCCCTGAAGACGATCAAAATTGATCAAAATTATGCTCAAGTATTGTGGAAATTCTCACATTTTCATAGGAACTCTCACAACTGAATACTATTCCAATGGGAAATCCCGCTCCCACGGCATTCCTGGTTGCAAGCTATCACCTGCAGCATATTATCAACTGATAGAATGTCTATTTCATAAGCGACTGATAAAAGCAACGTTTAGCGGATAAAGCGCTTATCATCCATGCGTCACGTGACCTATTTTCGTTCTGATATGGAATCGCTGCTAAATCACCTTCGTCTTGCTTTTGGTACAGAGCTGAACCTGGCGATCGCCAGAATGTAGGGTGAGCAGAGATTCTACAGGGCTGATCATAAAAAGACGGACCACCTAGACTACACTGAAATTCAATCGATTCTCATGCCCTCCAATCGTGTCGTACATACATCATTCGAGAGGTTGCATTATCAGCTTTAAAATGAGCTATGATGGACTTACATCCGTTGTTGCATTTGCTGAGCAGTGCTCAAAATATGGAGATAGCTCAATTTACAAATCACAAACTTTCAAAAAGAAAGAAAGTAAGTTTGATAATGAATCAGGCACAGGGATAGCAAGCATTTTCTGAGCTCTCTTTTGATATACTGGTCATCAAAATGGGTGCACTGGGAGAAATTAGTGATATCGTGAAGGTATCACAAAATCATGACTCATTTGACTGAAAATGCTATATTCTCACTTTTTCATTAAAAAATGTTCATGTTTGGTATCTTCAGAATCCTTGCGATGTAAGGAGTGCGAATATGAACGTTTTATTCAAATAACTTCAATCGTTCATATTCAAACTTCTTCAACATTTTTCGTCATTACCGCTAAAGTACACAAGCATACCAGGTAAACAACCTTCAGTCGCTGTTAGAGAACAAAGACATACCTTCGCTAATTGTTTTTGTTTTGAACATTCGTTCACCTTACATGGCGATTTTGTATTTTTGTGGTAGTGACGAAGAATGTTGAAGAAGTTTGAATATGAATATTGAACCTATTTGAATAAAACTTTCTCATTTGCACTCCTTACATCACAACTATTGTGAAGATACCAAACATGAACATTTCCGATGAAAAAAGAGAATTTTAACATTTTCAGTCAAGAGACTTATGATTTCGTGATACCTTCACGATATCACTAATTTTTTCCTAGTTCACTGATTTTGATGAAGAAAATGCTTGCTCTTCCCATTCCTGATTCATTATCAAACTTACTTGCTTTCTTATTGAAAGCTTGTTATTTGTAAATTGCGCGATTTTCCCTTTTTGAGCACTGCTCAGCAAATACAACATCGGATGCATGTCCATCATAGCTCATTTTAAAGCTGCGAATGCCGCCTCTGGAATGTTGTATGCCACGTTGTTGCGCGACACGATTGGAGGGCATGAGGATCGATTGAATTTCAGCGCAATTTAAGTGGCCCATTTTCATGATCAGGTCTGTAGAACGACTGACTTCAACACGATTAGCTGAAAGCTCCCAGTCATGAATGATATCTATTGTCTACAATGCTATCCAGAGACAATATAATAGATATATTGTATATACACTAGGTGACATGCCACGCGTAATTCACGCGTAATTACGGAGAACCCCAAGCATCTGTGGTTGGAGACATTCTATTCTTCTACGCGCGTATATACGCGCTGCACTGAGAGTCAGAAATTACTTGATCTGATGCTGTCAAAACATGGGGAATGTTTATGAAAACGTGCGGGCGAGCGTTTATAGTTTGCGCGTCGTCTACAGTTGTATGCGTTGCCGCTTGAACCACAGATGAACCGCTAAGCATGTTCTGTCTTCCCTGAGCATGAAATTGAAGTCCTATCATATTGCTTAGCCTCTGATACATGCAGACACATGAGACGCAAAGTCTTTATAACAGGACTGCCGAGAGATGTTGCAGCAATGTCCCGCATAGCCACGGATGTTTAGGGTCATGTGTAATTCCGCGTAGATTACGCATGAATTACGCGTAATTGAGCGTGGCATATCACCTAGTGTATTCTACTGTATTGTCTATGATGCTATCTACTGTGAGGAAAGCTCGTGAAAATGAACATTTATTTGTATCGGCACATATGTACGTATTGCAGGTATCCTATCACTTTACTTGACCTGTAAAGTAGATTATTGTCCTCACGAGAAGTAATATTTACTCCAATGCACTGGAAAGAACATAATCTTTGCCATTTATGAGTGCTCTTGTCCTGCTTTACTACAGACTAGATCTGTGAATAGATATCTACATTATTGGTCAGGCTAAATTTCTATTCAAATACTCTTGATAATCATAGACAAGTCAATCAGAATCTATCCTTAATCATCATAGCACGTCGTCAAATAAAATTCTCTACGCAACTCGTGCGTAAGATTGCTTCATCTGCATTCGAACTCGTTAGATTTAAATGGCCCTCACCCATGCCTAACCCTACGGGCTGCTGTTCACATTATTCAACTTTTTCACCATGTTTCACAAATAGACGCATCGTAAAAGAATTAGATGCTAAATTATCTTGAAATTCATTATGAAAGCATATGACGAAAACTCAAAAAAATGGTTTAAGAATTTTTTCAAATTCATCCATAGAAACATGTTTTATAAAGACGACACAGGTTGTTTCCAACTTAATGGGATGAGTGTAACTGTATTTTTAAAGCCAACTTCTTCGTGTCAATGTCAGCTGAGGTTAGGGGTAAACGAAGACAAGCATTAAGAGATGCTTGCCTCAGAAGCCCTCTCTCTGTCTGGATTTGATCGACTTCATTGCAGAAAATACTGTCTCACAAAAGGTAAATACTTCTAAATATAGAGATAAAGCGTAATCCATAGAAGCGTAAGTTTGGGTACTGATCTTAAGAAAGAACAGGCGAAAATTGATTGATTGGTAATGGTTAGGTTAGAAAAACTGATCACCTTGTAAGTCACATAATTCAAGCTGTAAGGCATCTACTTCTGATATGATTACCGCCAGCATGCATCGAAACTTTTCTCAAAGTGCTGGAAATCTTGGAATAGCTTGCCGAAATCTTGAATCAGGGTATCAAGGGTTTCAGCAAAGCAGTAGAAATCTGTAGGACTGGCTGTTTGTGAAGATAGATGATCACATTCCAAAAAAATTACATTGGACAACACATCTCATGAAATTGGCTTCTTTTGTGATGACGTGTCAAGCCAAAAGAGTGCATTAGCGCCTCGTTGGGTTCTTGCTGAGGTGCGATAGTTGTGCAATCCTGCTTTATTGTTGCGTATATGATATTGTGTTTTATTTGATCATTCTTATCACTCATGTATGGCGACTAAGTTAGCTTTATTGCTGATGTCATCTAATTGAATATATACTCGTTGACATCGCTGATGAAACAAACTATCATTGGCTTGAATTGAAGTTTGTTTCATTTTTTCTCAGGTATGATGCAATATCTCGCTTTCTATGTATTACCATTCAACACATTAGAAAACGGAGAAAGATCTAGAAAGTGGTCAAATTTCAAATTTTGATATCGATACAACTGTCACAATTGCTTTTACAAATTGAACATAGACGTGAACTGAAATCCAGCTTTTGTAAAATAAAATGGCACACGATCAGTTTACCAGAGGTATGGCTATTGGAATGATTCGTTGTGGTAGAAGTTGTGCGAGTGTTGCCGAAGAGCTGCAACTATCGAGAGTCGTTGTTTGGAGGTGGTGGTGTCGATAGAAAGCAGAAGGAGATGTTAAAAAGAAGAAGGGATCTGGTCGACCAAGAAAGTCTGCAGGAAGGACAGACGCACGTCTAGTTTTAGCTGCAAAGAGGAATAGATTTGTGTCAGTCCCAAAGCTAGTCGCACACTGGAAGAGTGCCTCAAATATAGACTGTAGCGTTCGAACGGCTTACCGAAAATTGCGAGAAGCTGGAATTCAATAGCGACGACCAGCTGTCCTAATTCCATTGAGTTTTGAGCACCGCAGAAGACGAGTTGCCTGGTGAGAAGCCCATCGCTCATGGAATGACCATCACTGGCAAAAAGTCTTGTGGACCGATGAATCGAGATTCACTCTGGATTTCAATGACGGTCGTGTCAGAGTGCATCGTCTTCCAGGTGAACGCTTTCCCCCATGCTGTATTAAAGAACACGACAGATATGGTGGTGGAAGTGTTATGCTGTGGGGTGGCATTTGGCATGGCGGACGAACGACAGCAGTCATCATAAAAGGCACGTTGACTGGAGAGAGGTATCTCAATGAAATTGTGCTTCCTGTTGTTGCCCCAGTGGTCAGTGTGGAGGATCTCGTCTTCCAAGACGACAACGCAAGACCACATCGCTCCTCGGCTGTCATTGCCACTGTTAGGAGATTGAACATTCAAACCCTTGACTGGCATGCACGCTCACCTGACTTGTCACCCATTGAACAAGTCTGGGACGAGCTTGGGCGGCGAGTGAGAGACCGCTATTCACTTCCACCAGTGTCCCTGAAGATTCTCTCTGAAAGACTGACAGAGCAGTGGCTTCTCCTTGAAACATCCTTCATTCAGAAACTTTGTGAATCCATGCCTTCTCGGATTACTGAATGTATTGGAACTAGAGGGGGGCACACGCGCTATTAAAGTTGAATCTGCTACATGCGTTGTTTTTCTGTGCTAGCGACTTGGTGGAGATTGTGACTAAATTATCAAGGTATCATACATACATGTATATATACCAGTCAAAAATGAAAGAAGTTAAAGAAGTAAATGTTTCAAAAATTTTGTCAATGAGTAGTATGAAATAAAAATTGACAGTTCAAGCTTGAAATATACAGTTTAGAAAAGCAATGAAATTTGAAATTTTCTTGAAGAGGATAAAGTGAGGACGTGGGCCACACTTTGAACAGCTGTGCTATATAATGAAGAAATCATGCACTAGTTGCATAAATAACTTTTATTGTTTATTCGACATGTACAGACATAAAGCATTTCGGCAGAGAAGGGTTACGGATAAGAAGTTGACAGATGTTCATTAAATATTTTGTATTTTCCTTCTCAATTCAATATAAAATGGGGGTTTCAACTATACCGCATTTTGTAGAATGCGTCACTTGGATCGTGTATGCAAATACCGTTCGACCACGGCCGCGACTGATTTTTATGAGTGGTTGCGGCTGCCATTTGTGATAGCTTCCCACTATTGCATGTGATCCGGTTCATATCAGTTTTGTTAAAATTAGACATTTTGCGAAGAATTTAAATAGCGCGGTATCGATGTTCAAATTTATTGCCACATATATTTCAGAATTATAGTCTACGCTACTTTTCTTCCATTATTCTTTTAATTTGGATAGAGCGCACTATTGTAGACTACTCTAATTTACTTATTGATTACAACCAGGTGTAAATAAATTAAGCACATTGTTTGTTGAAAATTTCTACAATTAATAAATATATATTATGCGCAAGTGCCAGGGGCTGTGATGACGGTAGACTACCTTGAAGAACGACCTCGCCTGTTAAGCATCTGCAAACGTGTTTTGCTACTGCTCAACAGGCGAGGTCGTTCTTCAAAATATATATTAACCGTATTATTATCATTTTGTTTTCATCCTTGTTTGACTTCTAATTTTAGGGAGTTGACAAATAATGTATGACTCACCTTAACCTGAGACTAAATCTAAAAAAGACGAATGAAATGAGAACAAGGTTTAAAAGAAGGAAACAGCTAAACTGGAATCAGTTTCGTGTGTTACTAGATAACGTAAAGCAATGGACTCTACACTTTCATGGATATACAGTGGATATATATAGTCTGCAATCTACGATATCTGACTACCCTGAAAACTTGCATTTAGATTATCTGGGATCACTTCATTATGGGAGGTCATGCCCCTTCATGGGCACCTGTTTTTAACAGGACACGCCCTGATAGATTTTACAAAAATAGCTACAGAGACCATAGATGCATCAATCCTGGAATCAAACATGAACATGATAGGCCTAATGCAGATATGTCCCTTCATGTATACATGAAATATTGCTATCAACCATCGCGAGTGGATCGCCCTATTTCTACATGTAGCTATTGCAACGCTAATTCTTGGATCGTAAACTGTGTATTGAACGCTTCGAACTGTGTATTCAAGCATGCTGCTCATGTGACACCGGTACCCACCCAGTCAACGTGGATGGAAGCAGGTCTGTATAAAGTAGGTGCCCAAGTTTGAAAATAGACTACACGTACAATGAACATGTATACATATGCATGTGAGGATAAAATACAGACACTTCAACCTTTATATGTTCATTTCATCTGATAATTGAGTAAAATCTCGCAGTCTGATTCTAGGTCAAGAAGAGAAGTTCACATATACTACTATCGATTTTTTACGTGCAGACGTCAAGCATACTTTGCTATTTTATATTACTCAATTTAGTTTTAAAAAATAGTGCCTCTGTTACAGCAACGAACTAGCAAAGATAATGATAATGCGAATGTTGCGTTGTCATTATTTCATGCCTTAATTTTCTTTAGAAAGGAAAGGTCATATTATCATGGCATTGAAAATTTGTGAAAATGTTCAACTCAGCTGCGAAAATTCTGCTCACTTATTCTGGAATTTCTCCCATTTTTGTGGGAATTCCCATTACTGAAATTACTCTTCCTATCTCATGAGAATTCCCGCTCCCATGTCAAGCCTGCTGTTTTCCTATTCACTCTTTCAACGTTTGAGATAACTGCAGTGAATATAGAGCTGACAGCGACACAAACACGCGCGGCTGCTCGTACCTGAGATCATCTGCATACACTTTAACATCCAGAAAGTTAAATTCTGAGGAATTTGTCTCCTTTGCAAAATTAGTAGTGGGATGGTGGTTATCAGAAATAACAAAGAATGCCTCATAGCTGACATATTCGGCTCAGTCTCATAACAGCGAATCTCAAAATAGCGAAAACGTATTGCATAATCTTAAGAAGTAATCGAGAAATTATGTTTTTATAGTTTATTAAAGGTAATTGGATTAGTAAATAATACCCATCATCCATACCACTGACAAGGATATGAATTTCCATATATACTGTACATATACCTTGCACAATCTACATGAAATAAGCTTATGAAAAAATGAGAATGTATATAAAATATATTCTCTAAAAACCCATTATGTACGAGACAGCCCTGGCATAAGCTTGGCGACTGAGTTCATTTAAAATGTACTGTTCGCGCAATCGGTCTAGTATTTCGTTTCTCCTCTTTCTCCTCTTTGTTGGTGCTCCAAAATCCAGTTGACTCATCTCAATGTTTTGCATTTTCTGCTCCTCAACGAATGTATGCGTGATCTTGAAGATATTTGGATGGGCACTAGTAGTATATAGTGTGACATCCGGCGCGACGCTTCGCTTCGCTTTGCTTCGCTTCGCTTGCGCCGGATGTCACACTTTTGCGGGTTTTTTCAAAAAATCAAAATTTCAAAAATTTCAATTTAGGTAGACTTCAAATTTCACGTGGCCGAAGGCCGAAGGGCGAAAATTTAAGCGTTTTTAAAAATACCCAATTTTTCAAATTTTTCAAAATCTCAAAATTTGAGAATTACAATTTTCACCCTTAAAATCATGACCGTTCCAGGACACCGAAAATCATAAAAGTTAAGAATCTCAAAATTTGAGAATAACAATTTTCTCGCTTAAATCATGACCGTTCCAGGACACCGAAAATCATAAAAGTTAAGAATTTCAAATTCATGAATTTTATCCATCTTTCAGGTTTTCAAAATATATCATGTGACTAAAAATATTTCTTTAAAAATGGAAGAAACAAAAGTGGATGAAACCGCAAGAATATATCCTTCGTTATCTCAATTAAAAACAGGTGAAATGGTTCTCAATTATTATTAAGATTAGAGCATTATGATAAATTAAGAAGACGCAATTATTACTTAGTCATTCTTCGTTATTGTATGCTCAACATTATTTAAAGTACTAATTGTGTGAACTAGAAGATCATTGTAACTCATAAACTCAAAATTATTCAATGAACCCGTACACTGGCTGATAATTGAAGAGAGAGAAACATCTAGCAGCTTTCCCCTAAAATTATCGTGCTATCTCTTGTCATTTCAATTTACTCATCAGTAAACTTTTGGCATTTCAACTTACGCGTGCGTAAAGTTTTGACATTTCAATTTACCCCTACGTAAATTATTTTCAGAATCTGTTTTCAAAATCTATTTTCAAAATCCATTTGCAAAGTCTGTTTTCAAAATCCATTTGTAAAGTCTGTTTTCAAAATTCATTTAGCGTTTGCCAAACACATACGGGTAGTAAAGTACTTCCCATTGTGAACACATGAATAGATTAAGCACATAAGAGTGCATTGACAATAAAAGCAAATGACAATAAAATTCTTCTTGTGAACACAGAACGCATAAACGCCGATATGCGGGTTAGTTGTTATGGCAATTTTAAACAATCATTTTAACGATGAAACATATTTTACAAATGAAGTTCATGAAGAAAATGGAAATATATAAAACAATATAGATTAGAATAATTATAGTATAATCATTTCAAAATCGAATAAGTAGTAAGGAAAGACATCATTAGAGAACAGTTTTAAATCAATACCCCCTCCCTTCTGACTTCTAGGGGTCCCTTAAGAAATTTTTTTATTATAAAATGAGCAACATAAATGAGTTTTTGAAATTATATGGAACACAAACGACAACGAATTTCGACCTAAAGAAAATCGCAAATCAATTAGGAATAAAGAATTTTCATGTTCTAATGAGAGACGAATTACAATTCCTAAAAAATAGGCCAACAGGAACCTTCAGTTCCCGGAACAAAGTTCAAACTGTAAATTTCATAACAAATCTTCATACGTCAGATGAAAAAGGTGTACATTGGTCAGCAGGACAAAGAAATATAAACTGTTCTAATTATTATTTTGACTCATACGGACTTCCACCTACAAACGAAGTCAAAAAATTACTTGGCAATGGAATTTATAATACATTTGAAATTCAAAAACCAGGAACTACATATTGCGGTCAATTATGTCTTTATGTTTTATTTAAATTACAAAAAGGAGTATCATTTCTTGATATTATGTTAGAATTGAATAATAAAAATAATAATAACAATAATGATAATTAAAAATCAGTTCGTTGTAATTCATTTTGATAAAAACGACCTCTGATATCCTCATTATCTAAATCTTTAATTTCATAAGTAAACGGATAAGTTTGATTTATTTTACAAATTTCAAATATTTCTTTAGTCCAATAGCCAACAAAGCCTTTTTCAAATTTATTCTTATATTTAAATATTCTAACTCTATCTCCAATTTTAAATTTCGGCTTAAGTTTCTGCAAATTCGGACTACTCTCATTCAAATTATTATTCTCGAATATTTTCTTTAGTATCAAATCAGGGTCGTCAGAAGCATTCTTTGGAGTTTCTTTAATACCAGAATGAACTTTATTATTGTACTCTTCTACAACTCCTGGTAATATCTTCAACCATTTCTGATTTCTTTGCTCAGTAAATTTCTTGAATAATTTATTTTTTAACGTCCGATTGAATCTTTCTATCACTACAGCTTTTCCTGCGTTTTCAGTTGAATAAACAGTTTCAAATAGTGGCTGAACGTTTCTGTTATAAAATTCCGATCCTTTATCCACAAACAATTTCCTTGGCTTTCTATTACTTTCTTTAAAGATTTCTTCAAACGCATATTTAACTGATAGACCACTTTTATTTTTTAAAGGCTTTACCCAAGCGTATCGTGTATATAAATCTATAACGGTCAATGCGTATTTGTAGTCCCTTTCATTCGGCATATGAATAAGATCAGCACTCCAAATATCATCTTTATTAAATACTTTTACTTTCAATAAATATTTAGGCTTTCTGTATTCCCTATGAATTTCGGACGCGTAGGTTCGAGCGTTGCTCTCAGACAGCTTTGCTGTCGTTTCATTTAAACCCTGACCGAATAATATTTTAGCTTGTAAAGCTTTCTTAACAAACATTCTTTCAATTTTTTCTCTAAATGTAGGATTCTGAATACTATCTAATTCTTGAATCATCTTCTTATCAGCTGCATGTCGAGAACTTAGATCATGATTTCGATAAGCTAAATCATGCCTGTAAGCTGCGGCATCTACTCTATTTATTGGTTCTTCACCTGGTTTCGGATTATTATTCTCATCTAGTCTTATATCTAATCGAGTTCCTAGACCAGTATATGAATGACCAGGAAGATGTTTTTCTTTCGAATATTTACTCCAAATAAATCCAGGAAAGTTTTCTAATGTTTTTTGTATATCACCACCGAAGTGGTATGGAACTTTGTTCTTGTCACCTCCAATATGCTGACAGTTTGAGTTTTTATTTTTGTTTAATAGATAATTTAATAAATCTAAATTAGAAATTTTTAATTTAATTAAATTTTCGGAATTTGTAGAATTCATTTTAAAAGATAAAAAAATTTAAAAGATAAAATAAAATAATTGTTTTACCTTATGGACCAAAGGTCCTGAGGTTATTACCGAATCATACTAGGACTTAGATATATTCCAGAACCATCTTTAGTTTCTTTAATTTCAATTAAATCATCAACATTGTGGAGAATATTTTTAAGAACTCGTTTTCCTTCATCAACTAATTTTAATTTACTAATAAAATTATCTACTACTCCTTCACCCCTAGCAACTTTCTCTAACTCTCTATTATGACGTTTTTGTTCTTCTAATGCTGCCTTCTCTGATTTATTTTTATTTACTGCTTGGACAATACCAGCTGTCCCACCTGCAACACTTCCTGCTGCTGCTATGCCTCCTATTATTAGTGGAATTAATGGGAGAATGCCACCATTCTTTTCTTCTTGTAATTGAATATTCTCTATCATTGGTTTACTTATGTAATACTTTTTTTTGTTAATCGTAATAGTTTTAGGGGTATTTTTGTCAACAATATTACGTAATTTTAATTCAACAGTTTTATTATTATTACCTTTCGCTTGCGACATTTTTAATAAAAAAATTTTAAGTTACCAAAAAATTTTAATCTATTCTAGTTATTAAAAAATTTCAAGTTACCAAAAAATTTTAAGTTACCAAAAAATTTTAATCTATTCTAGTTATTAAAAAATTTGAAGTTACTAAAAAATTTTAAGTTACCAAAAAATTTTAATCTATTCTAGTTATGAAAAATTTTAATCTATTCTAGTTATGAATAAATTTTAATCTAAGAATTTTTAATCTATTCTAGTTATGAAAAAATTTTAATTAACTTATCCTTACCATCTTTCCATTAAGAATTTCAATAGAATATTTTACATCTTCTAGCAATAAACCATAAGCCATCAATGAAGTTGTGGAATCTTTTTTTTCAATATTAATTGTTACATCACAGCCAGTCTTGATAATATCTTCAGATTGTGCACTTAAATCGAAACAGAAAACAGGATATAAATGTCTCCAATCTCCAGGAGATAATTGTGGTTCAACTCCAAATTCTATACAAAGATTTCGATAAGAATCATATCCTTCCATAAATTGATTATTGGTATCATCGAATCTTAATGGATCAATTGGATACCGGGTTTGATTTAATGAAACTTGTAAACTTCGAATTGTATTAATATGAAAAGATTATTGTTCTTATCAAAACTTGGAGAATTATTTCTTTGAAAAGTTAGCAATAAATATCTTGGTGTATTCGCAGTTCTAGTAAAATGCCAGTTAAATCTTTGTTCGGAAAAAGTTACTGAACTAGCAGTACGCTTTAGAAAATTTACTGGAATTGGTTTGTTAGTATTTAATCTTTTTGTAATAGCTGTTTCAATCTCTAAACTAGGACTAATATGCTTAATCCACCATTCAAGTCTATCAATTTTTAAATATGCTTTTCTTCCAGTCTTACCAAAAAAGATTAATTCATTATTTGCTGTACGATGAATTATTAATTTAAATTTTAATTGATATGATATTTTATCATAATCTAAATATCCGAATAATGGAGACAATGATCAATTTACTGTCTGTTTACTTTTCTTGTTAAATTCACGTCTTTCTTTATATGCATCATTATTTGTTTTATTTAAATGTTTTGCAATATTTTCTACATCTTTCGCAATTCCTGCTGCATCTGTTCCAGCGTGAGTTAAATCATCAACAATTATACCATCATTAGTATCAGGAAACCAACCTTCGATTTCATGCTTTTTATTATTTTCACCAATTGTTACAAATCTGAGCATTGTATCAATTACACCTGGAGAATCACTTATTGTTTCTATATTTTGAGTTGCAACATCTAAACACATTTGTGTAAATAATCTTGGAAAAAAATTATTCTCTAATGCAATATTATCGGTATCTGCTAATAGTGTTGTAAAATTGGCATCACTATATAAAGAATATTCACAGTGCAAAAACGAATCAGGTAAATATATATAACTCTGCTGATTATCAACTTCAAAAATTAAATCACCTCCAGTATTTACTCTACTGGAAGATCCGGGATTCATATCAATTCTTATATAGTCATTCTTTTTTTGATTATTACTGACGAACGGAGGATCGTCTAATCTAAATTTATTTTCGATAAGCGAAGACATTTTTATAAAAAATAATTTGACTTTTTGTTTTTCTCACAGACAGAAAAAATTTTTACTAAAAAAATTACTAAAAAATTTTACTAAAATATAATTTTAGAATTTTGCTAGACCAGCTCCGCTACAGCTTTGCTGGTTAGACCGAAGGTTGCTATTAATACCATTACCTCTTATTTCTTCAATTGTTTTTTCATTGTGTTTACTATCAGACGGAGCTCCGCTCCTCAAGGTTTCCCCAACAGCAATGTTAGCAATTTTATTTTTTGTTTCCTCTGAAAGTTTTTTTAAATTTTTTAGTTCCTCAGAATCATTCCTAAGTTTACGAATAGCTTCTAGTTGTTTTAATTCGTTTTGAGACTTGACAGCATTTGATATTGCACTAGCTGTACTACCTATAGCAGCTGCTCCTTTTGCAGCAGATGTAATCAAATCTTTATTATTTTTAATTAAGTTAACGATACTTCCAATACCAGAAAAGATGCCAGCCCCTTCTTTTTGAACGGCACCTGCGGTGCCTAGGAACTTTTGTGTTCCGATTGTTTCTACATTGTTATAATGGTAAACAGATTTCATAGATGGTTCATGAGCAATTTTTTGATTTGAAGCAAAATGTTTAAGATTGTGTTTATAAATTATAGGCATTTTTTAGGATTAAATTTGACTTTTGGGAAAAATATCTACGTGTTAAGATTTACGTTTGTGAATGGACAACAACTTCGAGATAACTTTATTAATTGACTGTTGCACTTTATCTATTGCGTCAAGCAGCGTGTCATGTACTTTAATTTCTTTTCTATTAACTTGCATTTTCTCCTGATTCATCTTCAACGCCGTTTTAAGTGCATTTAACTTAATTTTAAGAACATCTAATTGTCTTTTAACGGAATCTAACTGTTTTTTATTTTCTTTAGAGTTTTCTTGTAAATTTTTCTTTAATTCATTTTCTAAATTGATTTTAAGAGTTTTCATTTTATCAACTTTTTCATTAAGCGAGTTTACTTCATTTATTATTCTATTCATCTTTTTCATTTGTTGAGTAATTTTAGAACTTAATTCATCAACACTTTTTTGGAATGTAGTTTGCAACTGCTTTAAATTTTTTTTAATTCTTTCAGGTAGTTTTTCTATTTCATCTTCTAATTGTTCTTTTAACATTTTTATCTGATGTTTATTTTTAATGACTGCAGATTTTAAATTTATAGAAAGTAATATTAAAATTTTTGATTGTTCAGAAATCTTTTTGAATAGTTTTGCTATATCTGCTTCTAGCTCTCTATCCTTTTTATCAAGTTTTAATAATTTTTCGTTTAATGATTTGTCATTAAGTTTTAGCAACTTTAATTCGTTCATCAGTGGAACCAAAACATCGTTTATATATTTTTCCTTTAAGTCATTGATTTGTGTATCAACATATTGTTTATTTGTTAACTCTGTATTTTGTTGCGGAAGAATAGAAAGATGCAATGGACCAGATAAAACGTCTCCAGTTTTCATGATATAATTTTCTATCTCTATTTCTAATTCACGATTATTCGGGATATATGCACCTCCACCAACATTTGGTAACATCATTTTTTAACAATAAAAAAATAAAGTTTTTTCTAATAAAAATAAAAAAATAAAATTTTTTCTAATAAAAATAAAAAAATAAAATTTTTTCTAATAAAAATAAAAAAATGGATAAAGCAAATTTAAAAAAATTATATTCGCCCGCATTTCCTGTTCTTCTTATTCGACGAGATCAACGGGATTTGAAAATAAATGTTTTGATAATAATAATAATAATAATACTATTACAAATCCATGTATAGATGTTAATATTTTATTTCAATTACAAGCCGAAATATTTAGAGAACAGACTAAAGGTTTACCTTCTATAGAAACTAATTATTGTTTATTTCCAGGTGATCCATTTATTAAATTTATGGAGATTGTTAGTAAATATAATGATGTAGCTTATGTGGAATTAAATAAAGAAAATATGGTTATAATAGGTCATAATAACGTTCGTGGTTTTATTAGAGCAGTGTTACCAATTAGTAATACTGAATGGATAGAAAATAAAATTATTAATTATGTCAATATTAAAGAATTAGTTAAAAAATTAAAATCTTTTTCCAAAGAAAAACTAAGATTATTTGTTGACGATCAAAATCAATATAACATTCACATAGAGAGTAAAAAACATAATGAAGAATTATTATGTCAAGTATATTATAGAGATACAATTTATAAACAAGAAACATTAGAAATGCCGCAAAGATATGATGATGATACATATATAGGATTGTATTCCAATTTAAATATTAATTTATTAAAATTTTACATAAATGGTTTAGCTCAACAAGAAAAAATTTATATGTGGACAACACCTTATACTATTAACAATGTCCATAATCATAATCATAATAAACGAACCGAAGGTTCTAGGGCTTTGTCCGATCTTAAAGAATCTTATGATTATAATGATGATAATAATATAGATGATAATAATATAGATGATAATAATATAGATGCTAATAATATAGATGATAATATAGATGATGATTCAGAAACATCTGAAAATGGTGTAAATGGTAAAAAAGATTATAAAAATATTAGTAATTATAAAAATTTATCTAAAATTCATTTTCTTACAATTGAAAATAATAATGATGGTATAGTTGAAGATACTGTTAGACAACTATGTGTCGGGTCTACAAAATTTAAATTAGGATTTACATCTAATCAATTTAAAATTTTATCATCTTAAATAAAAACTAAAAGTGATTCAGATTATGGTGGTGTTATTAAATTTTCCAAAAGAGATCAAAGACCAATATTTTTCTCTATTATATTATTATCAGATAAAAGATGTAATTTAGAGTTAGATATTCCAATAAGAGAATGGTATCCTATCAGGGAATGGCATCCTATACCAAAAAGTGTAATTTATGATGATGATGAAGAATCAATTTATGATGATGATGAAGAATCAATAGTTAGTGAAAATAAATTTAAATTATCTTTTGAGAAAACATTATATGATGAAACTTAATATGATAAAACTTAATAGAAAATACCAAAATATTCGATAAATATATTTTCATATGTAATAAAATTTTTAGATGTAATAAGTTTTTAGATGTAATAAATTTTTTAGATGTTATAAATTTTTTAGATGTTATAAATGTTTTAGATGTTATAAATATTTTAGATGTGTTATAAATTTTTTAGATGTTATAAATTTTTTAGATGTTATAAAATTTTTAGATGTAATAAAAAAATTATTATTCCCACGTGTCATCATCATCACTTAAATTACTCTCACAGATTATTGTTTGAAATATTTCAGCTTGAATATCTTCTCCGTTATAAGGTAACATAATTTCATTTTCATCAGGTGCTTGACGTTTAAGAATATTTATTTGACCAGAAAATTTTTTTCTTCAGTATTATTATTTTTATCAAGAATACTAATTCCAGTTTCTAAAGATCGTTTCCATGGTTTATTAACTGTAGTCGATAATGTTTTCCCCGAATATAATTTTAGAAAATCTTCTACTTTTACTTTGTTTTGTGAATAACCTTTGAATGTTTTCTTTTCACTAAGTCTCCCTTGTTCATCTACAGTAATACAGTATTTTACTTTAGGTGCAATAAACATTGCAAAAATAATTCCACCATTTCCATAATCATTTTCCCTTGACACAATTCTCCTCCAACATATCCAGCAGCGTCTAATTTATTAAAGAGCTCATTGGAAATATATATTGAATCAGTATCTGTATAATGAATGTATTTTTCTTTGAAACCATTAATTTCTAAAATAAAGTTATTCATGATTCTTCTAGAGTGAGAAAGAATGAAAGAACCTAAGTGTGATGGCATGAATGACGTCTTCCCATCTTTTACAATATTAGTTTTGAGAAATTCATCATCTTCCATTTCTACTTTCGCTAAATATTGTTCATCATTTAATTTTTCATAATCTTTTACTTCTTGAGTGAAATTTTTTCTCAATGTATTCTCATTCCATAAATGATATTTAGTGGTTATATCTTTTTGCACAGTTTTGCCATATAGCGAATTCATCAATAATTTAATTAACTCATCACCTACAGTATTTCCTTCTGTTTTATATCTTTTTCTCAAATTAAAAAGTTTTTCAATATAATTTCGAAATGGTGAAACTTGATAATTTTTTTCATAAATTATACCATCAGTAATATGTAAGATTTTCCCCCTGCATCTAACAATTTCTTGTATGTCTACAGAAGTTAATACATCATAACATATACCATTTCTAAACCTGATTACTTTTACATGAGAATTATTATTTTGATTTTTAACTTTATCTTTTATAGGAACTGGTTGGAAAAACATATCATTCGGATATTGAAACACAACAGAGAATATTCCAGTTTTAGGTCTAAATGTTTGAGTATTAAATTTATATACTATTTCCCGCTCTTCTTCTTGACGAAATTTTCTAGCTGATTCAGCTTTAGGGTATTCTGAATTTTCATCATACATAGCTGAAGGATATAAAGATGTTGCATCAAAAGCCATTAGAAATTCATTTTTTTGTTCAAGTAGTTGATTTGAAATTTTCTTACAAATTTCAGTTTTATTTCCTAAATCTCGATACTGTTTCATTAAATCTATTAAATTACTTCCAGAGGACAAAGCCCCACCAGCGTAGCGACCAGGTAAATACTGTTTTAATATTGGTAACAAGATGCTACAAAATGGCGATATGTATTTTCTTATATTTGCTGAAACTCTTCCACCTTTAACAGATTTTCTAATATAATTTCTAGCACATAAATCTATATGAGAATGAATATTTATATTGTCATTTTGTACGCTTTTCATCCAACCGTTAAATGTTAAAGCAGAGGATGTCAAATTAGTAGTTATATCTTCACCAACTAAATCTTGCATAACATTATTATATTTGTAGATACAAAAAGCTAAAGAAAGAATATCGTTAACTAAATATGGTCTCCATTCAATTTCTTTTTCTTTATAATTTTCATGTGTTATGTCTCCAATTTCATAATTTAATTTGCACACATTCGTAGGAATTTTAAAATTCTCACACCATTTAGAAAGACTTGTTTTTACATGTTGATAACTACATTTCATTATAATAGTTTGAAGTGCTAATTTACCTGAAGGTGAATCTTTTTTTATATTGTTTTTAAATCTAAAAGATTTTTGGATGTATCTACTAACACATTCAGTTGTATAAGGATTTTGTAATGAAGCAGTCAATATTCCTCTTGAAGTTTTAAGAGGCGGTTTAGATAATTTAAAATTAGCTTTTATCGGAAAATAGGAATCAAAACCTGATGAATTGTGAGCTATTAAAGTTACTCTCGAATAATTAAATTTTCCAAGAGTTTTAAAAAATTGATGGATCGGACATACGTCCTCTGGGTTTCCCCGGATTGGACATTCATCATCCTCAGTTCTCGTAAATATTTTCACACAATTTTGAAGTTTATTAAATTCTAATTCAGTTAAATTATTATACTCATTAATCTGTTTTTTAAGTTTTTTAATTTCATCTTCATCTTTTGATCGATTAATTTTAATCATATCACTTAACAAACGTGTTTCTAATTCTTTCAATCTTTGTTTCGGTAAACAACATATAAATTTATTAAAATTAATAGCTCCTACAGCATAAGGAATAGGATGAGCTGTTGAACAGTTAGGATCAGGAAAAGTTTCGAGATCCCAAATATATGTTGAACCATAGTCAATTTTTTTCTTTGTTATGATTTTATATGGACGCGTTGTTAGATTTTCATCAGTAACTGTTTTATATATGGGTTTGAAATTATTTTCAATTTCTCTAATAGCTTTTAATTTATGAGATTTATTAATTAAACAATAGTGACCAATTGTTGAACCTGCGTGAAAATAATTGTAATAAACATAATTATGAAACGTTTCAATTCCTCTAGGATTTAAATGACGATTGGCAGGACTATAATATTGAACACATTCTCCAAAATATTTATTGAATTGAGAAAATTTGCAGTTTGACATTACTCCTGTTCTAGATGTGGCTTTCTCTTTATATAAAAAATTATTAAACATTTCTTTCATCATTTCTCCTTGTTCTTCATTAAAACCTCGTAAAACATAATAACATTTAATAAAACAAAAATCTTCAGAAGGAATATAACAATATTCACCGAAATATTCTTTGATTCTATATTTCATATTAATCCCTGCCCCTCTATGCGATCTTTGTACTAACTTCATTCCAAAATCTTCATATTTAATATTACCTGTAAAAATCCATTCGTTAGCATCGGATTTCTCATCAAGATTCGAAAACCATGTTTCAAATGATTTTTTATTATAGAAGGTTACGTAAAAATTTTGAATTATATTTTCCTGATCTTTAACAACTTTTCCAAGTAAATTAATAATTTTACCATTTGCTAAAAGTTTCCGCATATCATTTACTACATTAATAAAAGATACATTTTCATATTTAATTTCATTTGGATTAAATAAATTACATAAATCATCACCAAGTTCATCCTTAATTCTATCATCAAAAAAGATATCACTAATAGGAGTTTCTAATATTTCTTTTGCTCCACGTTTCTTTTTTTTAGTATTACGTCTAATACTACGCCTAGTACGTTTCTGTTTTTTAATACGTTTACTATGTTTAATTTGCGCATCAAACTCAGCAGTTCGGTTCTTGATTAATTCATCAATCCTAGACGTTTGTCCGAGAGACATTTCACGATTCATATTTTTTAAAAGAAAAATTGAATTTTTACATAGAACCTCGGTTCCGTTTTTACATATACACAGGAATATGTAATTGATGTAATGTTTCTAATTCATGTGTTGTTAAATGTTCTTTCTTAACCAACCACCATAAATTATTATACGCCAAAAATACTCGGAAACTTCTTAAACAAAGTGGAAAGTCTTTTGTTTTAACACACGGTTTAATACCATGTTTTGTTTTATAATCTGTAACGAGCGCTACGTATTTATGATGATAATAAAATCTAACTTCTTTCTTCGAATTTACAGGATTTGTAGGATGACGATAATCTTTTAAAACTGCTACATGCTCTATCTTATAATCATTCAACATATTTTTTTTTATTTTTATTAACAAAAAATTTATAAGAAAAAATTATTCGGCCACTCCGTTCGGTCACTCCGTTCGATCACTCCTCGAAAATATTTTCTATAACTCTTTCATGAATTTTTTTATCAATATTAATTGTGATAAATCCATAATCTTTTGACCAAGCATTGTTACACGATTGTTTAAATTCATCTTTATTTCTTACACATAAATCTCTTAACAAATCACTTAAGTTTCTTGCATTTATTTCAAATAGTATAAATATATTTGCATTCTTTCTAATAACACTTCCGTCTAATGAATACATACTTTGTGTTAAATAAAACACACTACAGTTATTATGTCTACCTCTTGTGAAATAATTTCTCTGAACTGACTGATTTCTATCATTAACACAATCATCAAAAATTACACAATGTTTCATTGTTTTATCTAGTTTACTAGGATCTTGCATATTACCACTATCATCTATTAATTGTATTTTTATATGCTTATTTTTATTAGATTCTACTAACTGATTATTTTTTGTTGCTTCTTCACACCACGAACTTATTTCTTCTTCATCTTCAGATTTTTCATATTCTTTGAATAATGAAGCAATTGCTGTTTTTTTAAAATTATTTTCAAATCCATATTTTAAAAATTGATAGACGGGTTGTTCTGCTGTTGTTGTATAAATTATAAGATTGTTGTAATCCAAAAAATTTGGAGTCGTTAAAATTTTAAATAATAGATACGTTTTTCCACAACCTGATCTTCCACAAATAACTGACAAAACTTTATTAGATAAATTTGGATGATGATTAAATTTAAGTTTTTTTTTATTTAATGGAGGTAGTTCACTCATTTTTTAATAAAAAAATTTATTTTTATTTTATTTATTTT
Organism: Prostheceraeus crozeri; assembly: GCA_907163375.1. Lineage (NCBI taxonomy): Eukaryota > Metazoa > Platyhelminthes > Polycladida > Euryleptidae > Prostheceraeus > Prostheceraeus crozeri. Next base: position 12,190 of record CAJQUW010014185.1, on the reverse strand, counting down.
TTGTTTCTAAAGAAGAAGAAAATTAAACTTCTCTAGCTTCGCGTGGGAGTTTATACCTCTCGAACGGGAGTTTATACCTCCCGAACGGGAGTTTATACCTCCCGAACCAAAAGATCTATCATAATTTCTTCACCTCCAAAATTTATTTCTTGTCCTTTCTCATCAGTGATTCTAATGCCAATGTTGTTAATAGTTTTTCTTGTAATAGGGAAATATATTAATGTTTGTGGAATTACATTTAATCTATAACCAATTGGTACAGTAAAAGCTGGAAAACTGAATATTAAATTTGATAATTTACCATTTATATATCCTCCTTCAATAATGTCACAATGTACAACAATTGAATTTATTTCAGTTATTTTTGGAATCTTCTCACCTAAATGATAACCTTGACTATAGGTTTGTTTATTAAATCCTAATAGCTTTGACAATGATCTATCATGATTAAAATCAACTTGATGATTTTCGTCTAAAGTAAGAGAAAATTTATTGACTGCCGGTTCAACTGCAAAATGTAATTGTTTCTTATCTTTAAATGGTATACCTAAATGTCTCTTAATTTCATTTGATATTGATTCAACTTCGTAAGAACCAGGAAGAAAAGTTAGTACTTTCCACGTTTTGCCTTTATCAGTAGAATATCTAAATTGATCATTCACATCTTTGATAACGTTTTGAATAGTGTTAAATGTAGAGAAACTAGTCAATGCAATTTGATAATTTTTAATTTGTTCCAAATGTAGAATGGGTTCTAAATTACAAGTGTGTGATGAAGTAGTTGTTATAATTTTTAACGTCGTACTAAATTTTGATGAACCCAAAATCTCTGTCAAATTTTCTAAATGATTGTTAATTTTGTCTAAATCTGCTGAACACATTTTTTAGTTAAAATTTTGAACAACATATTTCAGCTACGGGCGAAGCCCTGGAGGACATCAGAGATGACCGGTTCGGGCGAAGCCCTGGAGGACATCAGAGATGTCCGGTTATACTTTTATAATCCTCTTCATTTAGAATCTTCTTTTCTAACAGTCTTTTCAATATAGCATGAATTTCATTGAAACTAGAATTATGTCCTTCTTTTATTGCAGATATTAAAATACTTAATCTATCTAGTAATTCTTGTGGATCATCTGGTAAAAATATGGTTGTTTCTGTTTTCTGTTTTTCGGATAAACCTTTTCCTACTTTAATTCCCGTTGATAATAAATTTTCTAATTGTTTATAACGTCTAAGAGATTTTACTGCACCAACTCTATCTAACATAGCTTTATATTTAATGAGATCTTCTACAGCATAATTTTTTAAATCTGCTCCTCTTAAAAGATTAACAAAATTTCTATCTAAATTAAAAGGAGATTTATCTGGTGAAAAAATTAAACCTCGAAAAGGTTGTGGAAATATTTCTTTTTGACCGAGATAAAATCTAGGTATTATTTTTCCATCTATAAATGAAATAGAATGTTCAAATTGCATAGATTTTGGTAATTTCTTATTAATGTTTGATTCTAGTAATCCATAGTCATCTAATATAGTTTTGTGTTCTGGATCTGTTATATCAATTTGTTTATCATTATTTGTACTTTCTTTTTCAAGAGTTTTAAATGGTTTCATAGTTTTCTCAAAATCAGTTTTTACTTGCTCGGTTTGCTGCATTTTTTCAAACATATCAGATTGAATACCAGCTTTTATCATTCTATGTTGAAGATGATTTTCTTTCATAATATTTCTTTGTTTTATTAACTCTTCTAATTGTTTTATTCTTTTAAAATTATCAGCTCTAATTTTATCCATTTTTAGAATATAATATTTGAATTTTGTGGTAACATTGGAATACAGCAAAAACATTTTACTGAACAAATTATTTTTTTATTGCTTTGTTGTTTGACATCTTTTCGTTTAAAGTTTTATCGTTTTAAGTTTTGTTTAATAAAGTTTTGTTTAATAAAGTTTTGCTTAAATTTTCGCTTAAAGTTTTTAGCTCTTCTAAAAAAATTTTGTCATTTTCTTCATTAGAAATTTTACCACCAGTAAAAGTTTTACCATCACTAGAAATTTTGCCATCCTGTTTATTCTTATCATCAACTTTTTCGGACTGTAATTGAAAGGTTTGATTTACTTCATTAGCTATTTGATCAAATTTTTCAATCTCATCTAACGTAATAACATTATCATCACATACTCTTTGAAAGTAGTAATGTAGTTTATCATAGACTTCTTTAATATGTAAATGCTTAGTTTTTAATGATTTTCGTTTCTTAGTTATTAAAGATTTATCTAACATTGTAACAAGTGAAGTTGCAAAAACACCCGTACCTGTTAAAGCTGTAGCAACTACTGGAATTACCAAAACACCAGAAGATATAACAATTGTTAAAGCACCTAAACTTATTGTTAAGAATATGTCAATTCCTTGTGTTACATTCTTAACTTTAGACCATCTCTTTCTTAACTTTTTATAATGCTCTAATCTAAGTAATAATTGAGATTCCTTATCTTTCATATAACGTACTCTATCTTTGTGTTTTGCAATATCCATTTCATATGATAACGAAGGATATATTCTTGCGGTTTCTTCCACTTTTGTTTCTTCCATTTTTAAAGAAATATTTTTAGTCACATGATATATTTTGAAAACCTGAAAGATGGATAAAATTCATGAATTTGAAATTCTTAACTTTTATGATTTTCGGTGTCCTGGAACGGTCATGATTTAAGCGAGAAAATTGTTATTCTCAAATTTTGAGATTCTTAACTTTTATGATTTTCGGTGTCCTGGAACGGTCATGATTTTAAGGGTGAAAATTGTAATTCTCAAATTTTGAGATTTTGAAAAATTTGAAAAATTGGGTATTTTTAAAAACGCTTAAATTTTCGCCCTTCGGCCTTCGGCCACGTGAAATTTGAAATCTACCTAAATTTTGAAATTTTTGAAATTTTGATTTTTTGAAAAAACCCGCAAAAGTGTGACATCCGGCGCAAGCGAAGCGAAGCGAAGCGAAGCGAAGCGTCGCGCCGGATGTCACACTATATACTACTGGCACTTCCCACATTATCTTTCAGTTTCAGATGCCATCCCTCCAAATGATTTGTAATTCGAACATCACTGTTGCATAGTGATTCCATACTGAAATAGAAAAATAAGCATATGCTTCTTCTATATATTTTGACAGTGAAACGATAGTGATGACATGGCCCACGGTGCTTGGAAATTGACTTTAACCTTGAAAAATTGTCCATAAAATCTGAAAATTGATTCTACATCAAAATTTTGTGCTGAAAACGAATATGATTTCAATGAAAACGTACAACGACCTCTTCAAAAGATAATTGACTTTTTTGATCAGTATTGATCTGGTTGATTACCAGTGATTGATTTAGTAGATTTGTACTTCTGTGATGTCATAATAGTGTAATATAATATGCAAATTAACCTGGCAGAAAACGAATATGATATCCAAAGCATCATAACTACAGCCGATTATACGTTTCGGATGAGCTATTGATCAATATCGATCTGATTGATTGATTAATGATCGATTACACGATATGGAATATTAAAATGTTTAAAAGGTTGATTAGATGTAAGATTATGACGCAGAAAACGAATATGATATCCAAAATATCATAACTGCAGCAGACTACAAGTTACATATTAATTATTGATCAATATCGATATGATTGATGGTGATTGATTTGCCTTAGAATGCGAATGTATCCTCTGCACATAGGTTGTTATGTTTTAGAATGGTGAATATGATTATGTCAAAAACGAACATGGTGTTAAAATGTATGATAACTGCAGCAGAGTATAAGATACAGACTAGCTTCAGATTACTTCAGGTGTCGTCTTATCGGTTTCACACTTATGTAAGTATAGTAATAACATGTGGAAACAGCGCTACCACGAATCGACAAAGCAGAACAATAGAACTGTTTCTGATGAGGACAGTATGACATACGCACACAATGATGTTTGTCATGCCGTGTGACTAATCGATGATCATTCGATTATTCTATTCGATAGCCGCTGTCGTATCGAAACCAGTCTGATCGAAGCATTAGTCTTTCTCATTCTTCATTCGTTTGACGTTATGGCTCATGCTCATCATGCATCAACTCACAAGGAATGTTTGCAAAAGGTCTGCTTGATATGTTTCAATGAATGTGGATAATCGATGTATCACAGACAGGCAATACAATTTGATTTCCGAGTTTGTTTTCCATGGATTTGATCGCGATGACTGGACTACCAACGGTTATATGTGGAACATGTCGATTGGTTTTGGGTGAGTACGCCAATGGCAAATTTACTCGTAAATTGAGTGTATATGATCATAGTGAGGTTGGTCGGCATCAATATCATACCAGGTCAATTTAACGTAGCAAAGTGCGTCAAGGTAACAAAATTTAAAAAAAACAAAACAAGCTAATGACTAGTTAATTTTCAATAGGTACAAAATACACGTATGATTTAAAAGAAAATTTTTATATCCTAAAATGTCTAAAAATTTTAAAAATACTTACTAGAAGGACAAACAACGCTTCTCCTCTCCTCATGTGTAATGAATTGGCGAGTAAGTCGTTCTGTTCAAAGTTATGTTTATCACTTATATATTGAAAAGATCCTATTTAACAGTCTGCCTATTCTGATGATAAGAGGACAGATCTGTTTCCAATCAAAATACCAGATCTAGCTAACACAGCGGGATTACGCTATCTAAAATCTACCAGGTGTGTAAGAGAATTAATGTTAGTTCCTTAAGATAAAACGTGAAATAAAATTCTACAAAATATGCATACAAATTATTTGACTATTTTTAATGAGGATATACAAATTTTTAATCAAGATATACAAATTGTGACTGTCTTGTTTGTACTATTTACAAAACAAATGCATCCGTCAGTTCTAAGAATTCCAGGTTAACTAATATCAAACCCAATCCAGGCAGATCATCAACACAAGAGAAAAGTAGTAGCTCCAGACCAACCAGCTTGAAACTTTGCAGCTTGTGCTTATCAGACATAGGTAGGGGAAAACCACACAACTGCTCTCGTTCCAGAGCTCTGACGAATGTTAAGCAATTACTGAATTCGGCGGAAAAGAATAAGAAATTGCCAGAACAAGTTGTGCATTCTTACATTCAAGAGTCTCATGATGATGACTTCTTGCTGACATCGCCTAAAGGCGGCCGTCCCTTGAAGCTTTCCCGTGGAATTACGGACGATTTCAATGCTCGGGTTTCGTGTCAGAATATTACCAATATTCAATCTGAAATGAATTTGAGCAACCGTCAATCTTTGAAATTGCGCCATGAGCTGAGAATAGCATCAACCAAGATTGAACCGAATTTGGAAGCCCACTTGTATGCTACCGATCATTGCTTTGATGACTACTTCACGTTAAAAATGATTGATTTCTGTGTCATGGAGCAAGATGTTGTAAAAGGCGTAGAGATGCTGTTGTCTGCAAAGATGTACGACAGTTAATTGATTTCATACTTGACAGGAGAGGCATAGATCGTGGTGACTACTACATCAGAATTTACATTGAGGGTGGAGGCTCTTTCCTCAAAATTTGTTTGTCAGTTTCTGATAAAAACTACAATGGGCGATATAAAGACACAGGAGTGAAGCATATTTTTCTAGTCGTTTTATCTGAAAATGTACAAGAGAATTATCCAAATATTTTAAAACTATGGGAATCAGCAAATTTGAACGATCTGGATTTTAGCAATGAGAAATTGACAATTTCATGTGATCTCAAACTTGCGAATTGTTTGCTTGGACTGATGTCCCATGGTGCGACTTTTCCCTGCTGCTGGTGCACGGCAAGGAAAGATAGTTTGCATGTGTCTGGTCAGGCACGCTCATTTCAGTCAATTCATGACTAGTTTTGGTCTTATCACGGAAAATGCCAAGACAAAAAGATGGCTAAGCATTATGAAAATGTGATACATCCGAGTATAATCAAATGCAGTGATCTCGGAATAGGTGTGATACAAGTAATACCACCTCCGGAATTACATTTACTGCTCGGAGTTGTGAATACACTCTTCAAATATATGTCCAAAATTTGGCCGCATTCAATGGCGTGGAGCGAAAGATTGCACATTGAAAGGAAATCCTGCCATGGTAGCTCTTTCTCTGGAAATTCCTGCATGAAACTCCTTTCTAATATTGACTTGCTCCAATCAATGTGCCCATTGCATTGTCTGCCATACGTCAAGGCCTTTCGATGATTTTCAAAGGTAAGCAAGCAATTTGTGTTATTATGTTGATACCGTTAGATGTTTTTTCGATGTTTTTGACTTCTGATGTTTCAGAGGTATGTAATTTGTTTTATTCATTATGTTTATGCGATTACTAAGATGTAATACCTAGTCCAAACTCTAAACTTTATTTCGAAATTCATTTCTTCTGCATCACCAATATTTTCAGAGCTCATTATTTCATAAACAATTTCGTGAACCTTTTCAGCGAAGCCTCACTAAAAACTACTGGTGTATATGTAGCCTTTTATTCACTTTACAGGTTGTTGAATCATGCTTCGGATGGGAGCTGACGTCATCCTACCTCGAAGACATCAACAACTTCAAAATGACATACATTGATTTGGATGTCAACGTGACGCCCAAAGTACATGCCGTTATCTGGCATGTTCCTCAACTTTGTGCGAGATTCAACGAAGGATTGGGACGATGTTCAGAACAAGCAGGATAGTCAGTCCATCATGATTTTGCAAAGACCTGGGAAAACTATAAGTTAAAGTCCCTGTCTCATCCTGAATATGGCAATTCGCTGAAACGAGTTGTGTGCGCATACAATGGTCGCCATCTAGTAAGCTTATAGACTAAAATCAAATCTTCTTTGTCAGGCTGATATAGCATACCCAGGACTTCACTTCTTCTAATTATATGAGTTCAATTAACGTTGTCATTTTTTCTTTCATGGTCATTAGTTCGACATAATATTTTTTGTCTTCTACCGGTTTAACATACATGTAGTTTTCCATATAGTAATGAACATTACAAACATACCATGATAGCATAGCAAAAATCACTTTTAATCAATCAGATCGACATTGATCAATAATTAATATGTAACTTGTAGTCTGCTGCAGTTATGATATTTTGGATATCATATTCGTTTTCTGCGTCATAATCTTACATCTAATCAACCTTTTAAACATTTTAATATTCCATATCGTGTAATCGATCATTAATCAATCAATCAGATCGATATTGATCAATAGCTCATCCGAAACGTATAATCGGCTGTAGTTATGATGCTTTGGATAACATATTCGTTTTCTGCCAGGTTAATTTGCATATTATATTACACTATTATGACATCACAGAAGTACAAATCTACTAAATCAATCACTGGTAATCAACCAGATCAATACTGATCAAAAAAGTCAATTATCTTTTGAAGAGGTCGTTGTACGTTTTTATTGAAATCATATTCGTTTTCAGCACAAAATTTTGATGTAGAATCAATTTTCAGATTTTATGGACAATTTTTCAAGGTTAAAGTCAATTTCCAAGCACCGTGGGCCATTCAAGTTATCTACTAATCAAGCAAGCATAATTTCTCGAGGACTTCTTAAGATTTTGCAATACATTTTCGCTATTTTGAGATTCGCTATTGTGAGACTTCGCTATTATGAGACTTCGCTGTTTTGAGATTCGCTTTTTTGACACTTCCCTATTTTGAGATTCGCTGTTGTGAGACGACCCCCATATTCCTTCTTCCATGTTACCCAACAATCGTCAAGGTAGTGCATCCATAAGTTTTCAATATTATGGGCATCACTTGAAAATACCTCCTTGACTATTATGTACAAAACGTCTTCTAAATGACCCATACCAAAGAGGCGTAGGTGGGCGCCGCTTTTGTCCACATGGTTGTGCCACTTATTTGGAGTTAAGTTTCATCTTCGAATGAAAAGAAATTTCTCTTCGATATGAGTCGGAAACCACGTAGAATTGATGTTTTATCAAATTTTCTGTCGATGTTTTCTCTTTCTTTTTCAATCCAATATTCAATAGCACGTTACCCTCGACAAATGTTCATTCTTCATATGAGTATACTATAAAATGAGTAATCTAAGATAACACGAGATCCTTCCTCGTCTGTTTTTGCAAAATGTAGGTTAGACTTCTTTTGTAAGACCATAATGCATTATTTTCATTCTTAGAAATGCTACTTTTGTTGTGATGCCAATTAACATTAATCACTGTACATGTATACACTCTCTGTCTTTGTATTTGTATACAATCTCAATGTCTGCAGTCGTTCCGTAATTTGATTACAAAGATATCACACATCATCTGACAATCCTCTCTTCAAGATTCACTATGATTATTGGCTACATCAACGATTGTCTTCTGCATGAAATTTTGTCAAACACATCATAGCTAACTACTTTTCTTTAAATGAAAGTTTTTTGTCATCAAAATCATAGGTTGAAAAAATGAAGCACAGATCATTGTATAGACAAGAGAAAATGCTTTTAAAATAATATTTGGACTCATCCACAAGACAATTATGCGCCTAATTTGATGCACGCCCCATTCATTTGTTAAGAAATTGCATAAGCATGATTTTCACAAGTGAATATACCCGTATACAACATTAATTTTACTAAAGAGTGGCGGGCTGCGCGCGGTACACCGGTTCTTCCTCTTCACCGGTTCTCGGGCCGGTGCACCGAAATGTGTGAATTTCGATCAAAATGATTTTTTACCGTGTACTTCCAATTACATTAAATTCATTTTTTCTGCTATCTGTGTTAGAAAATTGGAGAGAAAAATATTTTAAGTAGTCAGAGCATCAGTATGCCTAATTCAACTGGGAGAGCATCATTCAATTCTTTTATCAATTCAATCAAGGTTGCTGCTTGGGTTTGCTTGGGTTTTGGACCCAATGCTTGGGTGTTAAACCGAAGCCCAAACCTAAAAGATGAAGTAAAACTTCTGCTGTAAGTCTGTGCAAGGCCAATATTTTCTCTCTCGGTCATGAGCTATTTTTTCGACACTATTTCATATGATTACATCAATCACTTATTTCATGTCAGCTTTCTTTTGGTATTATAATTGGTTGTCATAATTTTCAGATTAATTACTGCAGTACTACAGGGTATGTATCCTCCTCAAATTCCAAATATTGTGATATTTACTAATCATGATATCTATAAATCAGCTTAATGAAACTCGATAAAATTTGGTTGTCAAGATACTAATGGCCACGGCAGCAGTTTGCCCTTTGAGCCAGCCTGCGGCTACTGTAATTATTTGTCATTCACATTGTAGGCCTAATCATGAAAAGAAAACATTTTAACACATAATTGAAAGTTTGTTTTGTGGTGATATCTAGCATGTAGGTTAGGTTTATCATGTACTACAGTGTGCTGTATAGCCTACATTGCACATTTTTACGCCGAAGCTTGACTAATCATACATTAGTGGCCTACATAACTTATTTAGCAAGTATATAAAATAACTGTCGGTACACGCAAGCTTATATTTTTTGGAGCAGACCAGCCCTAATTAAACTATAGCCTAGGCCTAATAGTTAAACTACAGTACGTATTGTTAGAGACTACAGTAGAAGAGGGTAACTCTTTATTACCGACTTCTGATGTAACTTGCACTTTACATCAGAAGTGGGTAATAAAGAATTACCTTTTCTGGATGTCCTTCTGAAAATTGATGAGGACAATGTACTTACTGAGATTTATCGTAAACCTACCTTTACAGGTCTTTTATTGAATTTCAATGCTTTATGTCCTCGTAATTGGAAAAACACACTAGTATTAGGCATGCTTCATCGTGCTTACAGTGTATCCACCAATTGGAATCTATTCCATAATGAATGTAGTAAAATTACCAATATCTTAAGTAGAAATGGCTATCCATTGCAGTTAATTCAATCAACAATTAACAAATTTATAGGTCGTAAATTAAACAATTCTTCACGCGTAACAATTGATAATGACTTCAATAAAATAATCAAAATCCCCTTCTTGGCATCACAGAAATTTAGTAATAAGTTAATAAAAATATTTCGTAAACTTAACTTGGAATGCAAGGTTGTTATGACCTCGTTCAAAACTGGAAGATATTTCTCCCTTAAAAGTAAGTTAGGTCCCGACATGCAATCGCGTCTTGTCTATTGCTTTCAATGTCAGGTTGATCCTGATTGCCAATATATTGACAAAACCAAAAGACGTCTGCATCAACGTAAACTTGAACACTTACATGTAAGTGGCAATAGTGCCATTGCAAAACACATAGAACAATGTAACCATTGTTTTCGTAACTACAATGATTGCTTTAAAATCATTTACCGTGGAAACTCGGACTTTGAGATTAGCATTGTTGAATCTATAAAAATTTTTAGTAGCAATCCATTGCTTAACCGAACATTAGGTTATAATGGTAGCTCTTATTTCTTAAAGATATTTAACTAACATTACCTATTGTTTAATTGTTTACACGTAGTATCAAATAACCTTTTCTTCGTTGCAGATTGTAACCACGTGACTTATTGTAAGTAGGCATGGGTTTCGATTTATCAGTTAACTAAGTATACAGATATACAACAAAGAACTAATAAGAGGTCAATTGCTAGACATGTACAAAATATCTAGTCTATCTACCTAGATACCTACATATAAATATAAAGTTGACTGGTACAAGCTTCGGCTTTATCGTAGATAGTGCCTATGCTTAACAAGCCCCAACACATGGCATTGTTCATAAGCTTATCAAGAATCAATTAATAAGTAAGTCATAGCCTAAAATGTAGGCGTCTAGGCTTGCTATTGGGAAGGTAGGCTAGGCTTAGAAAATGCAACATCATGACGGTCGCCTTTTGCTATAGCTTCCATTTCGCTTGGCTTATTGGGGTGATACAGAACCCCAGTCTAACTAGCAACCCCATGTATAGGCTACCGGTTACCTATAGCCTAGACACAGTGCCAGTGCATGACCCGGTTATTGTACAGCCAGGTCAAGGCGTAGGCCTATATAGTATAATTTATGCATGGTGTAGGCCTAAAATAGCGGTATGGGTCCTATGGTAGCTAGAATTTTGCATTATGTTAGGTTTGGGTGTATCGCCTAAGACCTCTAGGTGACCTAGAATGCAATTCTATGGTAGTAGAATTTTGCATATTTTTAGGCTTAGGTCATCAAAATTCTTGCTTGCGTTGCTTGGGGCTTGAGGTAAACCCAAGCAAAACCCAAGCCGCTTGGCTTGGAGTGACCCAACCCAAGCCCTATAGCAACCTTAATTCAATTCAAGCTTTGAACTTTTCCATTATGAATATGAATCCTTTTGAAATTCGCGGCTTATCAACAGATGTATTTCCGGAAGTTGAGAAGAAATAAGAAAGTTGACGAAAATTAGATAATTCATTCTCATGACAAGTCTTTTTAGGCTCGAATTCCCGAGACCTCAGAATTTCGGAATCTCGTATTGAATACTTTGTGTCCCATGCTATTTCTCCTCTTGCTAGGATCTAGAATCAATCTTAACATCCCAGAGGTCTACGATCCGTCCAAAAGATGCTTTCGGTATCCTATAACATTATCACATCACAGAGAGACTACATGAAGCCGAGCAATGTCGAGATGTTAACCTTCTTGCGCAGTAATTTGTAGATAACGGTGACATTGCTTCGAATCTTTCTGCATTTTCTGATGTGTTCATGCCACAAAAGAATTAGATTGTTTAAGCGCATCACTTTGCTAGAAGTGCTGATTCAAAACGATGGCACATGCAGGAGCCATCGCGCAGAAGAGTGGCAGAAAGAATAAGAGTGGAGAACAAGAGTGGCAGAATAAGTGGGCAGAAAGAAATTTTCAATGCCCTACAGAGATAGGAAAAATAGACGTGTGTCGATTGCGGATTGGTGTGAACTCCTTCAAAATGCTTCGATTGCACAATTTCTTCAGATTCGAAGTATTCAAATCATTGCGCAAAAGTTTTCTCGATAATTTTGGGCCCTTCCGATTATTATTAAAAAAGTTAGTAGGCGCACGAAAAAACATAAACTTTTAGAACTTCTGTAGAACTTGCCATGGACTGTGTCTCTTTGCTGCAAGATCCGGTTGATAACAGTCATTGAAATTTCGCACAATAATTTGACTGGCGTGTTTAATGTTGAACTGACTGC
>CAJQUW010014184.1:0-51126 GCA_907163375.1 Prostheceraeus crozeri | reverse complement strand
TTGGGGGGTGTTATTTTGGGGGTGGGGGGTTTTGGTCCCTGCATCTTGGGTTTGTGTGCCTTTTTGGGTTCAACCATGCGCCCGTCTTGGGTGTGTTTGGGGTTGCCCTTTGGGGTTCAATCTGCGTCTCTGTGGAGTGCCTTTGGGGTTTTTTTGTCCCTGCTGCATCTTGGGTGGCCTTGGGGTTCTGGGTTCAACCTGCGTCTTGGGGGCTGGGGTTCAAACCTCTTTGTTAGGTTGTAGTTTCGGGTTATGTTCGTTTATTGTTGTTGGTTTTGTTTTTTTTTTGCTTTGTTTTCTATTTTTATTTTTTTCTTGTTTTTTGTTGGTGCTTTGTTTCGGGGGCCTGGTTGAGTTAATGTGATTTTTTAGTTGTGTTCTTTTTTTTGATTTTTTTTATCGTCCCCCGTCCCCCCCCGGCCCCGCTGGGTGTTGTTGTGTTTTTTTCTTTGATGAGGGGGGTTTTATTTTTTGTTTTTAGTTAGTCCTTCTATCGGTCTTGGTTGTGTGTTGTTGACTGGTGTTTTGTTCTGTTGTTTTGTGTGTGCTTTTTTGTTTTTGTTGCGGAGTGGGATTCTGTGCTTACACCTTGTCGGTTGAGCGCTGTTTTTGTGTTGTTGTTTGTGTTGTCTTTGGGTTGTTTTTTTTTGTTTGTTGTTAGTTTAGCTAGATGTTGTTGTTTCTGCTGTGGTGATTTTTTTTAGTCTGTTTTGTTGGTTGTCAGTTGGTGTTTTTGTGTGAAGGTGGTTGGAGTTGCGCTCCCGCTTGTCATCCTCCCTTGGTTTGTGTGTGCCTTTTGTATTTGCTGAGTTTGGTTCTGTTTTTTTTTTTTTCTGGTTGGCATGCATCGGGTTCCGCCCACTGCGGCAGCGTGATTTTGTTGTTTTTATGCTGTGGTTTGTTTTTTTTGGTTTTTTGATTTATTTGCTGTCTGGTTGTGGGCTTTGTTGTTTTTGTAGTTGTGCTTTGTTAGTTGTTTGGCTCCCCCCAGCCCCTCCTCGCCCACAAGCCGCAGCCCGTTCCGCCTTCTTCTCGTGGTCCGGCTTGATCCCCCACTTGGGCGCTAGGTCTTGTGACTGTCACTCAGACGCCAGGGACAAACCCCAGTTCACCAAGGGACGACCGATTGTGGTTTGACCTCATTAAGCGCCCACGCCTGATAGTCGCACGAACTCAGGGACAACCCACGGCAACCCAAAAAGACCCATTGAATCCCCAACGTTTGGGCGAGCCGCAATGACGCAGGTTGGATACCCGCGTAAGGCTTACGTCTATATTTCCCTATATGGCGCATGTGTGGGTAAGTAATCCTCACCTGGATCCACCGGTTTTGACCCCTGAACTATGCATGGGGTGCCTTTGGGGTTTTGTTCCTTTCCGCTCGCTAGCGGGTGCACCCTCCCCCCCCCCCCCCCATGGCCGACGGATAGTGCAACTCTAGGCTTGCGATTAGCCGCCACGTTGCACCCAAGACGCATTGTGTTCTGGTGGTTTATAGCCGCCGCTTTTCAAGCATATCCTCTGCAGTACTGCATGGGTTGACCCAATTCGGCACCTGACCTTGGGGGTTCAAAACAAGCTAGCCGCTGGCGCCTTAGAGAACCCGGAAGGACGCACCCAAGATGCTAGGATGACACATACCTCAAGGCAGCCAAGAAGATGCGTAGGGTGTTGTGTTGAACCCCACATTGGGCACGCAAGAGTGTGCGCAGGTGTCAATCCCCTAGGTGCATCCTCCATGAGAGTTGCAGGTTGCCTGGGTGTCTAAAACACTCCATAGGACGCCACAACATGGCCCTGCAGGTTGGGTCACTCGCATTTTATGTTATCCGGTGCTCTCTAGCGGCATTGTTCAACTCTCTTAAGGTCCTATGTGTCGCCCTTCACTCCCCTTCCCCCGCCACGCTTCTATCTCTAAGATATATGATTGTCCGCCCCCCATTCCCTAACGAACCCTCAAACCACTTTCCAAGCGGCGTCGCCACTCCCCCCCCCTCGGCCCCCCGATCGCCCCTCCTCCCTTCGCGGGTCCGCCCCCTCTAGCCCTTGGGGTTCAACCTGCGCCTTCGGTGCCTTGGGGTTCAACCTGCATCTTGGGTGCCTTGGGGCTCAACCTGCGTCTTGGGTGCCTTGGGGTTCAACCTGCGCCTTGGGTGCCTTGGGGTCCACCCCTGCGCCTTGGATGCCTTGGGATTCAACCTGCGCCTTGGGTGCCTTGGGGTTTCAACCTGCGTCTTGGGTGCCTTGGGGTTCAATGGGTCTTGGGTGCCTTGGGGTTTGTCCCTGCGTCTTAGGTGCCTTGGGGTTCAACCTGTGCCTTGGGTGCCTTGGGGTTCAACCTGCGTCTTGGGTGCCTTGGGGTTCAATTGGTCTTGGGTGCCTTAGGGTTTGTCCCTGCATCTTGGGTGCCTTGGGGTTCAATCTGCGTCTTGGGTGCCTTGGGGTTTGTCCCTGCATCTTGGGTGCCTTGGGGTTCAACCTGCGCCTTGGGTGCCTTGGGGTTTGTCCCTGCGTCTTGGGTGCCTTGGGGTTCAACCTGCGTCTTGGGTGCCTTGGGGTTTGTCCCTGCGTCTTAGGTGCCTTGGGGTTCAACCTGTGCCTTGGGTGCCTTGGGGTTCAACCTGCGTCTTGGGTGCCTTGGGGTTTAACCTGCATCTTGGGTGCCTTGGGGTTCAACCTGCGTCTTAGGTGCCTTGGGGTTCAACCTGTGCCTTGGGTACCTTGGGGTTCAACCTGCGTCTTGGGTGCCTTGGGGTTTGTCCCTGCGTCTTGGGTGCCTTGGGGTTCAACCTGCGTCTTGGGTGCCTTGGGGTTTGTCCATGCGTCTTTAGGTGCCTTGGGGTTCAACCTGTGTCCTTGGGTTGCTTGGAGGTTCAACCTGCGTTTGGGGTTGCCTTGGGGTTTAAACCTGGCATCCTTGGGTAGCCTTGGGGTTCAACCTGCGTCTTAGGTGCCTTGGGGTTCCAACCTGTGCATTGGGTACCTTGGGTGTTCAACCTGCGTCTTGGGTGGTTGGTGGGTTCAACCTGCGTCTTGGGTGCCTTGGGGTTCAACCTGCGTCTTGGGTGCCTTGGGGTTTGTCCCTGCGTCTTAGGTGCCTTGGGGTTCAACCTGTGCCTTGGGTGCCTTGGGGTTCAACCTGCGTCTTGGGTGCCTTGGGGTTCAACCTGCATCTTGGGTGCCTTGGGGTTTGTCCCTGCATCTTGGGTGCCTTGGGGTTCAACCTGCATCTTGTGTGCCTTGGGGTTCAACCTGCGCCTTGGGTGCCTTGGAGTTCAACCTGCATCTTGGGTGCCTTGGGGTTCAACCTGCGTCTTGGGTACCATATTTTCAAAAAATTGTCGCGAAAACAGACTTGTCCCAGGGTTTTAAGATTGATTTGGCTACCATGCAATTGTTCGCAGGCTTTTGAGATTAGATCAGCCATATATATTGAACAGAATGATCATAATCTTTGTATCTGAATACAGAAGTTGAAAATTCACAGTTTCGGAAACAATGAAATGCGATGTCCCGTCATGAACAGCTATAAGCCTATTTAATGTAGGAGGGAAGAAACCAGCACAGCAAATGACAGAGAGCGTCAACTGAATAAACTGGATGAGCATGATTTCACATGACATTTATAACATGGAAGCTCATTCTAAGTTGTATTTTGTTTACTCCAATATACCGCGCTGTCTCCCTCAGAGTGAACGACAAATGAAACGGTCAAAGTAAGCTAAATCACCAACACAATTCACGGACATTCACATTCAGAGAATGAGGAATACATAGAAATAGAAGAATTGATGCATCATACTACTGTTTGCTTTGTGAGTAGTGAACAAACACAGCAGTGAGTCTGAAAAAGACAGCGTGGCATATCGGAGCACATGAAATATAACTTGGAAGGAACTTCCATGTCAAGAATGTCCTGTGGAGATTGACGTGCACCAAAGGGAAAAGTATGATTTCAACTCAGGAAAAAGCACTGATGGCTTCAAAGCGTTCTCGATCCAAAGAGAAAGTATCTTTGCATTCAAAAGGAAGGTATATTTTGTTCGACGATTTTGTAGTATTTTTTTCGCTGCACCTTTCCTTTTTCTGTATTTACATTTTTGTAAATTTTTAAATTGCTTTTCTATCTATTTGTTTTACTTTATTTAATTATTTATGCAACTATTCATTTACATATTTTTTTCTTTGAATTTTTTTGCTTACCATATAATTTGTAAACTCAGTTATTGTTCAATTCCTTTATTTGTCTTTACTAGTATTTTGTGCGTAGCCTGATCATGTCATAATTTTTCTATATACAGTGCGCTACATATAGCAAATTGTCAGTTCCCTTTCTTATTGGTTGTCTCATCTGTGTTATTGTCAATCTTGTCACTTCGTAGAACAGTTATCAACAGACATTGAACCTGTGTTTAATGCATGTGCAGATGTCAATCAGCTCATTGTATGATGAAAAAATAACCTTCTGCAGATACTAAATTGATTTATTACGATAACCAATACTTCGCCTTGCGGCTTTGTCAAGGTTACAATAAATAAAGCAGAGAGTGGTAAAAGGTGGGCCTATTTAAACAAACTTTGAGTACAGCTAGAAGAGAAACATCAACTTGGATGAACCCTAACATGCAGGATCCCTAATGAACGGATGTCAAGGTCTAAATATAGACACTGTCATGTAACGGGTTCATCCAAGTTAATGTTTCTCTTCTAGCTGTACTCAAAGTTTGTTTAAATAGGCCCACCTTTTACCACTCTCTGCTTTATTTATTGTAACCTTGACAAAGCCGCAAGGCGAAGTATTGGTTATCGTAATAAATCAATTTAGTATCCGCAGAAGGTTATTTTTTCATCACGCTTCCATTCCGGATACGAGGATCACCTGATTTATTTGGAAGCTCATTGTATTACAACAGCAAGAGACCAAAGAGAAAGTGCAACAGCACGGCGTCCAATTCGGTGCTGTTTAAATATGTTGTTTCTTATTACAAAAATTATCATAGTTTATTATTATTCAGAATTACTCTATAACATTTGCATTGAGAAAAGCATTTCTTGTAAAAGATGGGGACCTCAAGATCTTGGAGTTTTAATTATCTATCACAGGTCAATCTACAGCGCGAGACGATCTCTATTACAGTAATACTTCAATATGTGGTCCAACGGTGCACCGTTGCGGATAGGTGCACAATCATAGCTTCTTTCAAAACATGACGAATTTTCATTCAACGAAAGATGAGGCCTGGTTTGTATATTTTCATTTTCACAATCTTATTATGATGAAAATATTAAAAGAATTGCAACAGATCATTCTTTGAGATGAAGAAACTTTAAAATGAAGCTTCGCACATTCAAAGGACTGTAATTAATAGTCAGTGGGCTGTGTTTTGTTCCGTCTAACCCATAACATCATACAAACACTTGTTGCCCTTTGTAACGAGATGACAATCACAGCTGCCCCCATCCACTGAACCCCGAACACGGTAATCACCACAGTTTGAAACTTGCTGTCGGCATGATGGATCAGTAAGACCGCGTTACGTTTCGAGGGCGAAGGATGGCCCTCTGCACCATCCGTTCCAATGAACCTCTAATTCATCATAGGTGATTATTAAAGGATCAAATGGACATACAGTGACTTATTCAGAACAGGGCACGTGAGACATTTATCTTCGACATCAGAGAATGCGATGTCCGAGAGCTAATCAATAGAAATCCATTTAGGCGAATGCTTTGACCAGGTCGTCAAAAATTGACTTAATCCGATCCGAAATTGTTCGAAAATTGTCCGCGAAGAAACAAGTTCTTGTCCCATTGACAACACCTCCAATTCCTATTGATATACAAAGTGTTGTCTTTCTTAGAATAATACAGCATGTGGGAATTATGTCGAGCGTTGATATATGCAAGGTAAAGATTGCTATTGGTGACTTGAGCACGGAGAAATCAGTTGAAAATGACGAAGGATAGATAATAATAATAATTGTGTGTCTTTATTCAGAATGAAAATCACACAGTAACACAGAAATGACAATCACGCATTGATAACATAAGCACAATAGAGATAGAAAATTGCCGATTAGAAGACCGTTATACGCAATACATATTATAAAATGAAAAGTAATGAAAAGAAAAAACATTGATAGTTCAAAAAAGAGAGTCTAAAATCAACATACACATGAATTATGCAACATAATACAAAAAGGAATGAATGCTGTCGCACGCCGGTGAGTTCTGGCGATCGGAATCTCAAGATGACCTGAGAATGTCAATCTTCGAAGTGCGAGCTGGTGAAGATCTTTATGTGGATTGAGCACGTCGTGAAACACACTTAAAGCTCTACAGATTCGACGATTTTCTAAATCACCGAGACAATCATTAGGACAGTCATTACCACAGATGATGCGATGTCACAATTGTTGCAATTTCGTAAGCAAAGAGCTGTTCTTCTTATTAATGCTGATAAATAAAGGAGAATTGAATTCGATCACAGAACGAATAAAGACATTATACACAAATATTAAGTCATGCTTCGAAACACCCGCAAATTTAAGACGACGGAGCGCATATACTTAAATAACGCAAATGCAAAAATGACAGAATCGAATTGAATTTTTTAACTGAACTCTGCTGAAATTTCATGAGTTAGACGAATTTCAGGTGCCCACATCCGCCAGTCCTGCACTGTCAACTGTACACCGTTAAAAACAGCTAAAATAACCGTTAAGCTTCACAGAAAAGTTTAGCAGAAAATATCCGTAAATATCTGTCAAAATAACGACGTCACAACGTGATGACGTTAACAGTTAAAATCATTTCATATCAGATAAAACAAACGCTTGTTTTTATGGATTTCCACAGTTCAGAGTGGAAAAAAGCGTGAAACTAATTTTAGCTGTTAATTTTAACGGATATTTGCTGTTTACAGTTTACAGTATACCCTTAAACGTGAAGGCTAAAATCAGAAAAGTACCTATTACACTTCTCGTGAATTTACGGTGCACACACTCCCAACTACTCCAAGTTAACTGTCGCAGCTTGGGCTCAGCAATATACCTTTCATACTACTCATGAAAATGTATCAATTTCTGATATTTGCATGGCGTATACAGGGTGACGAAATATATAACGTTTTAATTATCCAACAGAAACTAACAAATAGGGTCTCATTTGAAGCCACTGCGCATCTTTATTTTCCATAGTAGACATTGCAATGATTGTGTTTGAGGATGAGAATGTAATGTACTGTACATACAAAGCGGAAGAAGTTGAAAGCCAAGAAACTAGATGAAAATAACTGAATGGAAAAGCAAGCCTACTTCCAATTCTTCACTTAATCAAACGATAATCATCATAGCGAAGTCTTTCTGTTGCATATGATCACACAACGTCAATTGGGTGATGACTGGATTAACCTTTAGCAATCATGCCTTGTAACGGAACGCCAGAAATCTCGTATTTTCCTCCTTCAATTCCTCTAAAGTCTCCACGTCTCTTCCAAGTTAAACCCCAAACATTATCTTATAAACTCTTTTTCTTTCTACTTACAGTTCTGTGGAAAAATTGAGCAAAGATTTTTGCCTGTATATGCCCCACTATAAAGACTTATTATTTTGAATTTGAAATTCGATTTTGCAGATAGTTAATGGTTTTCTAATGAAAGCCTGATGATGCTCTGGGCATTGATTTTCATATGAAAAATACGGTATCTTCACTAAAGATATTCTATTCAACACATCGAGCTCTTTATGTACCTACAAATATTCTGTATTATATAATACATGATTGAAATGAAAGCTGTTTGGTCAAATGCAGCAATGGTGAAAGACTTCGCTATGATGATTATCGCTTGATTAAGTGAAGAATTGGAAATAGGCTTGCTTTTCCATTCAGTTATTTTCATCTAGTTTCTTGGCTTTCAAGTTCTTCCGCTTTGTGTGTGCCATCCTCAAGCACAATCATGCAATGACTACTATGGTGATAAAGATGTGCATTGGCTTCAAATGAGACCTTATTTGCTGCTTTCTGTTGGATAATTAAAACGTTATATATTTCGTCACATTTTTTATGCCGCACCCTGTGCATGTTCATCGACTCAACGTATTCCTTCTTCTAAAGCTGAAGGGCAAGGTGTATTTCAATGCCTATATTCCGCATAAGTTATATTCAGCTATGTACTTGTCATACTACTTATGACGAAATTAGCAATTTCTAAATGTGACGGTGGATTAGGTCTTTTATTAAACTATCACATCCATCTCAATAGCAGTGAAACTGATGAATTCTCTTAATGCGTTCACAATGCCAATGTTTTTCAGTTTTCACAATCTCACCTGTCACTTTTTGAAAAACAAAAATGAAAAAATGCCATCATTAAAACAAGCCTCCGCTCCATGGCAGGGCGGAGACTATCTGATATAGAAACTTAGTAAGTATGACATCCTTTTCACTTCTGTTGCCTGAGACATCAACCTCTTCGCTTTGATAACCTCGTCGGTGAATTGAACGTTCAGACAATGACTGTGGTGGTCATTTCAAACAGAATAATGTGAAAGGAAGACTGTTGTAATTTCCAGATGAAACTTTCATTGAAACATCAATTTGGTTAACTGTACTTGACATTTTTTCTTTTCTGTTTCATGTCGATAGATTAGAAAATAAATGTATGGTGAATATTAAAGTAGGAGGTCTGATTCATAATTAATAGGTGTTTCTAATGTGCATTCAAGACCAGCCATCAACGACGGTGTACTTGAAAGCAATCACAGCGTTTTGTACTGAAACATCAAACACTCATTAATTAGCAGTTTCTGACAACAAAATGCTGACAACAATAATTGAATCCAGATGAAGAGGTCTGCGAGATCAGACGAAAATGCTTCCTTTTCCAAACTCTTTCATTCGATGGATAAATGTGAATAATTTGATAAATTTTAGACTTCATGAACAATATAAAGGTTGAGAAAGAATTCCTCGGGATTGATGGCTTCTGGATTTTGAAGGGAAAATAGAGATAAGAACCAGTTACAGATACAGATTTCACCAAAAATCAGCACGAATGAAGTCTTCGTACCAGAAAACCCCTAAATTCAAAATCAAATGAAATTCTTAATGTTAGAATTTGAATTACGTGTTCATATCAGATTTTCGAAAGGATAACGGAGACTTTAACTGCACCCTCAAATTGAATAGTTATCCTGAACAAATTATTAAGCATTATCAGAGAACAAAAGAGCAAACATTCTTTGTTATTCTTCCTCATGTTTCTCATTTGCGAAAACGTTATTATAAGGTTCACTATTGCAGACTCTGTAACAGACTCCTGAACATTGCCTTTATGTTTCGGCAATAGGATATGGAATATATTACAAATTTGCGTCTTTCAATGTCTGGAAATATAAAATGAATCCATAATTAATGACGTATTCATTTAAATGTTATCTTATGAATACAATTGCTTATAAAAAGACGTTAATGGTCGAATTTTGAAAAATAAATCTGTTTTCACTGAGATTCCGCAGAGATTGCTGTAGCACGTACAGCAGTACGGACATAATATTGATGGGATAGAGCGAGAAGGTTGGATAGGGAGGGCAGTACTCTAAAAGGCAGAGGGGTGGGAGGGAATCTTGTATTCCACACCGGACCGTGCAGTGCCTGGTGTAGGATTTTTTACTTTGTATGTACACTTGTATTTTTTAGTTTTTATTATATTTTTTTACATTTTTTCTACATTTTTCTCTTTTCTTCTTTTAGCTTCTATTGATTCACCTCTAATTTTTCATTTCTTTCTCGCTTTATTTCACTTATCATACAGTGCATAACTTTTTCTATGCCCAGTTTTTGTGATTGGCTTCCTTATCCGTGCTTCCTTAACGTGCTTCAGCATGGAGCAATCTTCCTGTTGTCCATTGCTGGTTGTAAGTAGAGAGATCAAAGACCCGTCTGAACTCCGTCAGCGGGTCTAGTCATGGACTCCTAGATATATCACACCTGGACTGAAAGCTGAAATTCATTTATACACAAGACGGCTGATTTGACTCTGATAGCAGATGGAGAAAAATATTAGTTATCGAGTGACAGCGAGATGATTTAAGAAGAAGTAGGAGTTTCTGGAAATCAGAAGAATATGGGATTGCAATTAACTAATCATCGTTTTACTCACTAATAATAATAATAACTTTCGCTTGTGTTCGAGACCTGCGGAGAAAAAAATTGGCAGTGAAACAATGTCATTGTGTGAAATTCTCGCATTACTTACTTAGAGGAATTCTTACAGCAGGTCGGTATGACCTCAGGCCCGCTTCTGCTAGACGGCGATATGCTGTTCGTATACTGCATGCAATTCCTGCTGCAGCTTTTTCAGCTAATGGCCAGTCGAGGAACACTCTTAAAGCGATTGCGTTTTGCTGAGATAACCAACTTCCTATCGGTAGCATTGTCTGTCAATCTCGGTCTCCCTCATCCTTTCCTTCTTTTAACATTTCCATCATTGTTCCATCGACTTCACCACCTGCTCACAGTGGAGTGTGACACACCCAACTTCCGTCCAACAAACCTACAACTCTTTCCACATCGTAGCATTCCAACAGCCATTCCTTTTACAAACTCTGATTGCGACATTTTTGCTTCAAAATTTAGTCAGAAATAATTGCTTGATAGTGATAAAAGGTCGAATTTGAAATGCATCAATTATGCCAAAGATATCGACAATGGACAGCTGCTTTATATTAGCATGACAAATTTGATGCATAGACATCCTGGTCAGTGCAGTATGAAATGAAAGTCGTCCACTTCTATTGAGATTTTCTACATCAAGTGGATCGTTTTTTAATGTCATAGAGTATAATAAATGTATGTTTTTCAAAAATGGTCATTAGAGAAATACAAAGTCATCTTTACATAAATTAATTGGATATTTGTCTACGCAGCTCGGCGTTAAGGAGAGATGTAGTGAATGGAAAGAAAGTCTTCTTTCTCTTCAGAGTACGACACAGGTTGACCGCATAATGAAGGACATCGAAAAGCTGATGCCTTGAACTATTTCATCTATCAGATTTGAGACTATAATTTTGTTGGCCTTCAAATTGCTATACTGTTGTTATTCTATACCACCTGTTGTACAGGAAAATTCCGCTTTATCCGTTCAATTGTATGCACACACTGTAAACCGTTGACTGACAATTGACAGACATTTATCCTACAAAATCTATTTTGTCGGTCATTGTTAGTTCTTGTAGGATAATTGCCACTGAACACCTACAATATCTGACAAAAAGCGACAAAATGAATAGCAATGAATTATAGCTTAAATTTTATCAAAAATGTAGGTAATTAATTAAATGATGTCAAAATAAATCATGGTTTTGCCACACAATAATACAGATTGCCCAAAAGTCAAGCAATCACTAATCGAAGAAATCAATCAATACTCAACAGTTTTTGTCTAGTTAATTTGCATACAAAGCCTCTGTTTCGATGTCGGCGGAGAACATACAGATTCGTCGGATATCGCAGGATATTGGAGGTGACAATCGTCGGTTGATTTTGTCAGCAATTTTGTAGGATAATTGTCGGTCTACGGTTCACAGTGCAGTGAAAAACACAGCTTCTGTAAGCTTTATGATAATCCCCTTCTTGGATCTTTATTGTGTTGAGTCGCAGTTTGGTAGTGGAGAACGTATTTTTAATCTCATGGCCATCATTGTGGACTATGCATGTGGTCAAAGTGTGGACGAAGCATTCGGTGTGATCTTTACACTGTGGACTCCAATTCACAGAAGTACTGAATGTGGCTCAAAAATATCTTTCCGATCGAAAAATCAACATCTTCTACAACAACCAAGTTAGGTACTTAAAAATTCCTGATAATTTTTTTGCTCATTATAAGTATGATGTTCCAGGTATGACGGCATTACGTTTTGTAGTTTGCAGTCAAGGTCTTTATGTTTATTCCACAAAACATGTATGTCGGAGATTTTTATTTGATTAAAGTAGTTTCATGAGATGCACATACATGAAGAAAATGATCTTCACAGTTTACTTTTTTATTAAGTTTATGCTGTTCGATGAAAAACGTTCAAAAGACCACACATCGGATTAAAACAAGATTCATTTCACCATTGTTCTTATTTGGAACCTCATGTGTGTGACCGAGTAAAATTCCTGTGTGAATCAAAAACATTTGTCCTTTGATCAAGAGCTCTAAATCTGTGCAAAAGAAGAGATAGTTGAATCAGGGGCAATATACAACATTGATCATCGACGGTAACAGAAATAGTCACCATTTTGAATGATCAAACTTGATGTCATCCTTGGAAAAGTATGTCAGCAAAATTTGTATTAATCAATGTTTGTCAAAAATCTGGACATATTGTAATGTTCTGAGTTTCATTTTTACGTCCTCCAAAGATGCAAGTTTATATATCTCCAACACTTTGCCCATTTACACATCATGAAAATCATTAGAAAGTTTTAGTCGCTTCTGGCCGTGACAGTTTTCGTCATTTTGGTCATCGTTACACCAAAAAACTAGACGGAAAAAATTTTCTTCTCATTAATGCCTCATTGACATTTGTAGAACAATTCATTTGAATCGGTATTTTCGACCTATTTCCACACCTAAATGGGACATAAATCAAGACCCCTGTGGGAACGAATCTTGCGAAAAACTGGCGAATGTCAGCTGCAGAATATCATGCTAAAGTTCAGTCATATTTGCGGGATATTCGCTGGCGAAGTTCGCCGGCGACAATTCGCGCTCTATATGTCACCTTTTACTTATGACTTTCTCTCTTATTTTCTTTAGTAATCCGCCTCTACAGCCGAGGCTCTATTCTCTCCCTCACCTCCTCACTATCCCCCACACATGGCTAATCTATCTAAGAAATAAGTGCAGACTATCATTCTTTGATAACGATAAGAATATAGAGAATCCGCATATATCAATTTTCATAACATCTCTTGACATTCAATAATTTACAATAATGATAAATATTTGAATAATATCATTGCATTTACTGCGACATTTATGAGAGATAAATACTTTTTTTAGTTTAAGCCTTCGTGAATTAAAAAAAGATCCCTTTTTATCAGATCAGACTGAGTATACAATATATTTTCATGTGAAGGTAATATACGAACATTACTACTTACCACTAATTAGTTGCTACAATATCCACGATTTCGCCGGTTGGCGAAAAATCAGCTCGCATTAGTAAACAAATATCTACCAACTAATTATAGCAACTTTTTCGCCACCTGTCGTTTTTTAATTTTACACATGTTTTTGGATAAATTATGACCATTTTCACATGCGGAGACAGTTTTTACACGAAAATGAATCTTTAAAAAAATTATCCACAAAATCGCTACCTCGCCAGATAATCTGTTGATATTAGCAAGATGCGTTCCCACAGGGACGGGATCGGACGTTTTACATTATAGCCCAAAGATATTTGATTTTATAAAGGGCTAGATAGGAAATACACGTGTTTTTACCTTGTATGCAACGAAACCAGTGAAAATCAGCTGATATTGCATGAATTTGAAAATATTTGTAAGCGAGCAACAAATATTCCTTTTCATTACCTCTTTTTAGTAATTACAGAACTAAAACGCATTTTAATGATAAATCAACAAATTTTTATACATGTCTAAAAACAACGTCAGAATCGCAACAAATAACAGTCTATTCTACTTTTTCAGATGTTTTGCAAAACGAAGTTCCAAATAAGAGTACTGTTGATACAATTCCTTCAAGTAGACTTTATTGCACTATTTTATGTCAGTTGATTATTTAGATCTGAAGAGCGCATGCTATATAGGAATAATGCAAATGAAAACCAAATGAAAGAAGAGTAAAGTTCACTTACAATTCACCAATTACATGACTAAATGACTTTTCTGAACAGAAAAATGAACCGCTTCTTTACTTGTGATCATGCAGTTTAATTGTTTCTTTGTAATAAGTCCGGATACTGGTTATGATTGAGTAAGTATATCGTTGTTGTGCCCATCGGTGCCCGGCCACTCCAAACGCGATTACTAGGCTTGGCAATAATCTAACGTGTATATGTTATTTTGCGGTAAGAAATTACATGATACAACAGAAAAAATAGATATGAATTATCAGAAAATTTGATATTAAATTGGCTTCAGCAAATAAAAACAAACAACATATATATATATATATATATATATATTACGTAACTATGCTATTATAGAATGCACATTGACAGCATCATTGACATTGACTGACATGCGATGATCGATTCCAGTTGGTCCTAAAATGCCCTCTGCTAATTACTTGCACTGCATAGATCCATATTGTAGTTTCAACCTTATCAATAACTCGAAGAGCGTTGTTGACATGGGTGAGCCTTATTAATAGTCAATTCCTCTCTGTAATATTCGGATTCTCACTGAATTGTTTATAGTCATGAATTCTACAGAGGGAGTTGAGTGTTCATCGATGTCCATCAGTCTTAATGTGAAAATTTTTTCTTCCAAATTTATAGTACTGCATTAAACTGCTGTATTACCGCTCTCACGTTCAACATTTTTCTCAGAGAAACTTCTGAATGAATTTTCTTGAAACTTACCATATCATCTCAGCATATTATGCTTTATATTATATGCCATTTCTAAGGCTTTTTGTCTCATCGCACAGCCGACAAAACAGCACCATTGCCGTAACGCTCTTTTTGCCACGAAAAGGACCATACCAAAATGGGCTCAAATTTAGTCATATATTTCTCATCTAGCCCTTTTAAACAATTAAATATCTTTGTTACAGCCTCATATTGACTCAAGCTGCCGTTGCTGATACTGTCTCCATCTGACCATGATTTTACGCACTACGTACATTGTATATATCATCCTGTCCAACGCTATTGTTCCATTTAATATTGTCAATATTCCATATTCAGTCGCGATGATCAGTTGGTTGCAGTCCCATGTTCTCCTGATTTGCAGAAACTCCTTATACTTTAATTACTCAAATCATCTCACTTTCATTTGAAAACTAATATTTTTCTCCATCTGCTATCAGAGTCAAATCAGCCGTCTTGTGTAAAAATGGATTTCAGCTTTCAGTCCAGGTGTTGTATATCTAGGAGTCCATAGTCTAGTTCAGGACTTCTCTTTGATATATCTTCCGATGTAACCTACATTTTCTACACAGAATAAGATCCAGATGAGATATGGCAACTGTTTGAATATAAATAAAATTGGACCATTAGCAACATACACTAGGTGACATGCCACGCTTAATTACGCGTAATTCACCTGTAAACAACGCGTAATTATTACACATGACCCCAAACATCCGTGGCTATGCGGGACATTGCTGCAACATCTGTTGCATAAGTTGGTAGTTGGCAGTCCTGTTATATCTTTGCGTCTCATGTGTCTGCATGTATCAGAGGCTAAACAATGTGATAGGACCTCAATTTCATGCTCAGGGAAGACAGAACATGTTTAGCGGTTCATGCGTGGTTCAAGCGGCAGCGCAGACAACCGTAGACGACGCGCAAACTATAAACGCTCGCCCGCTCGTATTCATAAACATTCCCCATATTTTAACAGTATCAGATCAAATGATTTCTGACTCATAGTGCGTGCGTAGAAGAATAGAATGTCTTTAACCACGGATGTTTGGGGTGCTCTGTAATTACGCGTGAATTACGCGTGGCATGTCACCTTGTGTGGTGAGGCCATCAGGCTGTGCTTCAATTTGAAATATTTTCCGAGCATTCCTTTGCAATATGCGCATGTATCAACCTCATATATTCGCTCTATTTCCGCTTTAGGAGGAAAATTCAAAATAGTTGGACAGGACACTAAAATTGATGATAACATAACCATCGACTATAAAGGAACATGACGCCCCACGTGAGATTGCAGAACATGGTGTTGGACAGTCGCTATTAATCTAATGGTCGTGGGGAGGAAAGACAAAGTGCAGTTGAGCTGATGGATTACGCAATCTCTGTCTATCATAGCTCATTTAGAAGCTGAGAATGCAACCTCTCGAAAGATGTGTGACACGGTTAGAAGACATGAGAATCGGCTGAATTTCAGGGAATGTAGGTGTTCCGTTTTTTATGATCAGCTCTGTAGTTACTTCATCATGCTGTTTGTACAACCTAATTTCTCAAAAATCTCCCCGATTGTCATTGGAGACTTTCATGTATTGCTTTGTTATGAATGAACGTTATCATTATTATTATTATGGATACGATCTCATACATTTCGATCGGTCAGTGTCTCAAGACCTCGGAGACTTACCCAAGCCTCAGGGAGATCAAGAGTTCGACGCAGGATATGAGCACTGCCAAGGAGTGCTGCTTTGCGTCAATTCCGGTATGTGGTGGTGCCCCAGGAATCTTGTAGAGGTAGGCCTTCACCCTTGATGTGTAGGCACCCAAGGCGCCGACAACAACCGGGACAACTTCAACAACTTCTTTATTTCTAAGCGGCAGGTCTTGACACTTTGTGATCTTCTCCGTGAATTTCGCTTGTATGTTTTTGTCGTCGGGGACTGCTATCAGAGTTTTCCTTTGGATCTCATCACCACAATGATGTCTGGTCTCCTTGCTTGTAAGCAGAGGTCAGTCAGCACTTCGAAGTCCCACAAGATCTTTGCATCATTAGTTTCGATCACCGATTGAGGGTTGTGCTTCCAATATTGATCCACCACAAACCACATCAATTCCTTTGTCTTGCAGATCTGCTCTATGGATAGACTTGGCAACTTCGTTTATGTCTTCGGAGATATGATAAATGTACTAAATTGGAGGATAAGATGCCGATTATATAATCCCTATTATGAGCTTAGAGGAGCGGATTTGTCTGGAGACGCACTAAGGTCTGTTGTAGCCAATTGTTCAGGAAAGTTATTCGCACATTACGTGTATAATAGCAGAAAAACATGGAGTCCCCTGCTTCTTCGACACTGAAAGCTCCCACTGTCTGAGTGGGGTCATCAAAAGTTATCAGATCAATCAGTGAATTTTTACTTTGAATGCCTAATGTGAGAAAGCGCAGCATCTCTCTGTAATCGTCTGCAAATCAGTTTCTTTTCTACCAGAATTGGAAAGGCGAATTCATGCGATGCCAACGAAGGCAATCAACAGTTTGAAAACTATTTTATTAAAAGCAAAGGAAACTTAGTGCCTAAGTGCTACTTACAAACTGAAAAATATAGTAGTATGAAATCAGAAAAATCATGAGCAGTTATAAAATAGATTCATAAACCGTAACACAACCACTCCATTATTAGGTATATATATAGCCATTGCCTACCTAGGGTTGCCAAACTTCTTGTTGATAGGTCGGGATTAAATTTTTCATGAACATTGGGACGGATCAGTCTAACTTTATTGTAAACACGTGCGTGCTAGATTGCAAGAAATCATATAATAGTGAACATAATGAAGATATATAACAACTCGTGCATTTTGAAGCCCTATCAGGATCGGAGGAGAGTGTAATTTTTTGTGACTGTTAGTTTGCGTGCATGTTTGACTTACTGTAAAGTCAGCTTTAAAGGTAATTTTAAAAGTACTTTTTAGAAAATTGATGGCTTTCATTTAGAGTTGCATTGATTATTGATATAATGTCTCTGTATCATATTTACATGATGTTTATGCATGCGCAATTCAAGATTGTCAACACACACATTCATCATATCTGCTAAAATGAGTACATGTACATGGTACATTATAGGTCTACATGCGTATGCAGATACTATTCCAGAAATGAGTAGTCATGATATTTTTGAGCTACATCAAGACAACTACATGCAAGCTTGTATCATGTATCGTAAACCTTGTCTGTATAGCGAATAAGTCATTAGAGCGAGACATTTGTAAAGATAGAAAAGTGCCATGATACATGAAAAGTCGTTTTTCACGTTCAAATTTCAAATTGCTATTTATAGTACTGAAATCAACGCAAAATATTATGCTTATAACACCATATAGATAGATGTACTTGAATAAAAGTTTGGGGAGACACTTTAGTTGTAATGAACAATTTTTGAAGAGTCAGAAAAAATGAAACAAATTTCAAATACAAATTTTAAATTAAAATTTCTTTTGTATGAAGGTTGTTGAATCATGGAAAATAGTCACTACTATTCGAAAGAGGAGACTCGAAATATATTGTAACTCTGATTTCAATAAGTCTTATCCATCGGAACATGGAAAATTTGAGGACCCCGTCCTACAACGCTAAAAATCGCCCTGATAGGGTTAAGCATCATTTTATTTCACCTCATTTTTTTCAATTTTATGTAAGCCTTACGTACAAATATTCAAAGCATCTCATGACATGCTTCTCATTTGTTCTGATACCTTCATGTGCACTTCGTGTTGACCTGTGATTGTGATAATGATATTTCAAAGTAGTTTTACATGAAAGAGAAATATAAGAAATTACTCAACAATTTTATTGCTCTATCAGGCAAAATTGAGTCACAGCTTCCACTTCTTTGACTCAGAAAAATACTGAAATGAGAGAAGCTGTGAAATTTTCTTATACAAAAAGATTCATCAAGAAAATATTGATGTGAGACGAAAATGGTTGTGGTTCGCAGAACGAGAACTATGAAATCTTTTTCTGATGTATTTTCATTAATGGTGCCACTATGTAATTCACGCAGAGGGATTTAGATTTTTAAAATTTGTGAAAGACTTGCGGTGGATCCAAAGACATGAGATGGCTCCCAACATGCTACAATTGCAGAAGAAGAGGTCATATCGCCAAGAATTGCTGGAGACCACAAGAGCATGATCGAAGAAGCTTCCGAAGATCAAGAAATCAATATCATACTTACCACCAGCCTCGTCAACATCTCTACGATCAATATCAAGGACAATATCGCCAACAACAGCCGCAATACAATCAATATCAGCATTACCAACCACAGCGAACGAAACAACAACAGCAGCAACAGCAAACAACACACCGCTGAGAGAACGATAGATTCAGGGTGACCCCCAGCAACGAACAATTTCCGAGATTTGTGCCGACTCGTATGCTTCACATCACGGTCAGCTAGGGAGGGCGGCAACCAGACTTCAAGTGACACGCCGCAGTGTATCCAACTTCCTGCAGACAATAGCTCCTAATTTTTTTAACGTAAGTAGAGAAGGAGGGGAGACAGATGACGATAATAATGAGAATGACAAATATTTTGAGCTTATAAAAATATTTTATGTCATATCAACTCTTTGAATGATACAAGATCAAAAATTCTGATCTAGTTAATGACTTTAAAGATTGTGACATAGTATGCTTCACAGAAACACACCTGAAAGATGAAGAAAGTTCACCGGCCATGATAGATCAAATTATATGGGATACCACTCGATTGTTAAACGAAAAAATTATATTGGTCGAAATATCAAGGGAGTTCCTCCCGTTTATATCAAAGAATCAATGCAAAATATATTCAAAAATTTTGAAGAGATAAAAAACGAAAATGGAAATTTATTGGTTTTAAAATTTACAAATATGCAAAGGAAAACAAAAGAAGATATCTATCTAATTATCTGCTACAAATCAAAGAAAACAGAGAGTCACGCTACAAGGAAAATGATTATTTTTGAGAAAGATAAAACAATATATCATAGAAGTTTTTTCAAAATACGCAATGTTATCATGATAGGTGATATTAAATGGGAGGATAGGATTTCTTTCTGATAATGAGCCCACCAAACTTGATATTCCAAAGCGGAAATCGGAAGACACTATTGTAAATGGAATAGGAAAAGATATCATCAAATTCTGTAATGATACATCATTTAATTATAACAAATGGTTAGATTTGAAAGCGGGAAATGCACTTTTCACTGTTTAAAAGGAATGGAAGTAAGAAGATCAGTAATAGATTACGTTATAATATCGGAATCTCTTGTAGAAAATATACACAATGTGATCATAGACAAACCACCCTTTATAGGCTACAGACCATTCACCAATAAGAATAGAATTGACCATAAATCTGAAATCTAAACCATTAGAAACTGTAACTTATAAGAAGAGAATGCCTTTCACACGCATAAAAGGACCATGCAAGTGGCCAAGTAAATCAGAATCAAACTTCGATATGAACCTCTTTCAAATTGAATGTAGTTCACTATTACAAAATATAAACGCTGGCCAAAAGGCTAACTCAATTCACGGAAATTGTATGAAGCCTTGGGTCTAGAAAACATGAAAAAAGCATCATACCAAAAAACAAATGAATAAGGCAAACCTATAAAATATTCAGACGAGACCAGGAAGATTAGACGCGCTATATAAAGCTCAAGTAAATAAATGGCAGGAAAATAAAAACGATAGATAATCTTGAAAATTATTGTTTTAATATAGGTCAAAAAGGAAACGACGCAATTCAATGTATAAAAAAAGAGAAAAAGGTTATTTAAGAGCAAAGAAAAATGACAGATTTCTCAAGATATCGAAACTAGAAGGGTGATTCGACAAAATACTATAGGGGACCTGATAAATCAAAACAAGGAAAAAAGGAAGAAAAAAATGATTACTTCACTAAAAGCAAAAAAGCAACCGATTTTATATTGAACAAAATAATAAATCCCACTACAAGTCTTAGAATCTAAAATCCATAGTAATTATCCGAAAAAAATACAAAATCATCAGGATGAAAAAAATTCAAGGATCCTATTTTGGAAAGCGAGATATACGCATCAAGAGAATTATGGAAACAGTAAATAGGGCGAGAAACAATCAAAAGCCAGGTGGACCTGACGGTGCTAGTTTACGAAATGTTTTCAACAAAATTCTAATGAGCTGATAGAAAAGCTCTGTGCCACTTATTCAAATAGGCGATATTTAAATGATGCAGTAATACCATGGAGCATAAGCTGGATTATACCGACTTATAAGAAAGGATTATTAGTGATAAGAATTTCAATATCATCTTACAGATGTATAAATCTAATCATCTTGCATTGAAAAATTTATCTAACCCAAAATAATCAACATCAGACTTTGTAAATGGCTGGAAGAATGTAATAATTTTATTCATGTATCGCAAACTGGCTTTCGGAAAGGAAACTCAGCATTAGACAACAATTTACTATTACGAGAGGTAATTCAAATATATTCAAACAGTCGTATTGTGTCCCACTATACTATCTGCTTTCATTTGATTTGTCAAAAAAAGCATTTGACTCAATACCAAAAGGAATATTAAAATCAAAGAAATTGAAACTTAACCTACACCACCCAGTAAAACATAACGACCTTGATAATTCGGCTAATATATAATAAAAAATTTCAAATATTTATTCAATCACGAAAAACAACTAACGAAGGCCCTTTGAAACTCGGCGCAAAATGGAATTCCTCAGGGAGATAGTCTCTCATCGCTCTTCGCCTACATTATTATTGGTTTATACATTAACGATCTGATAGACGAATTTGATAAATAAATAGATACGCATAGTCCTGTATGTATTTCGGATCTGAAAATTGCTATTCATGACTTATGCTGATGATATTTACTAATGAGCGAAAATCAAACAGGTCCTCATTAACAAATAAAACTAGTACAAAAATATTGCCTAAATAATGGATTAACAATAAATTTTAACAAAACAAAAATTATGGTCAAGGACAAAACTCAATATGGTAAAGTAAAAATTAATTTTAATAACTCCATTCAAAGTATAGAGGTAGTAAAGGAGTACAAATATCTTGGTATGTTTTTCTCAAAAAATAATAAGATGCATATAAAGGAACTAGAAAATAGAGGCAGACGATCAGCTTTTTCAACATCACGAGTATTAAAGGAATTCGGTCAGGTTGAAGGCAATATAATCAATGATACTTTTGAGACACTTACTCTTTCGAAAATGAGATATTGTGGAGAATTTCTATTTCACAATAAGTTAGATGAATTAAATAAAATTCAGAACCAATTTTATAAGTCACATTTTCATCTCAAGTTATCTACACCGAATTACTGCCTTACTGGCGAATTCGGAATAAAACCTATCGAATTCCACTTCTACAAATCAGCATTAAGATATTGGAATAAAATACAAAGCATGAATAAGGAAAGCTATATTTATAGAATGTTCCATACAATTAATAGCAGTGTAAACGATAGGATTTACAAAGGTACTTGGTGTTGGAGAATACAAGAACTGCTGACAAAACTTAACCTAACACATTTGATTGATAATCAGATAATGGAGACGAAAACTTTTAACAAAGTGGTTAACATAAGATTGAAAGATTACTTTCAAGAGAGATGGATTGATTCAGCAAAGCACAGTCATAGAGGACTAGGTTACTTGGAATTAAGTAGATTTAAATGTGAAATGAAAAGCTATCTGCACTGCCATAGCTCAAAATTCAATATGAATCTGATATTGAAATTCAGAACTGGAAACCATGACTTAGCAACTGAAATTGGAAGATACAAAAATCGAAGAGATTACGATGAATGTATTTGCAGCTTTTGTGATAATAACTGTTTAGAAGATTTATATCATTTTATTGTGGCATGTCCTCGATATCATGAAGTAAGGGAATTGCATATTCCATTTTTAACGAATGTCAATCGACCAGATTTCTATGTTTTGATGGACAAGCTTGTTACGAGGCAATTACATTCATTAACTAAATACCTTGCAAGTTGCATAGATATCAGAAATAGTGAACAATGAAGAACAATGCAATTCCAGCCGCGTTTTCATTAGTCAGATCAGAGGTTGATACATAAAGATGCACGAAATACATAGATATATAAATAGTCAACGCTTTAGTTAACGGTTAAGGAATTCAATATCTTCCAATCTCGGAACAGAACTTTCCATCTCTCTTGCATGTCTATCGATATCACAGTGAACAAACCAAAATCAAGACTATAACAATACGTTGCAAAACTGTAAATTAGAGAAATAGGAAGTAACAAAGAACAATGCAACTTCTAACCACCGCTTCAATAGTAAATGCAGCAAGATTTGATTAATACTCATCAGCTACTGTCAAGTCGAGATAGCAATGAAATCCAGTCAAAGCGTTGTCGTCCAACTATTAACTGCTCGCGGAGATCGGTCCTAATCGTATATTTTCAACATCTTCATAATCATTTCCAATTCGAATTACAGGTGAGATATACTTCCTTCATGTAACTATCATAATATAGAAAGATTAAAACAGCATCAATGATGTTGTTGTAATCATATAATACAATTAGGACATCACTGAACTGCTATGATTATTATTACGGTTTAGAGACTTGTGATATGTGTATAATATGTTTGACCCAAAGGGCTTTTAGTCTTGTCAGCATTTATCTTGAGTTTTTTTCTGTCAGCCCAAGCAACAAAAAGATCAACATCACTCTGAAAGGAACAGTCAACGCCATCATCAGTCATGTGAATCAATGTGATGTCGTCAGCGTAAGCTATCAGCTTGGTGCAAATAAAGGATGGCATGTCATTGACAAAGACAGCGAAAAGAAGGGGACCCAAAATTGAGCCCTGTGGAACCCCACTGTGAACTTCTTTCCAACTGGTCTGGTAGCCGTTGATAGTGACCCGTTGATAGCGATTTTCGAGGAAGCTGCAGATAAACCTGACAATGTCAGGGCCCAGTTTGAGGTCTTCAGATAAGGTCTTCAAAAGGGACAGATGGCTGATGGAGTCGAATGCCTTTTGGAAATCTACAGCTAAGATACGCACGAGTTAGAGGTGGCCAGACTAATATGTTGTAGGGTACTCAGTCGAATTGCTAGCAAAGCGTTGGTGCAACCGGGGTGATCTGTGGGGACAAAGCCATATTGCCTAGAATCAAAAAAGTTGCGGAGATGAGGCAAGAGGACAAAATCTTTTATCAGCTTTTCCAGAATCTTACTGGGGAAAGGGGAGAATGGATATTGGACGAAATATCTGAGTATTGAGTTCTTTTGTTAGGGAAGGGGGAGCACCATCAGCTATTTATTTTCCCAAGGATCAGGGAAAGTAAGATGAATTCAGAGACAAAGATTGTAAGATAATCGTTAAGGGGTACGAAAGAAATGTCTATGAAAAACACGTCTATAAAAACGTCCCGGCACTCCATCAGGACCAACTGAATTGGATATTTGCAGCTTTTAATCAGATTTGCTACTTGAGTTTTCGATCAACTTGAAAATTGTGCAGGAATCGGAGATGAGGCACAATGAAGTCGTTGAATGTCAGAAAATCGGTGAAGAGGGAATGAAATATGTCGTTGATGTCCATTGGCTTGTTGCAAGTCACACGTTGACATTTGGGATACACGGCCTTTGGCGAGTTTATGGCTTTTCCCCAGTCTGGGTCGGAGAAAGAGACTGCATTTTGGAATAGCAGCAACCCTTGGACTTAAGGGCCGCTTGATTAAATTTCTCTCTAAGGCGAGATATTTCGAAAAATGACCACGAGAAAGGGCTCTGTCGCGAGCGTCTGAAAGCACTTTCCAACGAAGGGGTTAACCAAATAGGATCATTAGATCTCATACGTACAGTTTTTTCAGGGAAGAAGGTTTCGTAAGTATAATTGTATCAGGTGTTGAAACGTAAGAACAACAAAATTAATGTTTTCCCAACACAGCAAATCGTCCCAATCAACGGAAGAGAGAAATTGATGACAACTAGCAAACGCGGAAGGAGAAAAAGAACGAACCTTAACTTTTGTAGTGGTAGGCGGAATACAAACAGTAGATTTATAACAGAATACCTTTGTGGACAGAACGGCCTAACGGAGACAAAAGAGATTCGGAACTTCAAACTTATCAGGCTGGTTAGTTGTTGCAAAAACACATCTAAAATATTCTTTCCTCTAGTAGGAGTTTGTACAAATTTGCTTCAAGTTGTTTAATACTTCTGCAAAAATCCGGAAAAGGAAGTGACGCATGTCATTGATTGTCACCCGTCACAATAAGTGGTCAAAGGACAGTGTATCGAAAAAACTTTTGTAGGAAACTTAAAAACACATCATGGGCGGTACAGGAACCCCAGTATGGATGATATATGTTGAGATAAAACAATTATGAGAAAAAATAGTCAATTCTGAAAATGTTGTCACTAAATTATTGATGTATCACGTAAATGACTGTTTTTGTTAGTGATGAAAATAATGAAAAATTATGAATGACGCTCCGGCCTTAAGCTGCAGATACTTTGTATTAATTGCATTCGAGTATATTGAGCAATTAATACAATAGTTCCTCCGGCTTCACGGCAATATCACTGAAAAGTAACAATTATATTCACAACAGAAAAGGAAAGCAACACGAAACATTCAATGCAGATGAAAGCCATTTGGGACAGTCAGCTTTGATTTCATCGGTTGGAACATCATAGGATTTCATCAAATTCAAAAAAGGCCTTCACCGAAATTTGTATTATAAAGCTATATAGAATAAACCACAAAACGTTTCCTTTTGATTTGATCACTTGCTGCCAATTAAATTTCGAGTGCTGCTCATTCAATTAATATGTCTAGACGTTTGCGAATAATTATCAATTAATTACACCGTACATGTTCATCTGACATCGGTATTAAGCATTTCACAAAGTTTCATTTGTATAGACTCACGGAAACTGATTGCCTCATACTGCTTCACGATGTGACAAAAATGCACATATATAGGGCTGCTCACAAAGTAACTAAACTTCCTAATGCAATATTTCAAATATACTTTCAATACTCCCCAAGAAAGTAATAGACATGAATAGCATTTTTTCATGACGGAAATTTACTGGGCATCTCAAGTTCATGACAAATTATTTTTAGCAGCAAAATCTCTCAGAATTTTTATTATTTCACTGTGAATACCCCTCTGGTTGCTCCTCTTGCGAATATGTAGGCTATCTTTATTTTAACAAATTATATTTCACCTACAGGCCTACTACATAATTGCTTCAGCATGACTTCTAAAATTTTCGTGTGGGTGCGAGCAAGTGAATGCAACGCACACCCATAAAAAATCATTGTTTTATAATGTACTAAATATCATAAAATAAACGTAGCGTAGTTATTTTGACATTTTCAAAATCATAACAAATATATAACTTTCGGTTAGACGAAACAGCTTTTCTAAATTTATCAAAATTTGATTATTAAACTTCTTCTGTTAAAGGCTTAAATAAAAAACATATGTGCAACAAATTGTGTCAGAACTCATCACAATACAAGTTTGTAGGTATTCGATTCATCTAACGGCCGATACAGTGCAAACCGATTGTGATGTAATCAAACTAGATCTGTAAGTCATCACTACCCACAAATTGGTTGCCTTACCACTGACTAGGTCATCAAGTCATAGTGGCTATCATGAGCAAATAAACAGATTTCTTACCAACAATGACTGATTCGCCCTAGTTTTACCGATATGTCAAAAAAGCTTCATCCGAATCAACCTAAGCAAAGGAATCAATGCCCGCTTTAAAACATTTTGAATATACCTACTCACCTACGAGATTAAACAAGTGCATCAATTTGTACCTTCTGATATGCCTACCACTGCTCTCAAACATGTTGAAACTTCACATCAAAGTCAAACAACTGTACAACTTCTGAAGAATAATGATGATCATGTGGAAATCGCCGGACGAGCAGCGACTACGAATTGCCAAGAAGACAGATTTAGTATATCATTACATGTCTATTGCTAAAAAAAATTGATACTATGAAACTTTGGCAACGTGTTCAGTAGACCACCACTCTAAGAAGCAAATTGCTTAATTCTAACGATGGGAATGCCTAAATAAAATATGCAGAATATTTGAAGTCATCATGCAAAAATCATAACCGCTTCAGCAAAGACAGTTACCATTTCGACGAATTTGAGTGCGTCTGAAAACCTCACTGTATAGTATATGGCTGCTGGCACCCAATTTTACGTGGGAATAACTTGGCCTCAGTTGTCTGGCTAATTACACGCAACAACATTGCGTGCGCGAATAATCTCACGTCTTTTTTGATATCGGATCAAATCAAAGCCTTGTTAGCAACTATAAATTAATTTCAATTTTGCTAATTGAAATAAAGAACTGCTAATTTTCTTTTTTGAAAGTACTCTCACAAGAAGACTCTCTCAGCTTCCACTACTCTTTCTCTAATAGGCCTACTAAAATTGTTATTAAAAGGTGTTCGTTATCAAACATAGTAACTTGGAAGAAGCTTTTCGTATAACATTCATGATGCGGCAAACTTGGTTGAATCGGATCAATAGTGCGAAATTGATCTTGTTGCCCAATCATAATGGGCATGGCGGAAATTATTGCACCTTATACACTTATCGTCTTTACACACAGTTTCATTATATGCCAAAAATTTGAGACTTACTGATCCAGTTGATTGTGTCAAACTTTTTTTTACAAGATCGACCATTAGACAGAGTGTTTGTCAACCTTGAACATCATCATGAACGAGGTTGTGTGGACTATGTAGCTAACCATCACTGAGTTGCCACTTAAGAATTATATTTGCTTTTACTAAATGAAATGTAAACCGCGGATGGGTGATATCACTGCATCAGATGTACTACTCTGACTATACTTGTGTTGCAAAACTTTGAGTTTGATTCAATTAAACTATCATTAACATCAACTTACCAGACGCCATTTCACGCACAGATCATAATGATTCCTGAGCAGCAAAATTTAGAACATCGTGCGCCTTGTGAACAGTCACAGTAGCGACTGTCTGTCTGCTTCCTTAGTTAATAAAGCAATCAGACAGCGAATAGGCATGACGTCACAACAGTGAAAACGTAGAGTGATTTGTGTGGGAACATCTCGCTCAATTATCATGTAGATGGTGGACTTCCGGCAACTGGTGCACTCAATGATATGAACACAGATAACATAAAATAAGAGCATGACGGGCTGTTTTAGGACAAGCACAAGAGTCACGTGCGTCAACCACGCGCAGTTGATCTTCACTGGCAGATGAACCGTTAAAGAACCATCTAAAGCACAAAAATGTTGCTGAAATAGCGAGCAAATATTCCTCCTTCTCATTCCAGGAAATATTTGTATAGATGCATCGTCCATATGTAGACAAACAATATCTGAGAGCCAAATGACACGATTTCTCCACTGTTTCATCTATAAAGCCATATTATTCAGAAATGACACGTTCAACATCAAAATTGATGTGAAAAATGAATATAGCAGTAAATTTTATGTAGGAATCACTAGAAAAATGAAGTTGTCACCAAATATTTTAGCCACAGCTAATTCTTGAAATTGATGAATATAAATATCTGAAAATTATCTTGGCGAAAAAAGATGGCGGATTTGTCGCCACTAAAAATGCATTAGAGTAATGGGGAGTTTCCACACTTGATATATTTAAACACTTTGGTTTGACCGATCTCCGTCATTAAATAATTAATAAGTGCGATGGGTAGTGAAGTTGCTGATTGAAGAAAAGAAAAATTATGAAAATTAATAACTTTATCGTTGATGTCAAACATTGATTTACAATATTTTTGTATTGGCCTGATGTATGTCAGTTCGAAATGATGCATGAAGTCTCCTCTCCTTCGTTATGCTTACTATGCTATAATGCATGCTATGTATAGCAAGATTCCATGTTGACATTATCTCACTTACGCATCATCATTATGTGCCATCTTCCGACATCATCCATCATATGTTCCTGCGTTCCAGATAGACATTTCATTATGACATTAGAACTTTGGTGATGATCATTCCACTTTCATATACATGTACTTACTGCATTTTCCATATTACGGGTAATTTCATTCATGAAATATAAACCCTTGAATTTTGAATTTTGAATTTTGAGAGAGAGACTATGAATGTTATGACTCATTCATTCATTCATTCGTTCATTGTCTCGTTCATAGCATAACTTTTGACTGTATATACCTCAAGACTTTTTCAGATTTTTGTCCTAATCATCAATTCACTCACGGCATACAACGGCTTTCATGGTGCAAGTGTGTGTTTTTAGCTTTCATTTCACCCATTCCATCCATTGTCATCTTTAATTTTTCTGCTACTCACATTGACATTACTGTAAATAGTTTCATATGTACCTTGGTTTTTCCCACAAGATGGGCAATAAACTTTTTGAGATTTTGAGATTTTGAGAGAGAGAGATATGCTGATGATATCTTACTGATGAGTGAAAGTCAAAAAGGTCTCATTAAGCAAATGAAGATAGTGCAACGATATTGCTCGAATAACGGATTAAAAATTAACTTTGACAAAACTAAAATTATGGTCAAAGATAAAGCTCAATTCAGTGAAGTGACAGTAAATCTCGATAATTCAATACAGATTATAGAAGTTGTAAAAGAGTACAAATATCTCGGCATATGGTTCTCAAAAAATGATAAAAAGCATATAAAGGAATTAAGCAATAGAGGTAGACGATCATCTTTCTCAACAGCACTAGTATTAAAAGAATTCGGTCAGATAGAAGGCAGTGTTATAAAAGACACCTTCGAAACACTTACCCTATCAAAAATGAGATATTGTGGAGAATTTCTATTTCACAATAAGTTAGATGAATTAAATAAAATACAAAATCAATTCTTTAAGTCATATTTTCATCTCAAATTATCTACTCCGAATTACTGCCTCATTGGAGAGTTTGGTCTAAAACGTATGGAATTCCATTTTTACAAATCGGCATTAAGATATTGGAATAAAATGCAAAGAATGAATAAGGAAAGTTATATTTATAAAATATTTCAAACAATTAGTAGCAATGTGAACGATGAGATTCATAAAAGAACTTGGTATTGGAGAATACAAAAACTGTTGACAAAACTTAACCTAGCACATATGATTGATAATCAGATAATGGAGACGAAAACTTTTAACAAAGTGGTTAACATAAGATTGAAAGATTACTTTCAAGAGAGATGGATTGATTCAGCAAAGCACAGTCATAGAGGACTAAGATACTTGGAATTAAGTAGATTTAAATGTGAAATGAAAAGCTATCTGCACTGCCATAGCTCAAAATTCAATATGAATCTGAATTGAAATTCAGAACTGGAAACCATGACTTAGCAACTGAAATTGGAAGATACAAAAATCGAAAAGAATATGATGAATGTATTTGCAGCTTTTGTGATAATAACAGCTTAGAAGATTTATATCATTTTATTGCGGCATGTCCTCGATATTATGAAGTCAGAGAATTGCATATTCCATTATTAGCGAATGTCGATCGACCAGATTTCTATGTTTTGATGGACAAGCTTGTTACGAGGCAATTAACATTCATTAACTA
The DNA here is from genome assembly GCA_907163375.1 of Prostheceraeus crozeri. Lineage (NCBI taxonomy): Eukaryota > Metazoa > Platyhelminthes > Polycladida > Euryleptidae > Prostheceraeus > Prostheceraeus crozeri. The sequence goes on along the minus strand of CAJQUW010014184.1, from coordinate 20,845 downwards.
AATACCTTACAAGCTGCATTAGAAATCAGAAATAATGAATAATGAAAAACAATGCAATTCCAACCGCTTTAAATCATTAGTCTAAGCAAACGTTGACACATTAAAAACTCCCTTTCCAGTCCTACCGTATCAATATGATACATTTCCAGTTTGCGTCTGTTTATCATGTAAAAAGGTAAAATAACTGAATTGCATCATTGATTTAGAAAGACCCAATTTACTAAGAACTTAGTTTTAATAGCAGTTGCCAAAATCTGACACCAAGTCAGATTTGTCAGTAATTAGAATTTTGAATTTCGACATTTTCGAAAAAAATCACCTACGCTTAGTCAGTTGTCCCGTAGTAGCACTTAAATTAATAATATATCAAAATAAAAAATCAGGCATGTGTATGAAAGCATAAATTAGTTATCGGCATCGTTATAAAAATGTTTGTCATCTAAACATTCTGAGAAATTTGAATTTTTGTTCGTGTAATCATGTATGATACATCCGACTCAACGGGTTAAATATCATTGATTTCTGATCTCTGTGTCAAGTACATACAAAAGCAGCGTCTCGTTTCTCAACAGAAGAGAGGAACTCAGTCAGTGGCAAAGACCATAGTAATAAAAGTTATTCAACGCCTTACAGCAAATTGCGGTTTCCAGAGCTATCTCAACTGCAATATTACATTGTTTTTTACGAAATCATGGACTCTATCCATCAACACACACTGAAGGGCAAGTAGCTATTTGAAGTCGTTAGTCTTGAAGTAATTCACTCTGAACTCATATACTGACATTTGAAGAGAATGGACTGTGACGTCGAATACAGAATCAACCGTTTTTGGCCTTCGGAATTCGTACGTTCGTAGTTATATTCCTGATGCTAGATGTTTCTGAGCCTGAAATTGATAGTGATGCCGACGACTGTCCTCACGAATCTGAGTCAGACAATGACGACTCATACTAGTGATACTGGAGTGACCCTGCTGTTGCAACATCGAGTGGGAGTATTACAAGGGTCGATTATCTACCAATTCAAAACAAATGACTATACATGGAATAGTGCACGTGCTCCTCAGGTCGACGTTCCCTTTACTGCAGAAGGGTCTGATAGGAAACCGCGAAACTGTACTGCGTCAGCCAATCGAATATTTCAAAACCTATTTCATACTATGGCACCTTTTTTCCTTTATTTCTAAACAAACAAACCTATACGCACAGCAGCAAAATCAATCGTTTGAACAACATCACCAGCAAGAAATATGAAGTGTCATGTCGGAATTTTGATCAAAATGGCGTCGTAAACTTACCAAGGTACAGAAGCGAAAGGGCTATTCGCTTCCCTGGAGTTGCAGATCGCATGTCACACGCGATCGCTTCTTCTTATTGAAATAAAATTCATTCATTTTGCGGACAACACATGACAACGTGTGATGGACCGAAATAGTGATGAATTATGACCGACTCCTTCAATGTCAGAACATTGCTCGAATGTCCATTCGTCGATCATGCTTGAAATTGAAGCCTCTACAACACCAAAGTGTCGACGAGCAAATCATACCATTTAAAGGTAAAACCAGTCTGAAGCAATACTTGCCGAAAAAACCTCATCGTTGGGGTTTCAAAGTTATTTCTCGAAATGGAGTGGATTGATTTACACATGATTTACTACTTTTATGATGCTCGCCCTTGAAATTGAGATCAGACATCATGTGGATATCAGCCTGAGTGCAGATATGGTTTTGAAAAGTGTGCGAAATGCGCTACCTATCGCCATGCAAACCATATAGTATATTTTGACAATTTTTTCAATTTCATTGAACTTCCAGATTATGTTGAGAAGAGACTTCGGTATAGAATCAGCTGAGACACTGCGAGCCAATCGTTTGCGCGGATGTCCTTTGAAATCGGAAAAGGAGCTTCAGACTACGGGTCGTGGTTCGCTTGATTGCCGTCAAGAAAAGAAAACAAATATTTCTATCGTCTGCTGGTTCGACAAACAGATCAATTCAGCATTGAGTTGCTTTCTTATGTTTCAGTTGACCGATAACAAATGTTCAGAGATTTGATCGAAAGGCAAAGAAGAGGGTTCAAGTGCCAGATGTCCTGCGATTGTCACTCATTACAATCAACATATGGGTGGTGTCGATAACAATTCGACATGCTTATGTACCTTTATCGCTGCGATCATAAAACCAGGAAATTTTACAAACCTATCTTCTTTTAGGGGAGTATCAACCTGTGTCTAGTAAACGCTTGGATTCATTATAAAAGAGATTGTGATCGACTTGATGTTGCGGCAAGAGGTCGATTACATCTTTTGTCGTTTTCTGCGAAGGTGTCAAACTCATTATGTCTCCAAGGTAAGACACCCGAAATGCTCAGCACCCCGCGACAGCGAGGTCGACCATGCAAAATCGGGGACGGAGCAATTTATCCAGCAAAAACACGACGTCGTTCTGCCATCATACCTCAAACTGACATTCGATCCGATCAGGTCGCTCATTGGCTGGAGATGGTGACGGCTGACCAAAGACAGCGATGTTCCAAAGAGTTCCAGGACAGATCATGGCTAAAAATGACACCAAGGATTTTGAGATCATTGACTTGTTCAATTACAGTTCCATTTATAAAAATCGGTTTATTGTTAAACGGAATAGGCAAGCGACTGACGTCAAGGCTTTTAGTCTTGTCAGCATTTATCTTGAGTTTTTTTCTGTCAGCCCAAGCAACAAAAAGATCAACATCACTCTGAAAGGAACAGTCAACGCCATCATCAGTCATGTGAATCAATGTGATGTCGTCAAGCGTAAGCTATCAGCTTTGGTGCAAATAAAGGATGGCATGTACATTGACAAAGACAGCGAAAAGAAGGGGACCCCACAATTGAGCCCTGTGGAACCCCTCAGTGTGAACTTCTTTCCAACAGTCTGGTAAGCCGTTGATAGTGACACCGTTGATAGCGATTTTCGAGGAAGCTGCAGATAAACCTGACAATGTCAGGGCCTCAGTTTGAGGTCTTCAGATAAGGTCTTCAAAAGGGACAGATGGCTGATGGAGTCGAATGCCTTTTGGTAAATCTACAGCTAAGATACGGCACGAGTTAGAGGTGGCCAGACTAATATGGTATTGTAGGGTTAACCTTCAGTCGAATTGCTAGCAAAGCGTTGGTGCAACCCGCGGTGATCTGTGGGGACAAAGCCATATTGCCTAGAATCAGGAAAAGTTGCGGAGATGAGGCAAGAGGACAAAATCTTTTATCACAGGCTTTTCCAGAATCTTACTGGGGAAAGGGAGAATGGATAATGGACGAAATTCTGAGTTATTTGAGTTCTTTTTAGGAAGGGGGAGCACATCAGCTAATTTCCAAGGATCAGGGAAAAAGTAGATGAATTCAGACAAAGATTGTAGATAATCGTTAGGGGATACGAAAGAATGTTACTATGAAACGTCTATAAAAACGTCCCGGCACTCCATCAGGACCAACATGAATTGTCATTTGCAGCTTTTAATCAATTTGCTACTTGAGTTTTTTCGTCAACTTGAAAATGTGAAGGACATCGGAGATGAGGAACAATGAAGCGTTGAATGTCAGAATCGGTGAAGAGGGAATGAAATTTGTCGTTGATGTCATTGGCTTGTTGCAAGTCAACGTTGACATTCTGGGATACAAGCCTTTGCGAGTTTATGATTTTCCAAGTCTGGGTCGAGAAAGAGACTGCATTATTTTGGAATAATGCAGCAACCCCTTGGACTTAAGGGCCGGATGATTAAATTTCTCTCTAAGTGCGGAGATATTTCGTGAAAAATGACCCAACGAGAAAGGGCTTTGTCGCGAGCGTCTGAAAGCACTTTCAACGAAGGGGTTAACCAAATAGGATCATTAGATCTCATACGTACAAACTAGTTTATTTTCAGGAAAAGAGGTTTCGTAAGTATATTGTATCAGGTGTTGAAACGTAAGAACAACAAAATTTATGTTTTCACAACACAGCAAATCGTCCCAATCAACGGAAGAGAGAAATTGATGACAACTAGCAAACGCGGAAGGAGAAAAAGAACGAACCTTAACTTTTGTAGTGGTAGGCGGAATACAAACAGTTGATTTTATCAGAATACCTTTGTGGTCAGAACGGCCTAACGGAGACAAAAGAGACGGAACTTCAAACTTATCAGGCTGGTTAGTTGCAAAAACATCTAAAATATTCTTTCCTCTAGTAGGAGTTTGTACAATTTGCTTCAAGTTGTTAATACTGCAAAAATCAGAAAAGGAATGACGCATGTCATTGATGTCACCCGTCACAATAAAGTGGTCAAAGGACAGTGTATCGATAAACTTTTGTAGGAAACTTAAAAACACATCATGGGCGGTACAGGAACCCCAGTATGGATGATATATGTTGAGATAAAAAATTATGAAAAAATAGTCAAATTCTGAAATGTCACTAAATTATTGATGTATCACGTAAATGACTGTTTTTGTTAGTGATGAAAATAATGAAAAATTATGAATGACGCTCCGGCCTTAAGCTGCAGATACTTTGTATTAATTGCATTCGAGTATATTGAGCAATTAATACAATACAGACGTGGAAAAAAGTTTATGATAATTTCACCAGAAAGCCGATTTTTCATGTAATCTTCTTATGGAAGCTTTTGAACTAGTTTATCATAGTTATACGTAATGAAGCATGTATGACATCATCTCTAGGTAGTCTCTGAGCATTTTTTAAAAAAATCGCTGATATCTGAAGTCGATTTCTGATTTTTTAGGTAGGCCTATGAAATGCACAAAAATATCGATTTTTGAACATTTTCCCTGATTCAATAAATCTGCAGTAAATCTTATGATATAGGATAAATGCAGCAATTATTGCTTAAATTCAGCAAATAAAAACACTTGCAATGCCACAAATGTCATTTATTATTTCCAGGGATAGACGTCAGTACTTTGTGGGATAACCTTTGTTTTCCAGAACTCTTTGGATTCTCCTGGGCATGGATTCGACAAGTTCTCTCACATTCTTCGCGGGAAATTGCGATCCATGACAGTTTGATGTTGCGAATGAGTTCGTGAATGTTGGAGTGCTTTTGAGCATTGACTTTCACTTTCATGCTTTGCCATAGATTCTCAATGGGGTTGAGGTCTGGCCTGTTACCGGGCCAGTCCAGAACCTCAATCCCCTTGTCCTCAAACCATTTTCATTGTTCTCTTGGACGAATGGCACGGCGCGTTGTCCTGCTGAAAGACTCTTGTACTCGAAATGTTCATGAAGGGAATGAGCTTTTCGTCCAGCACATCGATGTACTTCTCCGAATTCAATCGAACGCCTTTCGGAAGAACTGTAAGGCCACCCCTTCCATGAAAGCTGAAGCAGCCCCAAATCATTACGGATGGGGGGTGCTTCACCGTCTTGTCAGTGTACCTTTCATGAATTGGAAGTTTGAACCTGAAGTCTTCTAACGTACTGATGCTGCTGATGGAATTGCAAGAATGTCGCATTCATCACTAAATGTCACTTTCTTCCACTGGTCGATGGTCAGTTGACATGCGCTTTGCACCATTCCAAGCGCTTGACTCGAGCCTTGCGGGATAAAGGGTTTACGACGAGGGGTTCGTGCTTGGTAGCTTGAACTTCCTTGCATAATCGATTTCTTATTGTCTTTGTGGTGATACTCATTCGAGGACAGGTGACATAAGCCGTTGAATTTCCGTTAAGACGTAACAAATGGATCCGTTTTTGCAATTCGATGAATGCGATTGTCAGTTCTATCTGACGTCTTTGGAGGTCTTCCGGGTGAGCGAGACTTGACATTGTGAGTTTCCAGTTTCTCTGTACCGTTTCAAAATATTTGACACTGTATTTTGTGATATTGAATACTCATATGCAATAGCAGCTTGTGTTTTGAACGTGTGCTTCCTAAGAGCAACGACAGCGGCTTTAACAGAAGGCGATACTTGCTTGCGCTTGCCCATCTTTGCGAAGAGACTCTGAGAGATTGACTACATTGTATGAACTTGACAATGAAGTTGGACTCGATGATTTTGATTGGATATCGATTAGGGAACATCAAACCAGCACACTCGTGTCTATTCATAAAGCGTGAGAACAGCGATGCATCATTTCAGGTGAACGTCGAAATTCATCCACTTTTGTGCATAATAACCATAGTTTCTGAAGAATGTCTAAAACTGCTAAAATGCCAAAAAGGTATGTTTTTGTATGTTTTTGTATACTTTGTGGGCCTATATGTGTATTCTGTTAGGCCATGATGCGATTTGACTCGATTTAAGTCATTTCTGATAGCGAAAAGTCAGCAAACCTATAATTTTCTATGAATTCGGAATTTATCATAAACTTTTTTCCACGTCTGTAGTTCCTCGGCTTCCGGCAAATCACTGAAAAGTAAAATTATATTCACAACAGAAAAAGGAAAGCAACACGAAACATTCAGATGCAGATGAAAGCATTTGGGACGCAGCTTTGATTTCATCGGTTGGAACATCATAGGATGCATCAATTCAAAAAAGGCCTTCAACCGAAATTTGTATTATAAAGCTATATAGAATAAACCACAAAACGTTTCACTTTTGATTTGATCACTTGTGCCAATTAAATTTCGAGTGCTGCTCATTCAAGTTTATGTCTAGACGTTGCGAATAATTATCAATTAATTACACCGTACATGTTCATCTGACATCGGTATTAAGCATTTCAAAGTTCAGTATAGACTACGGAATACTGATTGCCTCATACTGCTTCACGATGTTGACAAAAATGCACATATATAGGGCTGATCAAAAGTAACTTCCTAATGCAATATTTCAATTATATTTCAATACTCCAAGAAAGTAATAGACATGAATAGCATTTTTTCATGACGGAAATTTACTGGGCATTCAAGTTCATGACAAATTATTTTTAGCAGCAAATCTCTCAGAATTTTTATTATTTCACTGTGAATACCCCTCTGTTGCTCCTCTTGCGAATATGTAGGCTTATCTTTATTTTAACAAATTATATTTCACCTACAGGCCTACTAATAATTGCTTCAGCATGACTTCTAAAATTTCGGTGCGAGCAAGTGAATGCAACGCACACCCATAAAAAATCATTGTTTTTATGTAGCTAATATCATAAAATAAACGTAGCGTAGTTATTTTGGACATTTTCAAATCATAACAAATATAAATTTCGGTTGAAGAAACAGCTTTTCTAAATTTATCAAAATTTGATTATTAAACTTCTTCTGTTAAAGGCTTAAATAAAAAATATTGCAACAAATGTGTCAGACTCATCACAATACAAGTTTGTAAGGTATTCGATTCATCTAACGGCCGATACAGTGCAACCGATTGTGATGTAATCAACTAGATCTGTAAGTCATCACTACCACAAATTGGTTGCCTACCACTGACATAGGTCATCATGTCATAGTGGCTATCATTGAGCAAATAAACAGATTTCTTACCAACAATGACTGATTCGCCCTAGTTTTACCGTATGTCAAAAAGCTTCATCCGAATAACTAAGCAAAGGAATCAATGCCCGCTTTAACATTTTGAAATATACCTACTCCTAGAGATTAAACAAGTGCATCAATTTGTACCTTCTGATATGCCTACCACTGCTCTCAAACATGTTGATTTCACATCAAATCAAAAACTGTACAAATACTGAAGAATAATGATGATCATGTGGAAATCGCGGACGAGCAGCGACTACGAATTGCCAAGAAGACAGATTTAGTATATCATTACATGTATATGCTAAAAAAAATTGATACTATGAAACTTTGGCAACGTGTTCAGTAGACAACCACTTCTAAGAAGCAATTGCTTAATTCTAACGATGAATGCCTAAATAAATTATGCAGAATATTTGAAGTCATCATGCAAAAATATAACCGCTCAGCAAAGACAGTTACCATTTCGACGAATTGTTGCGTCTGAAAACCTCACTGTATAGTTATGGCTGCTGGCACCCACTTTTACGTGGGAATAACTTGGCCTCAGTTGTCTGGCTATTTACACGCAACATTGCGTGCGAATAATCTCACGTCTTTTGATATCGGATCAAATCAAGCCTTGTTAGCAACTATAAATTAATTTCAATTTTGCTAATTGAATTAAAGAACTGCTAATTTTCTTTTTTGAAAGTACTCTCACAAGAAGACTCTCTCAGCTTCCACTACTCTTTCTCTAATAGGCCTACTAAAATTGTTATTAAAAGGTGTTCGTTATCAAACATAGTAACTTGGAAGAAGCTTTTCGTATAACATTCATGATGCGGCAAACTTGGTTGAATCGGATCAATAGTGCGAAATTGATCTTGTTGCCCAATCATAATGGGCATGGCGGAAATTATTGCACCTTATACACTTATCGTCTTTACACACAGTTTCATTATATGCCAAAAATTTGAGACTTACTGATCCAGTTGATTGTGTCAAACTTTTTTTTACAAGATCGACCATTAGACAGAGTGTTTGTCAACCTTGAACATCATCATGAACGAGGTTGTGTGGACTATGTAGCTAAACCATCACTGAGTTGCCACTTAAGAATTATATTTGCTTTTACTAAATGAAATGTATAACCGCGGATGGGTGATATCAACTGCATCAGATGTACTGACTATACTTGTGTTGCAAAACTTTGAGTTGATTCAATTAACTATCATTAAACATCAACTTACAGACGCCATTTCACGCACAGATCATAATGATTCCTGAGCAGCAAAATTTAGAACATCGTGCGCCTTGTGAACAGTCACAGTAGCGACTGTCTGTCTGCTTCCTTAGTTAATAAAGCAATCAACAGCGAATAGGCATGACGTCACAACAGTGAAAACGTAGAGTGATTTGTGTGGGAACATCTCGCTCAATTATCATGTAGATGGTGGAATTTCCTGCAACTGGTGCACTCAATGTATGAACACAGATATCAGTAAAATAAGAGCATGACGGGCTGTTTTAGGACAAGCACAAGAGTCACGTGCGTCAACCACGCGCAGTTGATCTTCACTGGCAGATGAAACGTTAAAGAACCATCTAAAGCACAAAAATGTTGCTGAAATAGCGAGCAAATATTCCTTCCTTCTCATTCCAGGAAATATTTGTATTAGATGCATCTTCCATATGTAGACAAACAATATCTGAGAGCCAAATGACACGATTTCTCCACTGTTTCATCTATAAAGCCATATTATTCAGAAATGACACGTTCAACATCAAAATTGATGTGAAAAATGAATATAGCAGTAAATTTTATGTAGGAATCACTAGAAAAATGAAGTTGTCACCAAATATTTTAGCCACAGCTAATTCTTGAAATTGATGAATATAAATATCTGAAAATTATCTTGGCGAAAAAAGATGGCGGATTTGTCGCCACTAAAAATGCATTAGAGTAATGGGGAGTTTCAACACTTGATATATTTAAACACTTTGGTTTGACCGATCTCCGTCATTAAATAATTAATAAGTGCGATGGGTAGTGAAGTTGCTGATTGAAGAAAAATTATGAAAATTAATAACTTTATCGTTGATGTCAAACATTGATTTACAATATTTTTGTATTTGGCCTGATGTATGTCAGTTCGAAATGATGCATGAAGTCTCCTCTCCTTCGTTATGCTTACTATGCTATAATGCATGCTATGTATAGCAAGATTCCATGTTGACATTATCTCACTTACGCATCATCATTATGTGCCATCTTCCGACATCATCCATCATATGTTCCTGCGTTCCAGATAGACATTTCATTATGACATTAGAACTTTGGTGATGATCATTCCACTTTCATATACATGTACTTACTGCATTTTCCATATTACGGGTAATTTCATTCATGAAATATAAACCCTTGAATTTTGAATTTTGAATTTTGAGAGAGAGACTATGAATGTTATGACTCATTCATTCATTCATTCGTTCATTGTCTCGTTCATAGCATAACTTTTGACTGTATATACCTCAAGCACTTTTTTCAGATTTTTTGTCCTAATCATCAATTCACTCACGGCATACAACGGCTTTCATGGTGCAAGTTGATGTGTTTTTAGCTTTCATTTCACCCATTCCATCCATTGTCATCTTTAATTTTTCTGCTACTCACATTGACATTACTGTAAATAGTTTCATATGTACCTTGGTTTTTCCCACAAGATGGGCAATAAACTTTTTGAGATTTTGAGATTTTGAGAGAGAAGATATGCTGATGATATCTTACTGATGAGTGAAAGTCAAAAGGTCTCATTAAGCAAATGAAGATAGTGCAACGATATTGCTCGAATAACGGGATTAAAAATTAACTTTGACAAAACTAAAATTATGGTCAAAGATAAAGCTCAATCAGTGAAAGTGACAGTAAATCTCGATAATTCAATACAGATTATAGAAGTTGTAAAAGCGTACAAATATCTCGGCATATGGTTCTCAAAAAATGATAAAAAGCATATAAAGGAAATAAGCAATAGAGGTAGACGATCATCTTTCTCAACAGCACTAGTATTAAAAGAATTCGGTCAGATAGAAGGCAGTGTTATAAAAGACACCTTCGAAACACTTACCCTATCAAAAATGAGATATTGTGGAGAATTTCTATTTCACAATAAGTTAGATGAATTAAATAAAATACAAAATCAATTCTTTAAGTCATATTTTCATCTCAAATTATCTACTCCGAATTACTGCCTCATTGGAGAGTTTGGTCTAAAACGTATGGAATTCCATTTTTACAAATCGGCATTAAGATATTGGAATAAAATGCAAAGAATGAATAAGGAAAGTTATATTTATAAAATATTTCAAACAATTAGTAGCAATGTGAACGATGAGATTCATAAAAGAACTTGGTATTGGAGAATACAAAAACTGTTGACAAAACTTAACCTAGCACATATGATTGATAATCAGATAATGGAGACGAAAACTTTTAACAAGTGGTTAACATAAGATTGAAAGATTACTTTCAAGAGAGATGGATTGATTCAGCAAAGCACAGTCATAGAGGACTAAGATACTTGGAATTAAGTAGATTTAAATGTGAAATGAAAAGCTATCTGCACTGCCATAGCTCAAAATTCAATATGAATCTGATATTGAAATTCAGAACTGGAAACCATGACTTAGCAACTGAAATTGGAAGATACAAAAATCGAAAAGAATATGATGAATGTATTTGCAGCTTTTGTGATAATAACAGCTTAGAAGATTTATATCATTTTATTGCGGCATGTCCTCGATATTATGAAGTCAGAGAATTGCATATTCCATTATTAGCGAATGTCGATCGACCAGATTTCTATGTTTTGATGGACAAGCTTGTTACGAGGCAATTACATTCATTAACTAAATACCTTACAAGCTGCATAGATATCAGAAATAATGAATAATGAAAAACAATGCAATTCCAACCGCTTTATCATTAGTCTATGCAAACGTTGACACATTAACCCTTTCAGTCCTACCGTATCATATATGATACATTTCAAGTTTGCGTCTGTTTATCATGTAAAAAGGTAAAATAACTGAATTGCATCATTGATTTAGAAAGACCATTTACTAAGGAACTTAGTTTTAATAGCAGTTGCCAAAATCTGACACCATGTCAGATTTGTCAGTAATTTGAATTTTGAATTTCGACATTTTCGAAAAAAAATCACATACGCTTTGTCAGTTGTCCCGTAGTAGCACTTAAATTAATAATTTATCAAAATAAAAAATCAGGCATGTGTATGAAAGCATAAATTAGTTATCGGCATCGTTATAAAATGTTTGTCATCTAAACATTCTGAGAAATTTGAATTTTTGTTCGTGTATCATGTATGATACATCCGGACTCAACGGGTTAAATATCATTGATTTCTGATCTCTGTGTCAAGTACATACAAAAGCAGCGTCCGTTTCTCAACAGAAGAGAGGAACTCAGTCAGTGGCAAAGACCATAGTAATAAAAGTTATTCAAAGCCTTACAGCAAATTGCGGTTCAGCTATCTCAACTGCAATATTACATTGTTTTTTACGAAATCATGGACTCTATCCATCAAACACACTGAAGGGAAGTAGCTATTTGAAGTCGTGTCTTGAAAGTAATTCACTCTGAACTCATATACTGACATTTGAAGAGATGGACTGTGACGTCGAATACAGAATCAACAGTTTTGGCCGTCGGATTCGTACGTTCGTCGTTATTCCAGATGCGGATGTTTCTGAGCCTGAAATTGATAGTGATGCCGACGACTGTCCTCACGAATCTGAGTCAGACAATGACGACTCATCTAGTGATACTGGTGACCCTGCTGTTGCAACATCGAGTGGGAGTTTACAAGGTCGATTATCTACCAATTCAAAAAAATGACTATACATGGAATAGTGCACGTGCTCCTCTGGTCGACGTTCCCTTTACTGCAGAAGGGTCTGATGGAAACCGCGAAACTGTACTGCGTCAGCCAATCGAATATTTCAAAACCTATTTCATACTAGGCCTTTTTTCCTTTATTTCTAAACAAACAAACCTATACGCACAGCAGCAAAATCAATCGTTTGAAACATCACCAAGAAGAAATTGAAGTGTATGTCGGAATTTTGATCAAAATGGGCGTCGTAAACTTACCAAGGTACAGAAGCGAAAGGGCTATTCGCTTTCCTGGAGTTGCAGATCGCATGTCACGCGATCGCTTCTCTTATTGAATAAATTCATTCATTTTGCGGACAACAATGACAACGTGATGGACCGAAATAGTGATGAATTTGACCGACTCTTCAATGTCAGAACATTGCTCGAATTCATTCGTCGATCATGCTTGAAATTGAAGCCTCTACAACACCAAAGTGTCGACGAGCAAATCATACCATTTAAAGGTAAAACCAGTCTGAAGCAATACTTGCCGAAAAAACCTCATCGTTGGGGTTTCAAAGTTATTTCTCGAAATGGAGTGGGATTGATTTACACATGATTTCTACTTTTATGATGGCTCGCCCTTGAAATTGAGATCGTCATCATGTGATATCAGCCTGGTGATATGGTTTTTGAAAGTGTGCGAAATGCTACCTCGCCATGCAAACCATATAGTATATTTTGACAATTTTTTTCAATTTCATTGAACTTCAGATTATGTTGAAGAGAGACTTCGGTATAGAATCAGCTGTACATTGCGAGCCAATCGTTTGCGCGATGTCCTTTGAAATCGGAAAAGGAGCTTCAGACTACGGGTCGTGGCTCGTTTGATTGCCGTCAAGAAAAGAAAACAAATATTTCTATCGTCTGCTGGTTCGACAACAGATCAATTCAGCTGAGTTCTTCTTATGTTTCAGTTGACCGAAACAAATGTTCAGAGATTTGATCGAAAGGCAAAGAAGAGGGTTCAAGTGCCATGTCCTGCGATTGACACTCATTACAATCAACATATGGGTGGTGTCGATAAATTCGACATGCTTATGTACCTTTATCGCTGCGATCAATAAAACCAGGAAATTTTACAAACCTATCTTCTTTTGGAGTATCAACCTGTGTCTAGTAAACGTTGGATTCATTATAAAAGAGATTGTGATCGACTTGATGTTGCGGCAAGAGGTCGATTACATCTTTTGTCGTTTTCTGCGAAGGTGTCAAACTCATTATGTCTCCAAGGTAAGACACCCGAAATGCTCAGCACCCCGCGACAGCGAGGTCGACCATGCAAAATCGGGGACGGAGCAATTTATCCAGCAAAAACACGACGTCGTTCTGCCATCATACCTCAAACTGACATTCGATCCGATCAGGTCGCTCATTGGCTGGAGATGGTGACGGCTGACCAAAGACAGCGGTGCAAAGTTTGCCATACATTGACTCAGACAAGATGTGAGAACTGTACTATATTTCTGTGCATTCGACCAAATCGCAATTGTTATAAACTTTTTCACAATTTGTAAATAACTTAGTGAACTAACCTTATTTTTCATCATTTTCTGATGAAAAGTAGTGTTTTTTTGGTTGAATTTGTTTGTTCAGTTGAATTATGGCCTCAACTTCATTTATGAATTTTCACCTTTATTGCGGAGATACAATGACATAACTCGAAAATAGTTTACAAATAATAAAAACATGTAACAATAACACATTTCTTCTCAAACTCATAGATTAACTTTCAAAACTGTAATTTATGTAAAGATCACGTTGAGTCCGGATGTATCATATATGATACATGGTTCTCACTTGTAACTAAAATCACAAAAACGTTTTCTCTATTCAAATGATGTTATTTGAGGTCTAACAAGACTATCTCTGAGGAGAAAGATTTTTTTCAAAGAAAATAAAGGTTGCCGGACTGAAAGGGTTAAGTTGTACGAAATACATAGATATATAAATAGTCAACGCGAAAGTTAGTGGTTTGGTTGTCATTGATATCTTCCAGTTTTGCAAAAGAACTTTCCATCTCTCTTGCATGTCTATTGATATCACAGTGAACACACTCAAGCCGGGACTACAGCAATAGGTGGCAAAGCTGTAAATCTGAGAAATAGAAAACAACAAAGAACAATGCAGCTTCTAACCATGAATGCAGCAAGATATGACTAATACTCATCTGCTACGATCAAGTGCAGGTAACAAAGAAATTCAATCAAGCCGTTGTCGTCAGACTATTAACAACACGCGGAGATCGGTCCAAACCCATCATTGCAACATCATCTTAGTTATTTCCAATTTGATTTACAGGTGAGATATTCTTCCTTCATTTATTATACTAAATTAATATTAAAGCAGCATCAGTGATTCAACACTGAATTATCATGATGATTATTGCGATTTAGAATATTATGATATGTGCATAACATGTTTGACCGATCTCAGCCATTGAATAACAAGTGTGATGGGTAGCGATGTTACTGATTTAAATAAAAGAGAAAATGATGAAAAAATAACTTAATAATATCAAACACTGATGGGTAATATTTTATGCATTTCACCTCATATAAACTAATGCCAATTCCAATTCATGCATGACGCCTCCTCTCCTTCGTTATACTTACTGTGCTGTAATGCCTATTACTCGTATGGATAGTAAATGATCATGTTTTTATTTTTCTCATAGTGTATAATCATAGCATCATCATGGCATGTAACACTTTATGACTTTCTGAAGCATCCTCCGACATCATCCTTCATCTACACTAGGTGGTTCAGTGACACATTAGAACATTGGTGATAGTCATTCTTCATTCATGCTTACTTTTCCTCAAATATTTGTATTTCCATCCTTTTGGGTAATTTCATTGATGAAATATAAACCCTTGAATTTTGAATTTTGAGAGAGAGAGAGAGAGAGAGAGAGAGAGAGAGAGAGAGAGCGAGAGAGAGAGAGAGAGAGAGAGAGAGAGAGGGGGAGAGAGAGAGAGGGAGAGGGAGAGGGAGAGGGAGGGGGGGAGGGAGGGGGAGGGGGGGAGGGGGAGGGAGGGGGGAGGGAGAGGGAGAGGGGGGAGGGAGAGGGAGAGGGGAGGGAGAGGGACAGGGAGGGGGGAGGGGGAGAGGGGGAGAGGGGGAGAGGGGGAGAGGGGGAGAGGGGGAGAGAGAGGGGGAGAGGGAGAGGGAGAGAGAGGGGGAGAGGGAGAGGGAGGGGGGAGGGAGAGGGGAGGGGGGAGGGGGGAGGGAGAGGGAGAGGGGAGGGGGAGGGAGGAGGGACAGGGAGAGGGACAGGACAGGGAGGGGGAGAGGGGGAGAGGGGGAGACAGGGGGAGACAGGGGGAGACGGGGGAGACGGGGGAGAGAGGGGGGTAGGGGGGATAGAGAGGGGGAGAGAGAGGGGGAGAGAGGGAGAGGGAGAGGGAGAGAGGACAAGAATCTTGCATCAAGGCCATTTATCTCCAAACATTCAATTCTTACTTTAATAAACAACGAGTACAAATGCATCTGTACTATGTCTATGTTTCTCTGATTTCTTCAGCCGATGCTTCCTGTGTAAAGCTTTTTCAGTCCAATATTGCTTGTGATAATCATCCACTGATTGACATATATTCAATGTTAGACCTGCATGTAATGTCTCTACTCGGTCGTCATCGAGATTTTATCCACCTCCTTCCAAAACAACACGTTTTGGGAAATCTTTTATTACGTTTTGTAAATAGTTTAGCTTTTTTATTGTGTATTATACTTTTTATTCATTTTGCGTGAGACTCCATTGACTTTCTCATCTCATTCCGCTATTGTCATCGAATTTTTGTAATTGTTCACCGATTCTATGTTATAGTAGTGAACTAATAAAGCGATTCTTATCTTATCTTATTTATTATCACGCTTGAAAAGAAAGTAAGACACTCCTGTTTCCTAGTCCTATTTGTGCTCTTCAATATAGAGTAAATTAAGTATATTATTTATAGAGTATTAAGAGTAAATTTATACTTTGGTGAAAAATACTTTTCAATGCAGCTTCAATGAGTTATATGAACTTCATGCTACACCAAATTAAAGACGCATGTTAGTCTCGAATCAGCTAATTATTAATGTGTTTAGATAATTTTTTAATCTTTCAAACTTTCAAATAAAAGTATTACGTAAAATACTCAACAGACAAATCTTAAAAAATGAGATATGTATTCCCCATGTTGCAATGAATATCGTATACAAATCTTTTTATTGCATGTATGCGGCGAATGTGTTAAAATTATCTGCTTGCACCTAACTGGAGTCGCTATTTGACTACTTCATTGTATATACTTTATTGTATATTGTATACTATATGGTCAAAATGACAACCCCAAAAGAGTAAATGCCTTGCCTTTCAAAAACAGTTTCGCAAACTTCGACTCAGTCATCATGACATAAGATGACTTCGGAACCGAATAGACACCTTGTTTGCAACTTTTCTGGGTCAACTAACACCTTGATTTGGATGTGTATAGTAGACGTCTAGACACCATAGATATTGAAAGCGTGAAAATGATCTCGTTGGCGTCAAAGATGTAAACATCTTTTCAACAACCAAGAGAAAAAAACATTATGCAATAAATTTGGGACATCACAACTTCTCTAAAAGTACACCGATTTTGACGAGTAATGCTTGTACTTGATTTATAATCATGCTCACAAGTACGATCCCGACAAACAAAGACAATCCGCGGATTACACGTACCACAAACGGAATTCCCTTTCTAGTCCGTAAGTCCGCTTGATTGTTGGGGAGTATTCGTATTGAAATTTTGCGATTTCTGAAAGATACGAATTTTCTATTTTGTCCACCTAAAATACAAATCGGATGTAAATATATAATAGCTCATTGAAAAGCTGAGAACATAACTCTGTAGTTTGGAAAACTTGATGTGTTCCGATTTTCTCTGTAGTTGAAGTCTGTTTTGTTTTCCAAGCTGCTGCTACAACAACGTGTTGCTTCCTATTAAGTGTCCTGTCGTGTTTGAATGATACAAAAGCATTGTGTCGTCTTCTTTGATACCAAAATAATTATCTCGGTCAAATTAAAAATTTTTGCGTGATGGTTTATCGGATGAGAATTACTAATCAAATTTTGAATCTCTTGAGAAACGGTGTTCTGTCAGTCCATGTGTGTACGGCTTATTTCATCACTTCATCTCACACTTCAGTCACAGTATTTCGCCTCGACTTCTGCGGCACTATGTCTTCTTTGCAACGCATCTCCGCTCTCCTCTGGTCACTCATTTTGTCCGTCACTGCTGAGGGCAGTACTCGTGTGCTGGTACACCTACGCAGCTGCCCTTCGCATTTCCAATCGATGTACGGAGTCTGTCTCAATTGGACGACAACCGTCAAGCTCAATTGGTGCGACTCTCAGGCCTTCTGCGCTCAAATGAACGGAGAATTGATTACTGGTCACAATGCTATTCTCTTGAATGGCAAGAATTTGAGTTTCCGTCCCTTCTGGATCGGCTTGACGGATCTACTTCATGAGAGACGGATAAGCAGAAGTGGATGGCTGTGGACGGGCGGAACATATCAGCCGGACTCGAGTCTGCTGAATTGGCGACCAGCAAATGAGCCAAGCACACCTATACAAGATTTCGTTATGTATGGGTTTTACGGACGGAATTATATTTATGATTACTATGGAGCAGCAAAATATCGTCCCGTATGTCAGCCTCGTGTTGGAATGACATGAGCAAACAAGAATTGTCAACGTTGCTGTCGCTTCAAGACTGTTCCAGTCGCTATATTTACTGACAAAGTTAAATACGCAGAAAATGGCGGATGTACACAGAGCATTGAAGTAGTTCATTCTTCATTGGATTGCGCTGTAGAATGTTCCTCAGAGAAGCATCAGTGGTGTGCGGCCTTCTACCACCATGAAGAGAAAGGTTTGTGCCAGCTTGTTCTCTATACGGATCAGAGTTTGGATAAAGGCGAAGGGCAAGGATGGAACAAGTACGTGAGAGAGTGAAGAACACGATATGCCGCATGGGGGTGTCATTGGGCATTAGTTTTCCTCACTTAGTTATGTCCAAGATTAAACTCATAGTGTGGACGTTTGAAGGAGGACTACTTAAATGTTGGATAAAGATATGTTGACATTCGATCTTTATGTATGTTCATCACAAAGCATATTTTATTCATCATTGTTTAGATCTTGTACAAAAATCCATTAAGTAATTTTTCCCTTATGTGACTCTGTGGAAGGAGAGGAGCTCGAAATTGACATTTAAAGACATTATTGTAGTTTGCAAGGATATCTTTGAAATGATTATAGCAAGCATGTAAGATTAGACTTGCAGTTTGATTCATAAGCAAAAAAGGGTCATCCTTCTTTTTATATATATATATATATATATATATATATACAGGAAAAGTATATCAACAATTTTCCTGAAATTTCTATGTTAAAATTTGCAGTTACACCAACGAAAAGTGTCTGTTTGTACACTTTACTTCATCCTCTGTCACTGAATGATAATTCATTTGAAAGATCATGATCTGTAGATGATTTCTATAATAACCAATTCAACAAAATACCAACTTGTGTAACTTTTATGAGCAAAAATTCGAAAAAATGGAGTCAACACCTCAAATGTCACAATTTTACCACTGGAAATACATAGGATTCTGTTATCCTGTCTATTTCTGAAAAGCAAATGATCTGATCCGGCAGACACGAAGTTTTGTAGTAGGTTAGAGGTGTACTATGCTATGTGAAAGTTTTATGTACTACCTCGTTCCCTGCACAACTTAACGCTAGCTCCCGGACTATTTTCTTTGTCCAAAATTTTGCCTTTACTTATTTCTCATTTGTACGTACTACATGCATGCCTGTACCTCATAAATCGATATTGTGTATCTGCAGCGTGCATCAGTTTTTGACGCCATTGATTAAGTTTTCAAGACGAAATCGCGATCTGGCGCATAACTCTTGCTTTCCTTCGAGTAGGGTTAGATAGGGGAATAGAGCGCGAGGCCCGCCACGACTTCTCATAATACAATGCTACTA
This sequence comes from Prostheceraeus crozeri, assembly GCA_907163375.1. Lineage (NCBI taxonomy): Eukaryota > Metazoa > Platyhelminthes > Polycladida > Euryleptidae > Prostheceraeus > Prostheceraeus crozeri. The sequence goes on along the minus strand of CAJQUW010014184.1, from coordinate 1,422 downwards.
CTAACTTAATGATCTTTGCACATATTTCTCTAAAACTGGGAGACTCTATCTCGTTTGTTTGATTCTTTAATTGTGACTAGTTTAGATAACAACAGTCTTCGGTTTCTTTCCTGTGAATCAAATAGTGCCAATAAGTTCATCAATTTTTTAAAGGGCATTGAAGCTCACATCTGCAAATAAAATAGACCATTTTCTCTTTTCTTCGCAACATGTGGTCGAACTTAATGGTCATCAAACGAAACAGAAATCTTGAAAATCGATCAATTTGAAGTGAAGTGACACTAATTTTCTCAAAGAGTTGAGCGTCAAGAATGCAATCTTTGTCGCCAATTGGAATGGCATAAGTTGCGACAAGAATGCTAGATGTACGCTATTACCAATGAATAGAATGGCTTCACTATGTACTAGCTAATAGCTATAGTAAAGCTAGTAGCTAATAGCTATAGTGTAATAGCTATAGCTATACATTGCAATTGCTATAAAGAGAAGGAAGTAATATTCATGAAATGTGAAGTGATTGCTTGAAATAGAGCAGTTTGATAAGAGTTGCCAACAAAACCTGAGCATACAGATGCACATCGGTGGTATCGCTACGAATTCCAGCTGTCTCATGTTGTAGAGGTCGTCCATGCAAGACATCTGAGCGTGGAGACCGGCTATTAATGAGTCCAATATCCATGTCAGCTATTCGACGAAGGTTGATTGAATCAGGACTTAAAAGCTGAAAATGACATTGAATATGTAGAACGAAGAGAGGTGGCGAGCATTGTGGAAAACAGATCACATCAAAGAATTAGACTATCATTGTACACGCTCTGATTTCTGCTTTCCTGTTGAATAAAGTTCTGTTCTTCCTGTTCTTCTTAAGCGTGTAGAGATGAAACCAAAATATTACAAAAAATCTTCCAAATGCTGGATATAACTGGATACAAAAGGACATTAAGGTCGGTTTACACAAAGCATTGGATATAATCCGAAAGTTGTGTAGTCCTACCAATTGGAATAATAGTGAAATTATTCACCATCATAATGTCCATTCGACGTGAAAATCCTTTGAATCTATGAATCAATAACTCATCTTAATGAGTTCACGATAAGCTTTGAACCTAAGCCGCTCTCTGGTCCGAGCGATACGGATCTTGTAGAGCCCCGGCAACCAATTCTGATAATCAGAACAGAAGAGTCATAAAATAACATCGATGTTCATTCAAAGATTTACGAAACTTTTCAAAAAAATATCAAAATCAATGATGCTAATTTCAGTTACGTTTCTTGAAAAAATCAATTTCTTGATGATCTTTCAATAGCAGATAATTGGTATTTTGAAAAATCGTTAACGAATTTTGCGGCGTCCTTTTCGATGGAAAATTGACAAGTTTGGATCTATGTGCAAGCTAAACATGACACGGCACTTGAGCTTCC